>JADDOH010023668.1:0-114446 GCA_016648135.1 Agrypnia vestita | reverse complement strand
TTTTAGGCCAACTCCGGACGTGGACGATATCGGCTATCTCTCATATAGGCGAAACTGTAGAGTTCTAGAGCGGTTTCTAGAAGGACGAGTACGGATTAGTTACGTGCGTTTGTTATTTCCAGAGTTAGGTAAGAATTCGATCTATATTAGTCTAGTCGCGTTAATAAGAATACGAATCTCACCACATATCAAAAGAATTTTGGATAGCTACGGATACAACGGAGGGGGAATTTTCCTAACCACTAGATAGATCACGACTGGCCAATTTTGAAAATATAAATTCTTAACAAAAAAAAAAAAAATAATATTAGCTTTCATGTAAATATACTTCCGAAGTTCTAAGTTCGACTTAAGTTTTATTTAGAAGCTTAAAGCATAAAGTGTGTGCTTAAAAGTCCCAAAAGCTGTAATAAAGCTCAATTCGGTAGCTTAAAGTCTCAAGCTTTGGGCTTTTCGTAAAACTTACATTATTAAACTTTATAGTTAGGTATTTAGCTTAGGTGTGCAGCTAGATACGTTACAGGTGTCCATCATAACTTCAAAACTACTGCACCGATCCTTTTGAAATTTTGAACACTATTTCTGTACATAATTTACGAGGTAACGCTGTCGAGTTTTTTTCAAATTTGTTATTAATTTTTATTTTTTAATAACAAATAAGTCGATATTTTTCGCAAAAAATCGCGTTTTTCCCTTCAAAGTGTTCCAAAAAATTGAAAAATTGAAATTTCAAAAAACCCTCCCAGCGTTACCTGGGAAAATCTATTATCTAACGAATGAACTTTGATTTTTTGATTTCAGATGATCTAGCACCAAGTTATGATGGACACCGCAATTCTACTTTTTTCCGAGACACGTCCGAGTAATTGCTGCCATTGCCGTATTTTTTAATATTTCGTCTTGAAAATTTTACACAATATTCTTCAAATATCATACTTTAATGTACCATTGGTTTTAATAAAGAGATTTTAACTGTATCGTCACAAAAAATTCACAAAAACATGCCTTTTTTGTACGAATTAACCTTACCCCCCCCCCTTAAGCGAAAAAAAAAGTTTCAACTAGTAAATGAGAAAGGGAGTATAATAAAAACTTTTTTTTATGGGTTACTTTTTTTCTTGTTCTTTTTTTTTAATAAACGCAATTTAACGACACTAAACGTGTAAATTTTGATAAATTTATATGAATGTTGGTTTGCATTGTATACTGCTTAAGTTGATTAAGAAAACACGAATGAAGAAGTTTCTATTATTTTATAGATTAATTATAAAAAATAATTAAAATGAAACAAAAAATGTGAAAGAATTATGAATAAAACCACTATTTTTGTTTTTTCCACTATTTAATTATTGAGTATCACATCATTTTCGGTAAGTTATCGGATTTTCCTTGTGAAAAACCGTCCTCTATTATTTTAAATGTGTTCTTAGATAGTTATTTTATTAAAATAGGTCACAAACCCGGCAAAATCTTTATAAAAACCATGCAAACACCAGTAAAAACAAAGTGAAGACGAACAGTGACCATAGAAAATAAACAAATTACAGTAACAAACACCACAGATCACTTAAGGTTTATCTATAATTCTTGCTAAACAACCTCACGACCAAACATATCGTGTTTTAATAAAATTATTTTTTAAGTTTTTCATTATAAAAATTATGAATGAATACATTATCCCACACTATCCATACTGAGTTACAAAATATAATTTATTTTTCTGAATCTATTTCATATATTTTCATATATAGATATCTGTAAAATAATGTTAAATTACACTATTGTTTCAAAGACGCAGTATGAAGTGCGTAGTTTTGCCATTACAAGATACATAAAACTTAACAAATCATATGAAAAGGAACAAGTGATAGCTTCTCCATTTTAAAAATTGTCTCCTCATAATATTGGACACATACCTACTACCTAAAAAGACCACTAAATAATAAACGGACGAAATCTACCTGATTTCGCAGCACGTATTAAGAGATTTTATTTTTTTCTTATAAGAAATTTCCAGTGATATTGCACATATTATATTTTGAAAACATGTTCATTGCGCGTATACAGGGTTATTTGGAAAACATTAATAACCTCACAGGACTATATTCCTCCCTTGATTATGAGTCGAAAATGTTCAAGCTATTGTGACCTAATATCAATAGTTAAGGAGATATGCGACATCAAAGTTTGCTTTTTTTTTTCAATATTTCCGACTTATTTTTTGTAAAACGTTGGACTATCATTACAGTAACTCATATCGATTACGAAAAATTCATTCGTTTCAATACAAGTTAAATAAAATGATAAAAACCCTGAAAAAATTCCAATTGGAATGTTTTCCAATTGGAATTCGAAGGTTTTTATTATTTTATTTGACTTGTGTTAAAGGGAATGAATTTTTCGTAATCGATATGAGTTACATGATGATAGTCCAACGTTTTACAAAAAATAATTCGGAAATATTAAAAAAAAAATGCAAACTTTGATGTCGCATATCTCCTTAACTATTGATATTAGGTCATAATAGCTTGAACATTTTCGACTCATAATCAAGGGAGGAATATAGTCCTGCGCGGTTATTAATGTTATAACAATATATTTGTTCATATTTTTCTTACGGAAATGCTTCAAGAGTGAATTTATTATAATAAAATTGATTAAAAGCTTGTATAGCTAATAAGTTTACGTTAAATTTAGCCTTCCGAGAGCAAATACGAAAATCGTGTACTAGGACCTCTTAAGGAGCTAAACGTCACAAAATTTATAAGCCTGGGAAGACTTCATTGGCTGGGTCATGTGGAGAGAATGACCGAGCATCAAGCACCAAAGTCCCTGCTGAACTCAAGGCTGATAGGGCGAAGGAGCTTAAGAAGGCCAAAATTAAGATGGAGCGACAACGTCCTCAAAGACATTTCTGCCTTGGAGCTTCTGAACTGGAGAGACTGGCACTAAACCGAGATGAGTGGAGGAAGACTCTCGAGGAGGCCAAGACCCACCAGGGGTTGTAGAGTCAATAGGGGTGATGATAATGAACCACAAAGTAATAGCAAAATACAATTGTATGATATTTTTACATTTTTTATTATAATAGTACCTACCTCCTTTCGTTCCGTAAAATAAAATAATTTATGTAAAATATTATCAGATGGATGTAAGACGTATTCCATCTCTAATATATAAAAAAATATAAGAAAACTAACGTACATGGCAATTAAGAATTAAGATAGTTGACAGCTCGAATTATAAATAGAATTGGAATATAAAAGAAAATACGAATATTATTAAGAATAAACAATAAAAAAAATCAATAATTTTTATTTATTTATTTAAGTGTACACAGTGAATAGGTACAGAGTTGTAAACTCTAAAATTTCATTTGTTTAATTTTTCAGTGAATTTCATTAATATTTTTTGATTTTATATAGACGATATTCACTGTCCTTTAATTAGACCAAGGTCTGTGGTAAAGGGTCAGGTTAATCCCCTGTGTCCAACAGTGGAATCTAAACAATAACGAAATTCTCTAAATAATCTAAAATAAAATTTAGAAAATTATAAACTTTACACAATTAAAAATATAACATATGTTATTTAATATAACATAATTACAGCAAATATAAGTAATATAATAATTTCATTAGTACTTTATTTTTTTACTTTATTTTTAAAAATAATCATCATCGTCATCTTCATCCTCTTGTCCTAGAAGGGTCGGCGGCCCAAAGACTAGACAAGGCGCTTCCATATTCCCTTGTCTTACGCCGCTTCTGCGTGAGTCAACCAGTCTAGATTTTATTGTTTTATTAATTATCTATAAAACTAATGCAGAATTGTTTATATAAAACTATCACATTAGGAATTTAGCCTTATTATAATTTTCACAAATACATTATGTGCCTAACTACAATTGTTTAATATTTCAAAAAATATATAAAGTGATTTTGGAAGAGGCTGTCACCGACGCTCAGCTTATCGAATCCTAAGTAAAACCAGGTCTATCTTTCAAAATCAGTGCTCTTAGTCAATGTATTAAAAAAAATATATATTACATTATGGTTACCCTACACACTTCCAACACGCTTACGCATTTTGCGTATTCACACACACCATCAATTAATGTATTCACAAGGCATCCTTATAAAAAGTATAGACTAATATATTCTTATAAAAAAAGTGGTGACATTTTACTTCAATTTAAAAAGGGGAAATATACAGGTATACCAGAGCTAGCAGCAGAAACTTGGCTGGTAGATTTCTGCCTACGTTATGAGTCTAAAATGTCAAGCAATCATGACCTAATATCAATAGTTATGGAGATATGCAATATCAAAGTTTGCATTTTTTTTAAAAAATATTTCTGACGTATTTTTTTGCAAAAAGTTGAAATATCATTACAGTAACTTATGTCGATTATGAAAAATTCATTCGCTTTAATACAAGTCGAATAAAATGATAAAAACCTTGCAAAATTTGAAAAAAAAAATTTTACAAGGTTTTTATAATTTAATTTAAGTTGTATTAAAGCAAATGAATTTTCGTAATCGATACAAGTTACTATAATGATAGTTCAACTTTTAGCAAAAATTAAGTCAGAAATATAAAAAAAAAATGCAAACTTTGAAAAATTGAAAAAAAAAATTTACAAGATTTTTACAATTTTATTTAAGTTGTATTAAAGCAAATGAATTTTCGTAATCGATACGAGTTACTATAATGGTAGTTCAACTTTTTGCAAAAAATAAGTCAGAAATATTGAAAAAAAATGCAAATTTTGATGTTGTATATCTCCATAACTATTGACATTAGGTGATGATTGCTTGAAAATTTTAGACTCATAACATAGGCAGGAATCTACCGGATAAGTTTCTGCTGCTAGCTCTGGTACTCCCTGTATTATCTGCAATACCGACTTAGGCCCGAATACAGAGTCAAAACTTAAATTATTTAGTGCTCGTTCAGACACGCGGGAATCGCGTGGGAACCACGCGGTTAAATCTGAACGATTACATACATAAATATCTACATAAATAAGACCCGAGGCGGATCCCACGCGATTCTGAAACCGCGCGGTTCCCGCTGTGTCTGAAAGCATTAAAAGTGTAATTTGCAGTGCAATTGAACTAGGATCTTGCTCTAGGTCTAATAAAATTAGCTATAATAACTAATACATTTAAAATGTTTATTTATATAGGTACTGACGGGACCGAAACACTTAAACATAATTAAGGATTTTATTAATTTTACAAAAAGTAACTGGACACTAACTTAACTAGAACGTGACTTGTTAACTGATGTTGTTCTTAAAATAACAGTCATTAAATGTTTATAAAATAATTCACATCTCATTACATCACACTAGTTATCCAATTATCCGCTTTTATTACTCCTGAATAACTTGTCTCTCATATAGTGATGCACGATACATATAATAAATCGCTCAGGTTCGCACTAGAAAACTTTTTGCTTGTCGGTAGGCGATCGCTCGCGCCGAATTACTATCGAGCATATAAATCCAATATAAAGTAAATTTTTATCGCTGGTAATATTGCACTCGTCCAGCGTCAAAGAAAAATTGTTGCGCAGTAGCCAGTCGATCCCTTTTTATAGATAAATGTCGCATCATGATGGTTCCAGAATCTATGACAATAACCAAGTCGTCTCCAATTTCGTGTGGATCATACGAGAGATTTCGATGGTACGTAATTCCTTTTAAGTCTACTATCCCCTTAAAATATAATTGAAAAATATATTTTATGGAATATATAAATAGTCCGTTAGTTTGCACCTCATTCTGGTTGTTTCTGAAAGTAGTGATTGGGTAATCTGGGTTTGTATCTACAAGTATAAAGACGTACATCGCACACACGTTCGTTCGTGTTCGTGTTTACGCATCATTAGAATATACAGTGTTTACTATTAGTGGTTTGCCGAACAAGCTTACTTACAAGTTAATGAGTTAGCCATCACAGGTGTAGCGTAAACCAGGGCTCGGTAAACGTTTTTTTTAAGGGCGGACCACGCACATACATAGCAGGCGCGTGCAGTGGGAACATTGAAGCATGACTTTTTTGTACACGTTTATTTTAGAAAAAAAAAATCAAATATTTATGCTACAGATTTTTATGAATGCTATGATAGGAATTGTTATAGAAATATTTCAAAATATATGTTGTATTCCGTTTTTTTTCCCCAAATAATTGTTTACATAAAAGTCATGCTGCGATGTTCCCACTGCACGCCCCTGGTACATATGTAGGTAATAATAAAAACACGTTTAAATTTATACAGTTATACTTGTTTAATAGCGTTGGAGGTGAAATTATAGTAATGCAACGAAATGGGCGCACACGGTTCAGAAAATATATCTAACGCGATTTTTTCGGAAATAGCGATATCGATATATTTGAAAAATTTTACTGCATGGAAAATAATCAACCTTGGTTAAGCAAATTAATATTATCTGTAATCTCATGTCAAGTTGCGCTACACCGCGCAATTTGATTTATTTATGAAAAAAAACATATTGGGCCACTGGCCGGACTAAAAACAGACGGCGGGCCGCAGATTGCCGAGCCCTGTTTCAGTTGAGATAAAATTAGGTCGATTTATTGAAAATAAAATGTGTCTAATATGTCATTTTCCCTATTTAATTTAATGCTAGTAAATGTGCATCGATACTCCCACAAATACAATGGTGTCTGGTAGCTAATAGGAAAGACTCCTCAATAAAATTTTGAATAGAAAATATACTTTACATTTTGGGTGAAATGTTGACAGTTACGGAGATAAGACAAGACATCAAAGTTCGCATTTTTTCAATATTTTTGACTTGTTTTCTGTAAAATGTTGGAGTGTGACTACAGTAACTTTAATGAAATATTAAAAATTTATTCGCTTTAATACAAGTCAAATATATTGTTAAAAATCTTACAAAAAAATGTCAAATTTCTGCAGGGTTATAATAAATTTTTAATATTCCATATAAGTGACTGTAGTGCTTAGTCCAACATTTTAATGGAAATATGTAAAAAATCTTGAAAAATGCAAACATTGATGTCGCTTATCTCTGCAATTGTTGACATTTAATCCAAAGTGTAAAGAATATTTTATATTTAAAAATGTTTAAAAACTACCCAAAGATTTTGCTACTAGCTGTGAGACACCCGTATATCATTGTCCGATTAATAATTTCCAAGCCCAATCCACACCAAGTTCTGTAATACTAATCTAAGATAGATATTTTTTTCTATTTTTTATTTTTGGAAAATGTCCCTGTTAGGAATATCAGCAATTATCGAGCCCGCAAGCGAAGATGCATGAATGTGGGTGAGAGTTGATTGTTGCGAAATATAAACAAATTTAGGGCCGGTTGTCTGATCAGCGTAATAATAATGGTTAAGCAAAAAACATAAGTAGATTTTTGCGTTTTCCACCAATCAAACAACCCGTTTTCACAAAAATCTATATTTTTGGCCAACTATTACCATTACTACTGATCAAACAACCCTAAGTTGACGGTCGTTTGAGCATGTAATAAATATCGCGCGATAAACGGCGTTCACCTTGGAACCCGCACGCTATCTACTTGTTATATACTGTATAGCTAGTTGAATTGCATCAATTTCTTTAATTGTAATTGTTGATTTACGACATTGTTAACACTGCCGTTCTAGAAAGGGGTTACAATATAACGTCAAAAATCTTATTTTTAAAACTATTTATATAATAATTATTGATGATATTGAGCTGGTATTCTTTGTAATCCTCATAAATATCCCAAAAAAATACAACACCCTAAGAAAATAAAATAATAATGTGTAATAAAACAGTCAAATGTAGAGAAAAAAAAATGGTTCGCAGACTGTTATCAAATCTACTGACGCCAGAAAATAATACAAAAGAAAAACAAACAATGATTAAAATTGCAAAAAATAATAATAATAATAAATAAATAATAATGCTAAGATAATATTATAGAAAATAAAGAAAAACAAAGAGCAATTTACACGTACTTATACCACAAAACATAAAAAAAAACATACCACTAAAAGGTAAAAATAAACCTTGAAGAAGAATTACACTATACATAGGAAAACTAACAACGGAGCTATTAAACTGTAAAGATAAAAAATTCAAAGCCGCTTTCTACACAAAAACAGCATTAAACAATAAATCTAAAATCCCCGAAGAAGAAAAAAGCGGAGTATATAAAATGAGTTGTAGAGATTGCGACGCAATTCACATTGGACAGAGTGGAAGAAAAATAAAAGAATGGTTAGAAGAACAGAAGAGAGCGATCAAAAACTTCGCCTTAAATTCAGAAATGGTTGAACATGCCAAAATGGAGGGTCATACGTTCGATCATAATAATTGAACACTATTACATTGCTGCAATAAAGGAAGAAAAATGGATAATTTAGGGAACTTAGAAATTCATAATAATAAAGTAAATAATAAAAATATAATTAACATCCAAGTACCACCCATAACCTCCCCACTCCTATCCATTCTAACTTCGCCTCCTACCCCCGCCACCATTACATACACCCAATCCCTATAAATACTGTCAATAATTTATTGTTTTTAATTTACTTGAAAACTTGTTATTGATAATGAGAGTGATCTCGAAAACGTTTTGACAATTAAATAAAATACATAGTGAAAACAACTGTTTCAATTCGATTCATATTTAATATATGAAAAAAGAAGTTTTTCCATAGACAATCGGCAATATTCTATACGACGCGGTTACTTCATTCTGCTTGCAGCCAGTCGGATGCTTGAGTTATGAGACGTCAAAATATTACGGTATCCTATAAAATGACGACATATTTATTAGAATCTTGTTCGCATTGTATAAGAAATATAATTAAAAATATTATAACAACTAACTTACCATCACGCCGATTCCCCGTGGGGGTAGGGAGAGAGGATAGAGCGCCATACTCTTCTGTCCTGACATACAACGCTCACCTCATCCACATTCATGCATCTTCGCATGCAAGCTCGACGGTTGTTGAGGCTTCTAACGGGACCATCTTCCAGTATCTGGTTAATCTGGTCACGCCACGTCTTCCGCGGTGACCCTCTCTTTCTGGCGCCGTCATCACTTGAATTATATATGTTTCTTACCATTCTTTCCCCATTCATTCGCTCAACATGCTCAAACTACCTGAGCGATCCTGTTTTAATTCTACGAATTATGCTACGATCAGCTTTACATACATTCCTAATATCTTCATTCTTTATCATGCATGGAATTGCCACACATACGTCTAAGGGATCTCATCTCCACTGCATTCAATCTACTTTCGTTCCTCTTTTATAGGGGGTTTGCGGGAAGGCGGTGAAATTTACTAACATAGGAACATTTTTTATTTTTTACTTTATTAACAAACAGGCCGTCAACATGTCGTTATTAGCCCTGATAAATAATCCTTATGTTACATTTTTTATTCTATTTAATTATTTATATATGTATCTTTATTTAGTTAATGATAAATATTATAATATATATATATATATATATATATATGAGAGATTAGATGAGTTATATAGATATAGAGTAAGATAGAGAGAGATCCATATATAGTATAGCTATATATATATATATTATATATAAGAGTATAATGGTTATAATATCAGTAATTATTAAACAAACTAGTATCATAAACTAAATACAGATATATTAAATTAATTAAATAGAATAAAAAATGTGGTAAACATAAGGATTTTATTATATATATTTATATATATAGATATATTCTATGTTATATTAAGATTTGTGTCGATTGTGGTAAAAGATTGAAGGATTTATTTTCGAGGATAACCCGTGTATTGTAAGTGCATTGGATCTCAACTTATGGAGCGAACGGGTGTGCTTGACCATCAATTCAAAACAGAACTCGAAAATACAAGTGCGATCGAAAAAGCCTTGGTATAAATAGGCCCCGTGCATATCTGTCCGAAAACGTTGGGTTACAATATAAAACAGTCTTCTAAAGACTACAATCCGCGGTTATCCTAGATAAATAAGCCTTCATCTATATAATATATATAATATATAATGAAGGATTATTTTATATTATATATATATATATGAAGGATTATTTTCTAGGATAACCCGCGTATTGTAACCCGTGTCAAAATCTGGTCCTCAAAATAAAACTAACAGTCGCTTGTACAACGCACGCTCGAAGAAGGCCACAGCATAGACTTTAACAATACACGAATAATAGCGAACGTCCAAAATGAAACAGTAAGGATATTTAAATAAATAAATAGAATAAAAAAATGTAACATAAGGATTGTTTATCAGGGTTAATAACGACATGTTGACGGCCTGTTTGTTAATAAAGTAAAAAATAAAAATAAAATAAAAAACGTTCTTATGTTAGTAAATTTCATCGCTTTCCCGCAAACCCCCTATATATAAAATGTTACGAAATTTTCAGCGAGCCATTTTTAACGCAGTTTCGTGATCCGAAAAGCCTCCAAAAACAATTTCAAATTTATTAGCAGATTGCTGAAGGGGTCGCGTATATCTACCACGATAGGAAAAATACCAAATAAAAAGACCATCTGTAATTTATTACCCCAAAAATTCGTAACTAAAACTAAAACCACGCGTATATCGATTTATCGCGCTCATGTTACATCCAGTTACTAATTTGTAAGCACAGATTTACGGACGTAGAGTTCGATGTCAAAATTAAAATCCGACAAATAATGAATGACGAATATTCTTCAACTGACATTATTTGCAGTATGCGAAAGCGGTTGGGCTTTCTCACGCAGTATTTTGTGTATTTATTTTAAACCGTGGTCATCTTTTATCCTAAATTCGAATATCTGTCTATCTGTTCGTGACTCGCTGGAATTATGCTGGAATTAAAACAACAATACTGATGTTGACTAACCGCTAATGAGGCCCGGGCGCCTGAGTGCGACATGTGCCAAGCATGTTACACGCAAGGGTCGTTATTAAATATTATTATGTCCCCTGATTTTTCTCGGCTTTACGTTTAGTAATTAGACAACTAATTGATAAATGGTCGATTGATTTGGCGATGTTTATTTTAAAAGCAATCGAATTTGTTCAAAATATAACCTGTTTCAGTCGTGATTCCAATGTCTCCATATCTTGGAAAAGTTGTTCTTAAATTTGCTTATTACACATTATAATTTAAATTTATTAATTTATAATAATTTGCCATTTGCAAATTGTACAAATATGTATAAGTAACCTATTCATAAATCAATATTTTTACAAGACGTCGTGCTACATACAACTCTGTATGGGATACAAATATTGATAAATAATCGTTTAATATACAAAGAAACAATGTAGCATTTTATAAAAATAAATTATAATAAATGGTTAAAAAATAGTTAGTTACCTACCAACCGGGAAAAAAGTAAGCAATGAAATAAAGTTTAATGTATGAGGATAGTGAATATTATATAATATCCCAAGTAAACATATAAAATTTAGGAGAATAAGTATAAAAACTAGACCATCATTAAGTTTTGAATATAATAGAAATAACTCTCACCAATTGGATTGATTTTTCGTCATCTCTTTGAAAGTTAAAGCAGGAAATAAATATCAAAATAATGTTTAAAGTTTGAAATACACAGTGGAATAAAAATTATGCATGTTTTATATAAAAAACTACGAATAACCTACATATATTATTATAAACGGTGTCGAGGCACTACTCGTAAAAGAGAAAAAAACCGCGACCCGGTTGTCGAAAAGTTCGGATGACACCATAGAAAGTTACCTGATGCCGTGGCTAACCCGTACAACATTTGGTATTCTCAAGCGCATTTGAGCTTTGAGGTCAGTTTATTGAATTGAATGAGATTAAAGTAATTTTGCAACAATCAAAAGGCACCACGGACAGCAGGTAGGTACCTACTGAGAAAGGCAACACGGCTCTGCTCGGTTTACGCGCCACCGTCCCGAAGTGAGCCGCACGGCGCACGCCCGGAAAGTTTTGCCGACACTTGGCGCCGAATGCAGCGCCGCTAGGGGGCCAACTTGTTGATTGTTCAGTCAGTTCCCGAGAGCGGAGTGCGAGCGTCGTTCGCGAAGCGTGTGTCCCGCGGAGTACCGCGATGTTTCGGCAACCGCAAAAATGACAACAAGTGACGATCGCGACGTTATGTGAATGTAGATTGCCAGTTGTCATCTCTCGAAATCGCCAGTGTCGCTGGATCGCGGCAGCCGCCACCGCGGAGAGAGAATGCATCGTTGAAAAGTTTTTGTGCAAAGTTATAAGTTATCGCGTTACCTGCGAAGGTGCGCCCGGAGAGACCCGTTCCGAGAAGCGGTCGCTTAACTTATCTATCGTGTGGCGGTTATATTTGAATCTGTGATAGTGTGTGTGCCGCTTGTCACCTGTTTTATCTGTGTTGGATTGTTTTTCACACTTCTGGAGTGGTTTTATCAGTTGGATTATCTTTAAAGATGGGCGACGCTCACGAATATTTCTGCCAGGGGTCCAGGGTGCCGCGTGGGACTCGCTTCCTGGGAGCGGTCATCCTTCTCGTGCTCTTCGCCGTCACGGCAACGCAGTCGGCCAAAGGTAAATGCATGCTCCTTGTCTCGCGCGGCGGCCGCTTACCTGTTTTACCTGTAGAGCTGCCCGTGCACGTCCTGTACCTGTGACAAATAAGAATAACTTTGAAACGAATAATATAACTACAAAATGAGATTGATGAAGCCGGCTTTTTAGTGGCCTTCTATTGTCCTAGAACATGGCTGTACCATTACATTCGTGTTATATAATATTATTTACACACATTAGTGTCGGAATAATGTAGAGTTCTTTGTACTCCACACGATTGCATACCTACGTGACGCTAGAGTTTGTTTTTTTCCTAATATGTATTCAGCTGTTAAAACTGTTTCTTTTTTAGCTACCTTTGTAGGCACCTTAATAAATTTCCGTCGAGAAACGAATGCGTCATGTCCGAGGAATGCACGGCAGAAATGATGGCTGCATTCTTTTGCATCGATATATTATTCTAAGGAACGCTTCGAGATTGTTTGTTCTTTGCGAGGGTTTTCCTTGGGTGCCTGACTCTATTATTAAAATAATAAAATGTTACCTTATTCTTCTCATTTTTATATTTATCACATACAACTTTTGGATCTAATATTGTCTTTGTTTATTTCAAAGAATTTTTTTTTAGTTGAATATATAACGCTAAAAGTCCTGTTTGTAGTAAATAACTTAATTTTTTATAATTGAAAAAATAATCTTTGTTATTTTCAATCATTTTTATTAAAATCTTAAGTACGTACCTACCTACCTAATCCTCTGTTTGATAATACCTACTGAATTATGTCTATTTATTGTTTATTATTGTGATATGAATGTTGTAAAAATCACCTTATCTCGCTGGGCTTAAAAATATTCAGTGCGTATGTACCTACCTTACCTATGCATTTGTAAAAAAATATCATCCATGTTACATAATGTAAATTATCGTAGACCATGATATTACTTTAAAGAACGAAGATGGTGTTCTTCTTCTTTCTTGGTGTTTCACCCCTATGTGGTGAAGATGGTGTTAGATTTTTTTCAAATTTTTTGACCATAGATCAAAAATGTTCCATTGTTATTTTTATATCTGTGGTGAATGGACAGTCAGCAACAGGGTGGGTTGCATAGGCAAAAGTGAAAATTTAAAGACATAAAACAGTTTACAAATTTGCATTCGGATAATAATTTGTACTCGCTTTGGTCGCAAGACCTCGATTGCTTTTATGCGACAGGCCTAAAAAATGGGACAAACATATTCACCTACGCTTTGTTTATATAGTAGAAACGCTGAGTTCCAAGTATGGGTGTCTTGAAGTGACTAATAATTACCTAGTCTTGAACCGGTAGTGAGTAAACATATAAATACCTGTCGATGTCGTCACTTTGTCACACCTTTGAACAGCAAATATACTTATATGCGCACACATTTATCATATTCATATTTGTATATGATTAATGTCTGTATGTGCGATTTGATGAATTTCAATACTAAACACACGGGTAAGTAATGTAGTATTGAAATTTATAAAATTATGCCAAATTAAATATATGGTTTTAAAATATCCTAAGTGTGCAATTTTGTCGTTAAAAATAATTTGATTTTAATGTAATTATGTTGTACAAAAATTGATTTAGCAATGTGTGTGTTCCGATAAACAAACAATATTTTGTAGGTATGTCTATATCTATGTCCATATCTAATGGAAATGTCAACCGTTTATCAAACGTTTTACAAGTAATGCATATCTTTGACTATAGATACATACGTACCCATTGAATATTTTTTTATCGATATATTGTTCTTAGGTACCTACTACTTTGAAAGCGAACTCGCTCTCTAAATAAGAGCAGCTCTGTTTTCTTAGAGACTTAGCGAGTAAAATCCATGTTGTTACAACTATTAATTTGTTCATTTAACTCAAAAGTCCCATTGTACTTAATTAAAATTGTGTAATAAAAATTAAAATATACTAAGTTAATTAAATGGGCAGGTAATTATTTTAAAACAACAAAAATAAATGTAAGTAATTGAATGAAAACAATACAATTATTATTGCATTGAAGCGCGTTTTTAAAAAGAAAAGCATTTATTTTGAATATTACTGAATATCGATGCATGTAATTGTATCTACATATATAAAGTCCAAAATATCAATTTTGAATGAACCTCCTTTTAAGTTAATAATATTTATCAACCCTGTTTTTTTAGATTATATTTTAGTTTTTAGTAAAAAGTAGGTACTTGAAACTTTGGTATTTTGTACTGCCAAGAAAATGAAACTTGTAAAGAAACTTAAAAAATGAACAAAGTTGCATTCATAACTCACATTAGTTAAGTCACTATGTAGACAATATGTGGGGTATAAAAACAAAAGCAGCAATATCCAAAAAAATTGATGATTACTAATTTATATTGTACCGAATTCGAGATTTTATATGAAACGTATTCCTATAAATTTATAGGAAACATGATTTTGGAACGGATAGGTAACATTATATCCAGAATTCAGTACTTTTTAAATTAGTAATCCTCGGTGACGGCATTCAAAACATTTTTTTTATTCTGTCATTGCTTTTATACCCCACATTGCATTTAAAATATATGAATTGAATGACACATTTTATAACAGTAAAATTTTGTATAATTTCAATATTAACGTTTTGAAATATGAATTTAATACATTTGTGATGTATTTTAATGTAACGAATTAATTTAAAAATTACACATAGATAGAAAAATATAACCGTTCACAAAAACCTTTTATAGACTAAATATGAAGCTATCGCGCAACATATTGAATATAGAAACAAGAATAAAAGTGGTATTTGAATAAGAAATAGCAGGCTATGAATATATTTTGCCATAACTCTTTTTTGTTTCACATCATATATACAGATTCTTTTTGAAAAGTGCAAATATTTTCACAAAATATTATCGTAAACCAAAAACTCAAATCAAATAATTTGTACGTTAGATGAGATATTAAAGTATGCTTGCTCTTAGTACGAAATTAATCGCAATTGTGTCGAAGAAACTCAGGTTGTTTAAGAGATGTTTTATTATACATAGAAGATAATATTTTTATTTTTTACGTTTCAAGAGGCCCAATTACAGAAGCGAATCACATCACCAAACACCCAGGCTTGAGTAAATCATATATTGTGACCTCACCGGGAATCGAACCCGGAACCAGTGTCGTACCCACTGGGATACGAGGGCTACCAAATGCGCTGATCAGTATTCTTATGGTCTCTTATTTTTTAGGAATATCAACAATTGACTTTTATTTTATTTAGTGAACGAAAAATAATAGTTCAAATAAAATAATACACAAATTTAACGACGAAAAATAATAATATAACCTTACAATTAACCAAGAATAAGCTTGTGCTTTTTCACGAATATTCTCAGTGGTTTGGTAAATTGGAAAATGATTTATTTTCTATATGCATAAAGCATATGTTTTTAAATATACCATAGGAAAACATATTCCGGAAATTCATAAAAATATATATTAAATGTGAATGATGCATAATATCCAGTTTCGATAATAGTCGACATATAACGTGCTACGGAAACATTGAACATATTATGCAGTTCAAATGCTGAAGTGCAGTGACACTCTTTTTAAAAGATAAACTCAATGATCAAATATATACCTTTATAATCATGTCTACTAAAGTTACGACATATTTTGAACACAGACTTATTAAGTGTTAAGTTTGTATTATATTATAGACCGTTACACGGAAAGTAAGGATAATGCATAGAGTACAAATCGGCTGGGAAAAATTTATCTTCTGCAGGTTCGCAGGAATGGATATAATAATGTACCATTTTATAAAGGCATATTAGATCATTGATATTTCTCTTGCCTTGAATGTATGTATCTTAAAAAAATGTCAACCCAATCTCTAAAATTCTCCAATGTACCATTTAAATCATATCTTCGCAACTTTTGTGTAATCTTATTTTAAACACTTTTTGAAAATTTCCGCTATTTATTGTTTAAATAATAAATGGTGAAGAAAACAGTTAAAAAGTGTTTTTATTAAATCATTAAAATAAAATTTCACCATGAAATAACAACGGCTTCAAAATTAGAAATAATTACTTATTACACTGCATTAGGTTACTCTGTTCACAACGAATGATTAGCTTCGTCCTTTGAAAATTGACCTTTTTGGACGCATACAATGATGCGAAGTGTGTTGTAAGGGAACGATTTACCTATAAATAAGTAACTGATGTGTACGCATAATACAGTCTTCATTGATTGAGATGTTTCATAGAAAATCGGTTAGTATTTTTCTAAAAATGGGAATTAAAATCCATCTAAATTTCCCGGTTGAATTTAAAATCAAGTACACAAGTTACATACTTACTAGAGCTCTCCCACTTACTCTTATTCTCCTCATGCATAATATTTTGACTGTCCATTTTAATATTATATAGCATTCACAAACATGTTGACTTTCTTGCAAGAATTCTTGAAATGCACTCTTATGGTGGAATAAAATAGACAGTCCAATCCTGAAATATGTATGCTGAATACACCGGCTCGCTGCGGGCATTATTCAAAGCTCACATTATTAGAAGGTTCCAGTGGAGTGTCCTCGACAACCGCCGAGTGGTGATCCAGCTCCTTACTCCGAGGATGCTGAGCACTGAAGTCGGAATTCTTACTGAGGAACACTTCAACTACCTCAAATCCAAATTATGAAAAGATTCTCGACTTTCCTAGACCTTGATCTAAAACACTAAAATTTTAGTTAAAAAATACATTTTGATCTTTAATTTGAATGATAAGGATTAACCATGTTACCTCTACGCGAGTTTAATAATAATTTAATATTTTACTACTTAAGTTTTGGGAGTAACAGAATCTCTCATCGACAGGTGAAGTTTTAAACTGTTTTATACTTCACCTGTCGATGGGAGATTCTTTTTAATTAATTACTCTTGAAACTAAATATAAAATTATTTTTAAACTCACGTAGAGGCAACATAGTTAATGTTATTCACCCAATTTGATGATCGTCATGAATAATCTTTAATAACAATGTTAAAGCCAAATCCATCACTAATATAAAAATATATTTATATTTTTTCAATTGGTTGAACAACTCTATAGATTGACATTTAAAAAAAATAATTTTATTATATGTTTTAATCTACTTATATTTGATTAATTACACCTACATGTTTCGTAACCTAGGTTTTTTCGAAACATGTAGGTGTAATTAATCAAATATAAGTAGATTAAAACAAATAATAAAATTAATATTTCTATTTGATTTGTTTGGTATCGAAAATCGAAAAATTGATAATTATGTGTTCTGGGTGTTTTTTTCATGAGTCCAAGTAATCTGGAAAGATGATAATTCTGAATAAACTTTTGATTCTGATGGTTTTGAAATGTATATTTTGGAACTAATTTTGTGATTTGTCAATTTGAAGAAATAAATACGGACTTGACAAACTTCTTCGATTGTCAAGATTTAAAAACATTTTCAGAATTATATCTTTATTATTAGTTTACCACAAATGTTTACAAAGCTCACACCTCAATCAAATGTCATTAGTTTATCTAAATCTTGAAATAATCAACTATGCATCGGTCGCGAACTGCCATAAATTAAATAAATGCAACGTAATATTGACACTATAAAAATAACATAGCACAATGATTAACTTCAATCAAAGTTCAATTATTGTTTGCTCAACGCTCAACTATACAATTAAAATAAACAAGATTGTCACTGTGTTATTTCTCTCGGGAATAAAATATAGCGAACTGATACAAAAATATTATAGTATGAATATTATTATATAAAAAGTACATATAATTGTAGTGAAAATTTTTGCACGTCGTTGCTAGAAATGTAAATTGCTGTTAATATTAAAAGATTTTTTAAAGGAAAAGCTAAACATGATTTTTAAAAAATTACATTTATTGGTCTAAGCTTTACAATTATGTATTCATATATTTACTCAATTTTTTTCTTTTTTGCGATGAATATTAATATTGTGTGAAGGTTTTTCATTTTATACATTCAATGTCCTCAAAGCCTTTATTTACACACAGAATTGAAATAATGAGAAGAAAAAAAATTATAGAGATGAAATATAATATTTGTTTTCTACGTATTTACACAAATTGACTACGATTGCCACGTGTCTTAATTGGATAAGTGTGTTATTTCGTTTTTTGTATACTTCTATTGAGATATCATCCACATGGAAAGTAACGTGAGATACAATGTTTCATGGTACGTTAGGACCTGGAAAATCCGAGTCGAATGTATTTTCAAAATGTAGAATAACGAGTCAGGTAGGTGGGCCAGGAATAACGTTGATCAAAAATATACCTACAGGAGTATTTTATGATACAAAATGTTATTATAAAATATAATGTTATTTATTTCCTTAGCTTTTATATGTAATCTGGCGTATCATTTAATTTATTTCGTTATTTTAAATCACATCTAAAATAATCTATTTGAAAAACAGTCTATGCTTTACGTATTATCAAAGTATATTTGATTATCCGTCTTAAGTTTGGTTCAAATTACTTCTGCTTACATTATTAAAAATTATTTCTTAGAAAGAAAGAGAGAATAAAACTAATTTCAAAGATACCAGAAAGTCTATATATAGATTCTAATATCACACATTTTGACCCTTAAGTTAAATCAAATATCCAGCACCAACAGAAAGTCGTATAAAACTCACTTAACCACGACATTTTATTACAACTAAAACAATGATCAATCTTGATTTCTGGAACTCGTATAACATTGATGGAAGTGCTTCGACTAATTGCTTTTATATAAGTTTGCAAATGTGTCAACTTCGATGTTACTCTCGGAGAGCGCTATTAAAATGACCTCAATGGTGGCACTCGTGACATAATAAGAGTCGCCATTGTGTGACCACAGCCTGACTCACATCGTACCAGCATGAGCTCGGAGTCATTTTCTCGTGTCGGATTTACATCGAGGTAAAATACTCTCTTTTTAGTTCGGCGTTAGTTAAAGCCGGCGTCAGAAAAATAGTGCCGTAACTTGTTACCCAATCTTAACGCTGTAACAGGGAGATTATTCAATGTGCATTTTCTGTTGCGCATGTGCGCTCAATGTATACGTTAAATTGTAAATTATTTCGTGTATACTTTTATTTTTCATGTTCAGCGGATTTGTAATTAACTGAATATGTTTCATGCTACAGCTGCTTTTTTTTTGAGCCTACGTTGGGATTTAATTATTATTTTTTTACTTAGTCTAGCAGAAAATTGTAAATTATTGTACGGCTAAGATTTATAATAATATATTTTTTCTAAAATCTGTTTAATCCGAAGTTCCCTGTTATGTCATGCTTGCTTTAATGCGTTTGCTTTTTTAAGTAGGTAAATACTTTTTTTAGTTTAATTTTAGTGTAATGTTTAATGTAAAAATACTTTTTATACAGTTTTTACCGCATTAAATGCAGGAAAAATGCTAGAGAAAAAACGTGGTTAATCGTAAACAATTTTATTAAGTGTGTACTCACTCTTAGGCAGTACACGGGTTCTCATGTTCAACGTCACGAAAAATTACAGCCCTCATTCCCCTTCCCCTCCTCTCGGATTAATCCGTACCCTTCCGGAATGGTATGGGCATTATTATATTAAACATACATATATAGAAGGTATGTGTTCAGCCCTAGAGGACGGGAATTTTTTCGGACGGTAATAAGGGTTATGTTTTTTAAATTGCAGAGAAAACACTTTTACCATTGTTAAAGTTAAATACGCGTTGAATAACTCTTATCACCCCCCGTGTGCGAAAAATTGATCAAAACTTTCGTTGTTAATGTCAGTGTTTCTCTGGTTCAGTTTTGTCTTAAAAAAAATATTTAATTATGGACTGTCTCGCCCTTGGTCTGTGAGGGTCTAATTTGTTTTTTTTTTTGTATCGAAACTTTGACAGTATTTCTCTATTTAACAATGTCCATCACTAAAGCTACCAGATGGCGCCTGTAATGATGAAGTATGAAATAGTGAGTTATAAAAGGCCAAAAAAACTGCACAATTCTCTTTGTTGTAATGTACGTTAATAACGCTACCAGAAATAATGATGAGATATAAATAATGAGGTATAAAAACATATATATACATAAAACATACATACAACATATAAATAATGAGGTATAAAAAACAAAAAAAAAAACATAATTCTTTTTGCTGACAAAGCATACATATATAGAAGTTTTTATTGGGCGTCCACAGTACCTACAACTTGTCTTGGCTGGCTTAAGTGATCACTTTACACAATGCAACGTTCGCCAATTCCATCCAAGAACAACCAAACCTCTATCGATTGTTTTAAAATTGTATATTTGTGTTATTTATATAACTCATTTTACATATTTGTTACAACTACACTATCGATATCTACGGTTGATAATTTGTCATTTCCATGAAATAGTGTATATATTAGATGTCGCCGCCGGTATATGAGACTTCTATATTTTTTGTTCTATTTTTTTTCAATCGTTTATTTTTAGTGCGCTATTCAATTTGTCCTAACTGACTTGAAGACCTTCCCACGAAACGTGATATGACGTATATTTTCATTTTACATGTCATACGGCAGTTCGGTGTCTATAGATACACATATAATATTTAGTAATTGTCATAATAGTTTGGGCTATTTTTGTTCAGTCGACAAAGTTTCCGACAAAGTGCCTTGTGTCTAGGTACTACTAATACCAGTGGGTTAATCTACATTTCCAGACGTGAGCGACGACTGTATGTGGAGCAAAGTATTCAGATTACGTATTGATTTTCCCTTCACTGTCTATTATTACCTCACTGCTCGTCACGAAGTGCACACTCTGCCCTCCACTCGAAACTCCGAAATCATATTCTTGAAGAGTATCCCCACGAAGAATGTTGTAATTTCTCTTGTTCACGTCAAACTGCCATACTTTTCATGAACATCGCGGCATTGCCCACCTGGCGTGTGCAGCAATTCTTAATTTCCAACAATATTTTTATGAGTTCTGAAAACACAATTTCTGGATTTTATCCGCAATAGATTCCTTAAAAATGAAGTTTAAAAAATTTAAATATTGATTTTCATGCATATTCTAGTGTATATTATGTTAAAATAATTCTGAAGAATATACATAATTATTAAAAATAATAATTGGTTTGTTTAATACCCCGTACATTAGTTATTACTCCACTTTAAAAATATAGAGGTATCATTACCAGCTACGAAATCTATGTATACTATTTCATGAGAAGGATATATATATATATATATATATATATATATATATATATATATGATCATTTCAAAATTTTAGACATACGTTTTTTATAAATTATTCATATATTATTGCGACTTTACAATAAATGTAAATATTGTATATAAAGTATACCTGAAAGTGAATCATGTAACATTTAATATATTATATCAAAAGCATTGTATTCATACAATGCTTTTGATATAATATACATTTCATGAAATGTCTCATTGGATAGTCGAAAAAATATAGTAAGCCTTCATTTCATGAAATGTCTCATTGGATAGTCGAAAAAATATAGTAAGCCTTCATTCGGTAATCTGGTTTATAGTGTAGACTAGTGTAGGGTGGTAGATTGGCAACGGCAGGTAATGATGTACATAATAAATAAATTATTAAAGTACATTATAAACCTATTGCAGGAATGTGTGCATTAAAATCGTCAAAAATTAAAAAAATTAGTCAGAAATGTTGAAAAAAATTCAAACTTTGATATTGCACATCTCCGTAACTTTTGATATTGGGTCATGGTTGCTTCAACATTGTCGACTCATTTTCAAGGCAGAAATCCACCTGTAAAGTTTTTGCTGCTAGCTATGAGACATCTGTATAAGCGATACCTTCACTTAACATAGAATATGTTTATAAAATGAGTGATCGTGTGAAAAGTTACATTTTGTAGTACGGAAAAAAACTTACGTATAAATACAATATAATGAAAATATAATACTATAAATATAAAAGGTCAAAAATTCGATGTCAATGTATAATAAATTGTTGACACAGTTTAATTATAATTCATTCATCCGACAAGTGAAAATTGTTCTAAAATTGAAACCTACAATAATTTTTTTTAACATAATAATAAATTATTACAGTGGTGGTGTGAAATATTTATATCGGTTTTAATCATGATGTTGTATCTGAAGAGTGGCAACATTTGAATGTTTATTTGACCATAATAGCCATTAACATTGTTTCTCCTGTATTGAAATAATGATTCGAAGTTTTGCAATAATCGATTTATTCACTTAACGGTCGTGAATGCTTGAAAAATGTTACACCGATGAAGAGATGACATTACATAATTTTTAATGGCTGGATACTACTCCACTATCTTCTTATTTATGACTGTAATCCATTAGACGGTTTGATGTTCATGCATTATTAGATATAATTGTCCAGTAAGCATGTAATACTTACCACGTGAATTGACACCTTTTACGACCCGAGTGAAATCAAATGTCGGCTTTAATATCTGGTCTGAGTGTCCCCCGAGATAAAGGAGATGGAGTCGGTCACGACCGGAGACACGGTCACGACCCGACGTGGTCTGGTCTCTGTGTTCTGAAACCGGACAAGAACCGAGTCGTGTTACGTGGAAGAGTCATGACTCAAAACCTGACATTATTTCTCGCGACCGTGATCCGATGTAGACTCGTTTCCCGGGACATTTAAGCGTCGGACAATTCTTTTTTTAATTGGTTCTTTAACGAGCTAATTCTTCCCGCTATCGACGTCTCAATCAGTCAATTTTCTCGGCTCGCAGAAGCCAATTTGCAGACTGATGTTTGGATAACTCACCGAGATGTATAACGTAACATTGTTATCGATTTTTTTTGTGTAACAAATTGAAAGCATACACGAACTTCGAGGAATGGGTTTTTCCGAGAAATTGAAACGGCGGGAAATGAGCCAATCTTTTTGAGTCTGAGGGCCCGTGTAGGTACAACGCACATACAAGCAGACGCGATAAGTCTATAGACCCAATGTAAAATATACCGTAAGTTTTCGAGCATCTTTCCAATTCCCTTTGTATTTCGGTTTTTATTTCTCTTGTTTCTTTTCTTTTCCATTTCGGAACACGTGATATTTTTTATTAAATGCGTGTTTCACAAGTTTCAACTGTAAGTACACAGTTGAATATAACGAATGACTTCCAAACAAAAGACTGCACTATTAGATGGAAAGTAGACTTTAAGTGAGTACTGTAGCTAATGCTCCGGTCAGCGCGGGGTCGATGTATTATGATGAGATCGTGCAGCGGAATATCTTACTATGACAGAGAATAACGATATCTATTATATTTTTATTCAGACTCTAATTATGTACGACTCCGTATGTCAGCCTAATAAATTACTAATGTATCCAGGGCAGTCGGCTGACTCGTGTAGTCGAGGAGATTCGAAACTCCTTTGCGGCGACTGAAGTAAGACACTATTTAAAAAAATAAATAAATCTATAAATTAATAACTAACAGAATACTACGAACAAAATATATAAAAAAAACAATACATCACTTATTTCACACTCAACCAATATCCCAGTTATTAGCGTCTTTGGCCTGCTCCAGCAACATGCATACATTCAATGTAGAATATTTACACGAAATGTGTATACCGTACTGATACTGGATGGTCCTGTTATAAGCATTGATTAGATAATTTGAGAAAAACTTAACTAAGAATAATCTCGAAAAAAAATGCAAACTTTGTTGTCCTTAAACCCAACTGTTGACATTTCACCCACAGTGCAAATAATATTTTCTATCCAAAGTTGAATAAAGAAGACTACTCCGAAGTTTATGCAACTACCTAAGAGACGCCCTGTATATGTAGGTAAGCATTAGAAATTGTTAAGTTTTCAAAAGTATATAATTACAATATCATGTACCAACTTATTTTTTTATTTTGCCAGAAAGTTTATTATAAATAAATATTATTAATATGTTATGCAACACCCGCCTACCAAGCGCTCTTCTCTTACCGCGCACTACAGTTTTTGATAACCGCAGAATATTTTAACCATAAGCCACAAAAAAAACTTTTATTATTACGTGTATTTTTCGTCCCTTTTGCGACATTCCGTGTGCATTCTTCGTTGACGAAGCCCTGCTCATACGCACAAAGAATTCCTTTATGATGTATCGCTCATTATTTGTGAAGACGATTTCGAAGTATGTATTAGTGCAGTATTTCGTCCATTCATACATATAAAGTAGTGGAATGGCCGAGACGTCCGATTGACACAAGTCTTGGCCGATCTTCACCGTTCAAGTTCTGTAGGGCTCGCCCGCGGCGTGTCCAACACGCGCTTGACTTCCTCCGCGGGGACGGTGTGGTTTCGCGTTCCTTTTGGTGACGTGGCTTCGAGGAGTCGCATCTTCTCGAGGATCCTCGTATTTAATGTCCCGGCCACGAAAATGTCACGGTCATCAATTATGACCATTGTGTCTTTTGTCCGAGTTGAGATTTGTCGTTGGCCGGTCGGTCCGAGTGAAGAACGCTGCGGTACCCGCTGTCCCACTGTTAGGAGATTGATGGCAGTTGACTCTAACGCCTAAACGTAATTACCGATTTTACTTCAATTTGATCTAGCTCCAACCACCGGGGGGGGGGGGATGTGTACATACCTACATCTATCCTGTTCTCCCGAAAATAAGACTTACTTACCACCATGCCGTTTCCTCGCGGGAGTAGACGGAGCACAAGAATCGTCGAGCTTTGCATACAAACTCGACGATTCTTGAGGCTCCTAACAAGACCATTTTCCAATATCTGGTTAATATGGTCGTACCACGTCTTCTGCGGTCGTCCTCTCTTTCTGTTGTCGTCAAAACTTGCGTCACATATTTTTCTTACCATTCTTTTCTCATTCATTCGATTAACATGCCAAAAACCTAACTTAACTCAAGGCCATTAAACGTGTCCTACAATAAGACTTACTCGGAAAATAAGCCGTATCAGATTTTTAAACTTTTAGGGTTATTGTCGTAATATAAGACCCATAGTTATTATTATTGTAAAATAAGACCTAATGAAAAAATTCCTACCGTATTTTCCCTATGATAGTCACATATTCCGGAGATACCGGTCTCGTAAATTGTAAATTAATTAAATTTAAAAGGAAAAACTTACTGTGTTTGAATAAAATTAGATATTTTTAAATGAATATTAGTAGATAATTTAGTATGTGAACACATTAAATAAATATATATTGTTTGGAAATTATGCCCTAATACGTATTTTTAAGCCAAAAATAATATTAGGTCGGGTCTTATATTCGAAAGAATACAAGGAAATCATCTTCTTACCAACACCTTTTTAGGCACCTCCCATTTCTTTTCCGTCCATACTTTCTTTCCTTTTATTTAATCTTTTCACCTGTAGATTTCAAAGGAGGTTTAAAGTTCGTGTAAATGTAGTAAAACCCGACTGACAAATTCTGCTTAAGTACACAACGACGAATTACAGTGGATAAAGCAATTGGGAGACATTACATGGGGAGATCTTCATCCAGCAGTGGTTAGAAAATGTCTGATGATGATGATGACTGCTTGAATAATAAAATAACTGAGTCCGGTAATAAGAACAAAGCTCTCATAACACAATAGGATCAAAACCGCGGAGAAAACCAAGACGAAGGTGGTTGATTATATCAATACTTTGACACACAAATAATAGCGTGGTTGATATTTCATTCCTCTTGTATAAATACGAAATGATAGTTTTTTTATTATGCCGCGTGAGAAAGGCGTGCCATCGCCACATAGATTAAATATTAGGAAGGAGTCTTAAACTGCGTGTTAAATGACGTGTGGGTGTGTAAGAGACAATAGATCGTGAGTTATGTGGAGTTCTATCCCTTCTGTCGTGATTGTGTGTGGATTTATACACTTCCGCGTGACTTGGAACGAATGTAAATTGTCGCGATTAATGCTTTATTTGCAAACACGCCGATATGCGTTCACATATGAGTCGTTGATATCAAGAGTGGCCTGTGTTACAAAACATTTTTTTTAGTTGGATATAATTTTCGGGTAAGAATTAACCATTTGTACTCTCTATAATATAAAACGGGCCATGCATACAGTTTGCATGGAGTAAATGAAAAAAAAAAAGATTTTGATATTGTGAAAAAATGTACCTAAACTATATCTTTAAATCTCGGTTTTGTAAAACTTGAATTATGTAAGCTGGTAGCATAAACTTCGGTTGAGTCTTCTTCATTGAATTTTGAATAGAAGGTATTCTTTGCACTGGTGAAGATAAGCGAGATCAAAATTGGCATTTTCAATATTTCTGACTTATCTCTTGTAAAACGCTCGACTATCGTGTAAGTAATTTATATGGAATATTAAAAATTTATTTGCTTTTCTAGTCAAATAAAACAATTAAACCTTGCGAAAAAAATAATACGCGGTTTTAAAAATTTCATCATTAGAATTGTATGATTGAGTGAATGAATGAATTTTTAATATTTAATATAAGTTACTTGATACTCCAACGTTTTATAAAAGTTAGGTTAGATATATTGAAAAAAATTGCTAACTTTGATGTCGGGTATATTCTTTCTTAACTGTTGACATTTCACCCAAAGTGTAAATAATATTTTCTATACAAAATTGAATGAAGAAGACTCTCCCGACACCATATATACAGCCTACTATTATATAAATATTATCGACTTTTATAATCTTGCTAAATTAGCTATGACAAAATTCATTATGATGATCCAACACGCTACAGTACCGCGCTAAAGTCAATGTAAATAAATATTAAAAATGCACAGACGAGTAATGTTTAGAAGTATCCAAGGTGATGTAATCTAATTTTAAAACAATTGTTTTCTGTCTATCAAATGGAATATTTGAATTCAAATAGTCACCGAGCCTGCTTCTTTATCTTAGAAATTCTCTCCTTTGTCACTGTCTGTTATTTATGGACGTATAAATAAACGATGATAAGAAAATTATAACGGACATTGTTTTGATAAATGTTTTGTGAGATGAATGCAGCTGCTTTCTCATGATTTCCTGTGAATCACTACTCACATACGACGTATTAGATTTCACTATACGACGATTGGATTTCATTTTGAGTTCAGAATAACAATTAGAGTTTTGTTACACATATCACACATTACATGACACATGTTATAACAAAACTGATGTTTTACGTAATGCCTTCATAAATCTTGAAAGTTCTGCCAAAAACATGGGTTTTATAGTAAATTAGCAGAAGATCAAATACATGGCCTTTGGATGCACCCAACAAACCCCAATTCTCTCGTATGGAAGTTATAATTTTGAAACGGCACCAAGTTTTACATACCTCCATGATAACAGACAACAATAATTCCGCAGAGGAGATCCAGAAGCGTGAGCGTAAATCGCTGAAATTTTTCAGCCTCCAAAAGCAGATAAAATCCAGACTGCTGTCCAGAAATTCTAAAATATTAGTGTAAAAATCGCCTATTAGACCAGTGTTCACTTACGCAGTTGAGACGTGGGTACTGACTGGATGTTTTTGAAAGGAAAATTTTATTATTTTATTATTTTAATTTTAAGTATCTTTGGACCGGTTCTAGAAAATGGACTTTGGCGCAAACGTTGCAACATATAAATATATTCTGTTTAACGTATATTCTGTTTAATATAAGGAGCTAAGCATCACAAAATTTATAAGACTGGGAAGATTTCGGTGGCTGGGTCATGTGGAGTCAAAAGTGATGACGATGGTTATAATACAAACACGAATATTTCATAAATGTTCTTAGGTTTTCACGGCCGTTCACTTAAAGAAAACTCAAACCAGAAGATAAATATCTTGGTTAGAGTTAGAATAGAGCATTATAATAATAGTAACAGGTGAAAAGATCTCAATAAAGAAATAATCGTTCACCCACCTCGAAAGTCAGTTGCGAACTGATTCGCGCCGTCAATTAGCCACTTGTCGGAATATTTTAAAGAAATATAGATATATATCAAAGGCAAAGATAGCTACTAATGCACAGATAAACTCTATATTATACAAAATCATCAGTGTAACAAAAAGTGAAACGTGAATCTTTATATTTTTAATCATCTTTAATTTTGTAATATTTGATTTTGTGTGGCTGTGTTCAATAATGAAATATTTATTGTAAATTTTAAGTACTTTATTATGTTTTGTCAAATTTACTCAGTTATTTGTTTCTACATTTTGTACTTGCTTTAGATGTAGTTTTTTTCATTTATTTGTTTAATGTATATCCGCGAAACCCAGGCATAATAGGCAATTTATGCTCAATAAGCGGGGTATATTACATAAAATTCGTTTTCAATAAATATGCAAATAATTTAAAATAATTATAATATATAAGCTTAAGTTTAAGCGAAACCGGTTGACACAATAATAAATCGTGGTTTAATACAAAGGAAAGTGTTTTTATTATTTTTATGATTAATTTGTTGTAGTGTAATTGGACGCAGGACGCATTCCCCTTATAAATATAATTACATGTAGATAGGTACATATATATTAGATAATAGTAAATATAAAACGAAAGAGACAAAAGAAGTTAACGTATTTACAATCATGGAGAACATTTTCATCATCAACCCTAATTAATTTGGAACATAAAAACCGAAATATAAAAAGATAATTTAAGAACGAAAACAAGATAGGTAGTTTAAATAAAAAAATATTCCGACAAGTACCCAAATGAAGAATATTTTGAACACCAAACCTAATTATCCACCGTAGTGTACGGAAATAGATTGATAGGACCATGAAATATTAAACGATAAACATTTACCTAGAACCACGTAATGAACGTGTAGCCTTTTTAACCAAATCAAATACACCAAATCTTTTGAAATAACTTACCTGCGAGAAGTATATGCAATAATGTACCCTTTTACCTCGATAAAACGTTGGCCGCACGTAATTTTATCAAAGGCAAACCCACTCATCCCTTACTAAAGGGTGCGAAACATTTTTTACCTCTCTTCTAGCTCCTGCGAATCGTGACGTAATTTATAGCTAAAGTCACAAAATAGATTTCACTCATAATTTATTTGCGAGTCCGCGAATAGGGTTATCTGTTAACAAGATGGCTGCGGGGATGAGTTAAATTGTCACTGGGGTGTGGGGGTGGAATTTATGGCTATCTGTTTCATTATTTCATTAACACTCCCGAGAATGTTCATTTAATAATTAAATATAATGCACTTGTCATTATCCATCACTGTTCTAGAAAGTCGTCCTGTACTACAGCAGAATACCGTATACACTTCATTTTGTAATACATCATTTTCAAATTCATTGTAGTTCAGTGTTTCATTTTAAACAAATTACATGAATCAATTAGAAAAATATACAGAAAAAAATCTATCTAAGTATTTAAAATATTAAAAAATAAACTATGCATTTCATTTTTTAAATTACGGCGATTCTCACTGTGCTCTGCCTGATCAGGAAACTCCACTAACAGGAAACTAAACTATATTAGTAATATGCAACCTTATATGCCTTCAACTATTGGATCGGCAACAGAGTTATGGAATATTAAACGACGAATGGAATGAAAATAGATATTGAATGTAAGCGTTTAATTATGTTCAAGGTTCTCAGCGTATATTGGGTATAATTTACGTTTGCGGAACAAGGATACAGTAATAAGCAAATTTATTTTTAGAAATATCGTGTACAATTTCAAATAATCAGTTATGGACACTTCTCGTAATGAATATTGTTTAAGTACTGTGATGTCGTCTCGGTGCCATAAAGCTGAAATGTCTTTTTACAATTTTTTTGGGGGTATTCATTTGATTAAAATATTCTGTGATTTTTTTACAAGGATGTGTGTTGTGTGTAGTATTTTATTTTAACAAATAAATTTAGTGGTTATTATTTTTAAATAAACCTGTGAAGCTGATTTAATTTTTATAGAAACGATAAACACAAAATTATTATGTATGTAATGCATTTGTACTTCAGTATTTAAAAATTATGACTTATGCTTTGCTTTATTTGCTTTCGCCTAACTTGATATTATTTTATGATAGGAAACTGCTTAAAATGATCGATGTTATTTAAGCAAAATTTTATAACAGTATGTCGAAGTCAATCTGGCCATGATTGAACTAGTTTGCCGATGGCGGTATCGATTTTCCTGTCCTCGTCTCCATATGCGAACCTGTTTCGTTTGAACTAAGATGTCAAACACCTTTAAACGTATTTGACATCTTTGGTGCTTCGTACAAAAATGTTACTCCCGTTTCTATACATTATATTTATTTAATATTCGTATAAAATATTAATTTATCGCAAACCTAGAATGCTAAATATTTATAAACTGATCTAATGGCAGATTACCTCGTTGTGGAAGTAAATAAATATAAAAATACTGGTAATCGTACGTCGTACGATTAGTTCGTCGATTCGTTCTCAATATTTGTTAATATCCTGCAGTGTCCCGCGGGCATAGGTAAGTAAGGTGGTGCTCAAGGTGGCAAATTGGGGGAGGAATACTAATATTTGAATTAAAACTTTAAATATTAGTATTAGCCTTTTTTATTTAAAAAAATAGAATCATTACAGGCACTTTAAAAGTCCATTTCTCAAAATTGTGCAAAAACAACCCGACAAAACATTGTGTTGGAAAATATTCATTTTAATTTTTTTTTTAAAAATAGAGATGCGAACACGGAATATGTGTCACATCAATATTCTTACTATTTTCAAACTAAGCTAAACGCTTGTGCTATGAAAATAGGACTAACTTGCTAGCCTGGAGTGAGGTTCGAACCCGCGACCTTTGGATCACGAGGCGAATGTCCTAACCACAAGACCAACAAGCTACTAATGGGCAAGATTTATAAAATGAAGTTGTAAAAATTCGGCAATGGGCGATGTCTTTACAATTACAATTAAATAATACAATTAATTGTAAACGATACCATTAAATAATTAATATAAATAAACTTGTATACTAATAATAATTATATACTGACGAAGGGGCCATAGGCTCTGAAACATGTTGATATTTTCAATAAAAAAGTGGTGAAAACAAAGTTTATTTCTATTAATTATATTAATAAAGTCACCACAAAATTATTTTTCTGTGTTTGAAGAAGAAGATAACATTAAATACTCAATTTATACATATAGTTGTCGTCAATGATACTGCCAAATGCATACACAAAAATTCCAACACCCCATTGTTGTGTATTCGGTTTATTTCAAATATTTTTTTCATTTTTTTCTCATTTAACTACACTTTTAGATATTAGAGGAATGTTATAAAAAAGGTGGGACGTCATCGATTGCCCGTTCGAGATTTTAAGTGTACATTAGAATTTTTTTGCATTAAGTAAAATTGATTTAATTAAAAAACTTAAGTACCCGGAAGTACGCTCTGCTTCCATCACCGAGATATTTAATCACATTGAAATTTGTTAAACGAAGTCTAAGAGTTCTTTCCACGTATCTCCTCGCTGCGATGGGTAGTCCTTCCCCCGAGAACTTCGCAACCCTTCTAAGACTTCGCAATTACCGACCTCACTTTATGATTCACGGCGTATAATCGAAGTAAAACTTTTTTCACTATATCGAATGTCCCGTTCCAGGCGATTGTTAATTAATGTTCCCTTCTCCCAGGAAATTTGATAATTCAATTCCTATGTATAAACGAGCATGCGACGCCTTTTAAAGTTGGCGGGTTCCTCGGAATTCATTTGCCCTTTTTAGGGCTTCGTCACTTACCGAGTTGCCATTTCACCCCCTGCACCGCCCCCTGTACTTTGCACCGCCACCCGGTACTTTGCGGTAGTGCCATGTCCGTAACTTGGCGGACCGGTAGGGTTCAAATGACAATCGATACGAGGCTATTATTCTATATTCTGCCATCTTGTCAAAGTTTCCGTGCTAGCTTCAAGTTTAAAATGAGTCCACGCTGAGATACAAGTGCATGCCAGTAATGACTAGTCTTATGGCATATTCTTGCTGCGAATGGTGGGTTCGAATCGTGAATATCGAAGAAATTCAAAGCGAGAAAATGTCGCGAAAGAGTTCTCATTGAAATTACAAGACGGTCTTGTCTTGTAACATAATTAATTGCTATAATTTACAGTCGAATCGCCCACTCGGTCCGCACAGCCTGTGACAGAGTGGCGTTTGTTACATAATACTTTAAGTAGCTAAATGAGAACGATTTTGGTTAGTATTGAAAATGTCTTTGTACTTTATTTCCTTTATGTACCCACTATTCAGTTAAGTTTTTACTTGCAAGAACAGCCCATCAATCTTCTTTATCCACTTGCTTGCCCCGCATTTTAACAAACATAGTCAGGATCAAGACTTTACCTTCATTACATTATTTTCTATGTGAGTGTACAAAGATAATAAGTATTTGTCTTATATAAATAAACAAACAACATGAACATTTTCTTATCGTATCAGTTTTCTTATAATCTTTTAAATACATTAAAGGTTTTTTACGCGCGATCCACATTTTTGAACATGACTACTTTAAGGGATTTCTGTGGAAGTCCACTATTTTGTACCAGGACAAGCGAGTGGTTATAGGAGTGTGCTTTTAGACTGAGTGTAGCGCCTCAAAATATGTACACATTTCAATGCCATTTTCACAGGCGCGTGCAGTCTGTACACTGGAGCATGAGTTGTACCTACATTAATATATACTTGGAAAAAGAGCGAAATTAAATATTAAAAAATCTGAATAATTTTTATGGGAATATTACAATATACATGCTTCATTTTGGTTTATTTCGTTTCCGCCCTAGAAATTCTAGTTATGTAAGGCTTCTCTACTCATGTTTTCCGTTGCATTCTCATTATTTTTCAAACGTAGCAAGTACTGTATTTTGAAAAATACAATAAGCTTGGTTTCCATGAAAAACGGGACTAGACGAGCGTGTATTTGTATTAATTATACAATATAATAAAAGTTAATAACAGCAGGAAACAAATAAATGATAAGTTAATGATGTTTATTGAATGTTTCAACGTTCCAGTTTTTCTATTAAGCTGTTGTGTAAACATTTATTTCAATTACTGATAATTAGCTTACTCAATTTTAAAAGTTTGTTTTCCCTTTTAAACCAGGATATATATAATCGATAGGCTTTCAATGAATTACGTAACAGTGATCTAATTAAATTTTTCGTTTATATATATTTTTTTATGCAGCTTTTGAATAGTATTATATATGATTTATCATCTATCAAATAAACCGTACGTTTTAACCACATCGTATTTTCTGACGTATAAAAATGGTTAACGGAATAAATATTTATTTAAGCTCAAAGCAGAATTTTTGTGAAACGCACATGTTTTTAATCCACGAAGTATGTTATTCCGCAAGATGGCGTACCACTTTAATGTTTTTCCTCAAACTTTTTCAAACCGCCAGGAAATCTGTCTCCTGAGATTTATTAATGGTGAAAGATTTCTCTTTAAAGGCCAACGGACCACAACCTTTTCAGAGTTGGTACATTTTATTTATAAAAGTCGGGTCCAGAAGCGACCGAGCGCATCCAGATCCAAAGAAAAGGTTATCATGACTTATAAATTGGTATTTTCGCAACATTTACCGCCAAAATATCGCTCCAGTATTTATAATGCCCGCCGAAACTGAGAAATATTGAGTTAATAAAAAACAAACAAAATAAAATCATAATGATTACGCCTTTAAAAAATATTTATTGCATTTATAATCATGCTCTCAAGAGTCCGAACTAGTGATGAGATAAACCGTGATAGTATTTAACTGTGATTGCGTGATTGGTGTTCGATTGTAACGGATATTGATAACTGTAGTTATTCGTAATCAGGCGAACATCACTGGTACGCAATAAATGAAACCTCTTATCCTTATACCACGTTGCAGTCACACACCAAACACAATCACAATTTATCATATCACTAGAGGAAAGGCATCATATAAAATACGATGCATCAAAATAGTTCGCAATCATAAAAATAATCTAAATTGGCTAAACTTCTTGTCTGGTTTCAAGAGATAAAAGGATCGCAGGTTCGATTCGGTTCTAGCGAATAAAAATGATTCTTTTTTTTAATGAAGAAATCGTGATATTTTATCGAGTGTGAAATAAGTAAACTCACACAAGTTAATCATAGCCGAGACGTAATCAACGAATGGTCCAGAAAAACGAGTCATTATTATACGCTATAAATGGGAGGAGAAAAAATCTTGCGATTTTTCAGAATGTGGCTAAAATATCTGTAGAAAATTTACATTCTTTATATCCTCGGTTATGTATTTTTCGTCATTGTTTTGTAATATTTATGTTCGAGTGATGGTGATTTTATATTTTCTATTTGTTTCGTTCGCCGTCGATTTAAAAGTATTTCATTCCAATTTAATGTTCACTTATTATACTAGCATATTCAAGTGTGACTTGTTCAAAATTTTCACATTTCATCACTGCGTATTCGCTAAATTTTAGTTTTTCTATTACACGACAGGTCGGTTTGGATATTTTCAATGCACATTGAATGCAGTATCGAGTGAATGGACACTTTATACATTATTCTCTGCAGAAAGCGCATTTCCTGGGAAGTTAACAATTTTATCCCGAATCGTAAAGTGAAAAGGTAATCTTAGTCACACGCGGTTTTGTAGGTACTCACTTAGACCACTTAAAAAGATTTATAAGTTTTATAGATATAAAAGTTATTTGACCGATTTTTGATATCACGGTGAAAGCTGGCACTACTCACATATACGTATTTCTTGTATGCATGCAGGTTGATTAATTGTTAGTGTTAAAGATTAGTGTTAAAGAATCGAATAAAAATGAAATGTGAAATTACTAGTACCCTCTATATGGTAAAATAAATCTTAAGTACGTACATAAAAACACACACTTTATCTATAAATATGTAGTATTATAACAACGCGAGCATTGAATGGCGTTCGGAATATAATTGTCGAATGATCAATTCAAATTCAAACACTTCGTGCAGTCGATTGATGCCAACAAATATTTTATGTGGTCTTTGCTGCGCTGTTATTATAGTATAAATATATTATTATAGTATCAGTGGTATTATATATTAGTATTATAGTATAGTGCTATTATAGTATTAGTATATAATAGTATACACATATTTTAGTTATAAATGCGCACTAGAAAGACAGACAGTATTTTAAAGTTGCGTTCTCAACATGGCAGCGCGTCTGGCGCTTATCCACATGTACCGACACTCTTTTGAATGTGCTGTTCGTGCCAGCTTTTATCGTGATACCTACCGTTTCTAATTATTTCTGATTTCGTTCGAAAATGCACTACCTCAAATTTCGTTTACTATTATTTACAAGCGATATTAATACCGGCGCCCTGCCGGCGGAACTTGGAAATAGCAAATCTAACGCAGTAGAGCGGTCGATAAGAATAATTTGTGGAAGAAGATGGTTCGGGCATGTGAAGCTAATGATATGATAGTCAGACAGACAATGACGATGTCTAATTGTTCATCGCAAATGCTACTATATTTATCGTAATTTTTTGGAAAGTATTTTGGAGAAATAAAATACATCCTTAAATCACATTGATATAAATAACTTTGTTTATAACCACGCGAGTTTATAAACAAAGTATTTTTATAGGTACAATATGAGGCTGTAAATAATATTCAAAATAAAATAAATAAATACTCACAATGTTTTATATTTGAATTGAATATTAAAAATAAAATAGATTCTAATAAAAGCATTTTATAAATTAAATTATGCTGATTAAAATGTGTGTATTATTATATTTATCATTTTACTGCCCTCATAAGCATATAGGCAGCTTTTGCGAAAAATCACAAAATGAGTAAAATATGTGGTAATGTTCTATAAGAAATTGTAAAGCAATATAAAATTAATTTTAGTGCGAAAACATCATATTGTTTGGTAATTTTCACAAAAACTATATTGATTCTAATTAATAATACAGTATACTTTAATTAATTACAGTATATTTTAATTAATTCATGATTTTTTGTAAAGCAGTTAAGTTATCAAAAAAATCGTTTTAAAATATATTATCATTAATAAGAACATTTATTAAAATTTGTGTTTTTTTATTACGCAAAATTCATTAAATAAACAAAGGACCCGTATCTCAAAATGTGATTTTGTCAAATAATTGCTTTTATGCTTATGGGGGGAAGTATAACGACAACCAGAAACCTTAACATTTTGGTGGCAAACGAGCGCGCGGTGTTAATAAACAAATGATAAACATAATAGTAAAAATATTACCTATTGTGTACACCGCAAAAATACTATACATCACCTTATCCAACCAGTGTATATCTTCGTCGATGGACTTTCTGGACCGTATTATTTTTCGTACGCCATTAATAATTCTCACACTGTAAAGTTGTTCACTTTATCCAAGTAGTGGGAGCAATCGTGATTTTTACTTCCAGCATCTCGTAAAAGTTGGATTCAAAATGCATGCAAGACCTCGCAATCGTGTTTCATACATCAAGCGGACTACCGATCGTGCCGGCGGGTCCCGGCTCGGAAAACTTTATATTCGATGATGAACGATTTTTGGCAAAAAAAAAGTAACTGAAATATTTTCACAACACAATCCTAGATCAATTTATAAAATTTTTATTTAATTTTTTTTTATGTTTCAATGGAGCGCAGGTTACTTGCTTTCTACCACTATCGTCATTTCAATCAGCTTTACAGCCCCTGGATACCTTTGTAGGTCCATTAAACAACCTATTCAAAATATATTTCAATAAAATAAAATGTAATTTTTTCAATATACTATATTATCATTACATTACGCCCAGTCTGTTTTCAGGTTTGGAAATACAGCAATTTAATATCATGAGTTTTTGGGAACGTTTTAATGGGATTTATCGGAAACGATCTTAATATTTTTTCATTTAGGATGGAATTCGACAAATGTTACTACAAATGGAACGAAGATTCTACTGATAACTACAGGAAAAAAAATTAACAAGCGATTCCGTTGAAAACAGACACTAGTATCCGTTCGCAGAGAATGGGGTATAGAGAAAGATGATTACTTAATTATGCTGAAATCAAAACCTAAATCAGAAAAAAATTACTGTTTATACGGTATGTGTGATACGTATTTCTATTTTCACAAGGGACGTAACATATTAAAGTACTAACGTCGTTATAACGCCTTTTTATTTTACTGACAAGAAATTTCAATTCGCCGTTATTAAATTAGCCGATTTATTTACACGATTATGTTTGACACCGCACCATTATTAATTTATTTCTGGTTCAAATCTCCCATTCGACGCGGTACATGAAATTGAGATGTTTGTCGAATTGGCCCGATTCGCCGGTTTCGTAATTCCCGCCTTGGCGTGTTGGTGATTTGTTGCGATAGAAAATCGCAGCGGCACCGCTTCATTTTATTTAGTTTCGGCCAGATATTGCTAACTGATGGGCAAGACGTTATTGTTATTACTTATCGACGTTGCCAAACAAATTGGGATCCGGCACGCCATACCTCCGTGCGTCATAACCCTCGGGGTCCACAATGCGAAACACGCAAGTTCGGAAAAAAAAATCTGGAGGAAGTACTTGAACCGTTTTTATTCTGAACCTAATATTTTATTTTTTACGGCCCGCGTTCACGGAATGAGACACGATGATCTCAGTATCATGTGCAGAGCATGAACGTCACCTTGAGTCATAATTACTTAGGATAATTTGTTCTGAAAAGTTAGACATGCAGGATGCATTAAATTAGAAACTTCTAAAAAAATTACTTTTCTCAGACTCAGAGATTTTCCCATGCCGAAAATCACGTTCGTGGACACGTGCCGTTAAAGAAAGCTAAGCGTTTAGTTTACTTTAAAAAATCGTGCTCTCTGTTTATAAACAAGTAAATAAAAAAATTTAAGGCATGCTTTTATATGATTTCTTTCGTAATCGATTTTTTGACATCACCCACGCAGTATCCAAATATGTATTAACAAATTTTCGAACGGCATATTCTTCAGCTCTTTCTGCGGCTCTTGGTTGTGAGTGACGTGATTATTAAATTTTAATCGAAATAATCCACTTTAATAAATGAATGTAATGAAACGTAAATGTTGAAAGCTCTAGCTAGTCGGGAGATTGGTGAAAAATCTATTACAATATTCCACCACAACAAACAGACAAAGAGAGTTAAACAAAAGCATGTTAAAAGGATTTAGATTCATTCATCCTCTTTTGATTTTGAAATTCAGTTGAATTTAAATTAAAAATACTTTTTATACCGTCTACTTAAAAAAAAACTATATTGTTAATGTTTTAACTTAGTCTTTTTTTTCAAGAGCTTCCTGTTGCATACCCCTGTTATTTCTAGCTAAGAAATTAAATAGGGAACACTTTGATTCATTATACTCCAGGGATCGGACGCGTCTTACATTATTGCAAATGGGATTACGGGGTATGAATAATGAGTGATTTAAAAATATATATTAATTTATGAACCAAATACGTACGTAAAAATGTCAGCTAATTAATTTCTGGACAAATCTTGTTTATTTTTTTTACCATTTTTATAAAAATAAATCTTCGATCCAGAATTTTCGCGATCTTTTTATTCGATTTTTTGTGCGCCATAATAAAATTGAAAAAAATAAGCATAATTTGTACAGCGCTATTTTTCTAAAAAATTTTTAAAAAAAATGTCCACACTAGTATTTAAAATTACCCTATGAATTCATAAATAATAGATTTTATTTTAGAATTTTATAGTATGCTCATCGGATATAATGTAATTGATTATTTAGTGCAAGTGGGAAGACAACAATTTTAGAAACTGCCAAGCCAATGTGCCTTGAAAATATGAAAGCGGGTTGCAGTAATCGAACCCTTGACCTAAGTATTTGTAGATGTTAATTTACTCAGTTCATACACCCGTGTCTCTTTTGATTTCTCCTTCTTGTTGCTTGATGCATAGAAAAAATCAAAACATGATTATAATTTATATAAATAAGTGGCGTTTAAAAGTTAATTTATATAAATTACAAGTATTTCTGTTAAAAAATCATATTCCGTTCTTAACACTTATCCCTTGTACTTATCTTCTCCTAAAACCGTGGAGAAAATTGCCTATTTTCTTCCTTTTTTGGAGGTAAGTTGGCCAACGCCGCATCCGGATATTTACATTGCGTGTTAGGTAGGTAACATCAATTTAATACGTGATTAATGTTCCCATAGAAAAGACACCGCACGAGAAATTATAATGCATCTTAATTCTGTATTGAAATGTTTACGTTTCAAATGTCTTCATCATTTTTGTCGCCGTTTATTAAGCAAACTAGCTACAACCCGTCATAAATGACGGAACATGGTTCGCTTCTTCGCTAAGTCCTAGTATATATTTATATTTATAGCATCTATTTGGCGCTCCACGGAGAGGCGGCCGTAGCGACAGGCGTGAAACGGCCAGTTCGGGTTTGGTGGCCCGGGTTCCTCTCCGGCCGTTTAATTTGTTTTTTTTAGCCGTGAATTCGAACGAAATTACGGACGTTACACGAAGTTACGGAGACAGACAGACAGACGGAGGGACAGACGGACAGACAACGAAATTATTATGTTTGATTAATATTTTTGAATGTACATACCCAACATTTAATATCTTTAAATGAAAATCCGATCTATTTAACTGAAATAAGCCAATTCCAACCAACAAGTACTTAGAATGAAATATTTTCATGTCTTTTGATATAGTACTTAACTACCCAAACAAACTGGAATAAGTCCTTTAAAATATTTCCACGACTTTTGATGTTAAATGGAATTTGTCTCGGTGATAGCTTTAAATAAAATGTTAACAAAAAATAACTTAAATTTGTTTTGACGGCAAGTATAGTAAAACTGTTCATGTACAAAAACTAGCTAAATTGTTATATTTATAACTAAGTGTTTCACGCAACGATGTCACCGTGTCTTTTCCACACTTTGCATACACTTAGTGACGTTAAGTCCCTGTACCGAGATATAATCTGCCAGTGTTCCGCCGGCTTTCCTCAGTATTCACCTTCTTCACATCACTCTCATCTCATCACCATGTTTATGGGCTCTTCGCTCTTCGTAAATAATAATCCAACTTCGTTTGCGACTTATGTGGAATAAATTTTGTAATATTTTGAAATATTACATAAAAGAAAATTGCCTTATCTTGGTCGCTCGATGTCTCGCGATGAAGAAAGCGTTTCCAAAAACATTTTTCTTATATTCTTGATATTTTGAAAAGCTAAAGAAAGATAGAAATCTTAATAGTATAGTAGAGCATTGAGAGTTGTAAATGTTTAGTGGGAAGTGGTTTTCTTCTTAGTTTCAAATAAAGAGGACATGATTATTCCTGTTTTCGTAAGTACGAGTACTGTTGAGCAAGAAATCGAATTTTAAGCTAAGGTTCAGTTAGTACATGGGTATGGATTACGCATATTTTCTCCATGTACATAAGGTTTAATCTGATTTAATACAATTTTTTTTTATAAAAAATCTTTACTGTATCAAGATTCGTTATAAATTGGTTCAATAAATTTTATAATATTCTACTCATTCAGACCTAAGAGCTATCGAATAAGTAATTTAAAATATCGTTATTCATTTAATGTTTTATGAAAATTGGTTCTTAGTGAGAGTCTTCGGCTGTCGTAGTTTTTCTTCATTTTAAATTTTTGTTACAATACTTGTAACCAAATAAGAAATACATTAAACCACCAAAATGACGATATTTTTACATGCCGGTTTCTAAGAATAAGTGTTTTATTATTTATAGCCGACACCCATGAAATAGTAATAACGACTATTATCAAAATATTTAAACATTTTTTTTATATTTCCCATGCCGGCAGTTAATGGTACTATTTTAAACCCTGGCGATTGTGCGTAAAACTACAGGTGATACTGTCCTTTGATGATAATATCACTGTAGCGACAACGTATGTAATTAAGTTATTAACATTATAAGTAAAGTAGACATCAATATAAAATCAAAAATATATTCCGGTATCGGGTACCGAACCGTAGCCTCTTGGGTGAGAGCCAGGTATACTAGCCACTACACTATATCGGAGATATCACTGTTCTCGGAAAAAATGTTTATAAAGCCAGTGTATGTAAAGTATATTTTAGAAAATAGATTGTGCGCCCTATAATCTTTTTTATATAGATGGTTCGGGTCTTTACTAAGTCGTATATGTACTTTTGTATTTTTGACGGGTCACGCACATGCGGTGGTGGCAACATCGCTATCGTTGCCGCCTTCGAGTTTGCTGGCCCGGGATTCAAGCTCCATCTCCGGCTGTTTAATTTCGTTTTTTAGCCGTATTCGAACGAAATTACGGACACTACACGAAGTTACAGACAGACGGACGGAGAGAACGAAATTATTATAATTGGCATGTGGGTTACAAAAACAAAGGCAGCAAATCAAAAAAAATAATTGAATGCGGTCATTGAGGAATACTAATTTATAATGTGTACTGAATTGTAGATTCTATAGGAATCATAGCCTATAAATTTATAAGAAACATGATTTTGGAAGAGATACATCATATCTAGAATTCAATATATTTTAAATTAGTAATCCTCGGTAAGCGCATTCAAAACATTTTTGTGATTTTTTTAATATTGCATCCTTTGTTTTTATAGCCCACATATTATGTATATTAAATAATACATAAAATACATAAAACATTTTTAGAATTTCCTCGAACCAATTTGCATGTTTCATGTAAATAATGTTGTGCTTTTTATAGAAGTTGGTAATACAAGTTAGTATCTTAAATATCTCAGAAATACTTATCCGTCGTAATCAATTTCCATAGATAATGTATATATAATTAGTATAGATAATGTATAAATAATAATGTTGTGCTTTTAATAGAAGTTGGTAATACAAGTTAGTATCTTAAATATCTCAGAAATACTTATCCATCGTAATCAATTTCCATAGATAATGTATATATAATTAGTATAGATAATGTATAAATAATAATGTTGTGCTTTTAATAGAAGTTGGTAATACAAGTTAGTATCTTAAATATCTCAGAAATACTTATCCGTCGTAATCAATTTCCATAGATAATGTATATATAATTAGTATAGATAATGTATAAATAATAATGTTGTGCTTTTAATAGAAGTTGGTAATACAAGTTAGTATCTTAAATATCTCAGAAATACTTATCCGTCGTAATCAATTTCCATAGATAATGTATATATAATTAGTATAGATAATGTATAAATAATAATGTTGTGCTTTTAATAGAAGTTGGTAATACAAGTTAGTATCTTAAATATCTCAGAAATACTTATCCGTCGTAATCAATTTCCATAGATAATGTATATATAATTAGTATAGATAATGTATAAATAATAATGTCGTGCTTTTAATAGAAGTTGGTAATACAAGTTAGTATCTTAAATATCTCAGAAATACTTATCCGTCGTAATCAATTTCCATAGATAAACCCACATGTATTCCAGTGAAAAGGAGTGACGTGTTCCTGGTATCCGCAATAATGTGACGGAAATATAATATATGTCTAGATACAATATGTATAAATATCATATATTCTTTATTTAATTTGTTTTGTGACGACTAAAGTATTCATTCATGATTTAAAAATATATGTTTAAATAGCCATATACGGCGCCAAGCGCCGTTGAGGTGAGTATTCGCGAAAACGACGCTATATAAATTATCCAAGTATTATTATTATATGGGGAAGGGATATAAATTATACACCAGTACTTTTTATTTCTTTACATTTAATCATTTATTTGAAATCTGTTTGTGTATTGAAATCTAAGGCTACCTAGTAATCTTATCAAACCCCTGAAAGCATTGCCCGTAACAAAATATCAATGAATTCATTATTGAAGCTATTAATAATTGAATACTTATTTTATTTAAAATTAGTTGTATAGATAAATACATATGTATATACTTACGATAATAGTTAAAATTAATACCTAACTATACGTATATTATACGTGAGTATATTTCTCTTCGGTTTTATTGTCTCTGTACTAAAATATACTTATTTATGATCATTCCATTCAGCCGTAAATCAGCTCAGTATGATGTAATTTTTTTTTGAAAGATCTTAATGAAACATGAATCGTATATCAAGTAAAGCATTTTTTTACCGTAAACCTTGGTTTACGAAAACTATAAAGTTACAACAATTTAACTATACACTAAAAAGGGCTTTCTATCTCTCGACTTGTGATCTGCTTATTTATATAATTTTAAATAGAAAGTAAAAATAACTATCATAATAATTTGTTTGCTTAAATAAATAATTATTCACATAGTATATAATAATACATACCAGATTTGCCAGCACTTTTATTGCATTGTATTTTGTCATTTTATTATATTGTATCAAGTTGCGAGTTGATGAGGCGGAGTAAACATTCTTCGGTTCCATTTACGAGGTCATTCGTCACAGTTATCTTACACATTCTTAAAAAAGTTCATTCATAATAGTGCTTTTGTACCGGTAATCCCCCCTGGGAACATGGAATAGATGTTTACTTTTACGTTCAGTGACGGAGAACGTATTGTGCAGATAGCATTATTGATCCCTCTCTGATATCCCGCTTTTGCAACGCGATAAATAACAATTATTTATTCAAAGGTATCATAAACAGAAATGTTTGTATCGAACATCTGCTGAAGGGTCTTTGGGAGCTCACATTTGTATGAATAACCATAAATGCACGCAGTTTAATCACCGTCATCTGCGATAGTATATACCTACTAACGTATTTGTTGAAGTAAATTTTTGATGTTCCAGATTTAATAAAAATGACTTTTCCTGACGTCACTAGCGTCATTAGCCAAAGATCAATGCGTAGTGTGAAGTTGATAGCCATTTGAAAATGGAATAATAGAGATTATATTTGATGACTACGTTTAACAAGTCTTAAATTTGTGGTAGGTAATTTATTCATTCATTCGAAATTAATAATAAAAAATAATAAATCGCAGTTCCTCGATATGAAGAATAGATGGTCACCAAATATTTTTAGCTAGATAGAATTTTCCTGTACATTTTTCTAATTGATTAGTCAAATTTGTTTTATATTTTTGAGTCTATGCTATCTATCGGCTGTCGCCGATGTGTAATTTGATGATGACACAAATACGAATATTTTTTTTCAAGAAATTAATGTATTGGAATCAGCCGTGGAACCAGACCGTATACCAAGAAATTTTGGTGTTCTGTGATTAGAGCGTTTTTTTAATACACTTAATTCTTAAAGTCTAAAAAAGAATAGAGAATACGGCAGAGCGTGAATTCGATTTTTTAAGATTAAAATAAAAGCTCTTCCAGCACTGCTTACACATTCCAAACCTTTATATATATAAAATTCCAAACCGGTTATAAATTTAATACAAGTAACTCACATTCCGTAGGAAAAATTAAATTAAATTATTTTTTAGGGATGTTGAGGACAAAGTAGTAGAATTTTGAATATAATTTTCATCGCATATGTATTTATATTATTGATACTGATTGAAGGAAATGATTGTGTCCGAAATCGAATTCGTACATGTATAATCTCATTTTCATTAATTATAAATTTGATGTTATATCTCGAATATTATCAAATTTTCAGAACGTTTTTAATTATCAATGGTAATATAATTATAGATATCTGAAAACAATTCGTTTCCGCATCCAGTTAATGAACATTGTAATTTTTGTAAAAGAAATATAGCCTTGTGTCTTCTCATGCCACTGTGGGGTCATTGCATGTCCAAACCCTGTTATATTTTCCCATCCTCTTAACATGTGATATAAAAATGCTCATTTATATTATTTAATGAACATTTTTACTGATAGGTTCTCCCCCATTTACTTATTGACCAATGGGGCTGGCAGTATTTTGCTAATAAATCGGCAGATGGCGGGTGTTTGTGAACTTTACGATTTTCCGCTCGGTGCGTTGTGCGCTATCTATCCAATTTCGATTGCACGACCCGTGCACTCAAAATGGTGGTGTTTTTACAGATTGATAAACGATTTTAGTTTTTATTTCTATGCGCACACGTTCGCCATAAGTGTCATCCACACACTTGTACTCTATATTGCTCAGTGGTGCGTGTGGTGGACGCACGTTGTATTATCGTATTACGGGGAATCGTATTAATTTGTTCCTTCTCTACCATCTCTTATATTGTCTAAGGTAACTGTCAGAGTGACAGTCTTTTTTTATTTATCCTGACCGTAAATACGTATGGAAAATGTAAGAAAATGCCACTCATCTCACTAGGATGAAACTGTGTCAAGAAATACTATAAAAATTATTAAATTCTTATATATTTTAGATAAGTGTATAAGATGTAAATATAATATGTAAATAGAAAGTATACATAGAAAAAAACAAGTAAATTTTATTGAATACAAGAGCAGATAAAATAACAAAAAAAATGTAAAAAAAATATTTGTGGGTATGTTCGCATATATGCGAACATACATATATATGAAAAAAATGTCAATGAGCATATTATATAAATAAATTAAAACCTGTTTTCTGCATACTGCAGTACCTATGCAAATGAAGTTGACAATACTATCAATAATGTCTTCACGTTTTTGTCATAGAATTTTAAGATTAAACTGGATACAACGTGGACACAATCGATCGCTCTGTATGGGTTTGAATCTTAGAGTATATACAATCCATAGAGGGATAACTAAACATTTTACCAAACCCGTACGCGTGGTAACATAAAGCTTACTCAGTTTTAACAATATAGTGACACATAAGACAAAAAGGGACAAAAAAGATCACCCGGTCGGGTACGTCTTTAATTGCTTTGTAAGGGTTCTCTTTGCCCGAGTTTCAAAACTCGGGCAGAGAACGGCAGAGCTGACAGATTTGTTATCCGTATTTTCGATAAATTATTGTGTGTTTACGTGCAAATATTACAAAAAATTGATATGCCTTCTTGTGCAATGAAGGGGTGTTCCAATAGGACTGGAAACGGGAAGAAACATATCAGTTATCACAGGTATTTTATCCAAAATATGAAAATTTTACATGTATACGTTTTATTTCATAATTTTAACAACAAACCAACTGCAAACATTTACTTTTGTTTAAAAAATCCTAGAACGTTTATTTTTGATTGATTTTATTACACAAATAATTCGGAGAATGCTATTTTGAAGATGTTTTTGATGACTTAAATCAAAATATGTCTATGAATGTTCAATCAACACGAACTGTAAAATTATTTACTTAGATAGCCGACATTTTAAAATATATCCGTCTTTTTTTTTCTCCTTTAAAAATTCTGAATTTTTAGGAGTAAGAAAGAGAAGGCACTACATTGTATGGATCTAACTAAGCTCAATGTGGTATTTTTATGACAAAGCATATTGGACCGACAGGGCTGTGCTTAAAATTTTAGAATACAAATTATTTATTATTTATTATTTAAAGTATTCGGATTGGGATATCATTTTTTGTAGGTTCCCAAAAAATGAAGTAAAAAAAAGTGAATGGATCCATGCTGTGGGAAGGATTAATTGGAATCCCGGAAATCACAGTTGTGTTTGCTCAGATCACTTCTTGAATGTACATTTTGACAGAAGGAAAGAAAACAAATTAGTTCGAATAAAAAAATTTGCCGTTCCTACGAATTATTCAAGAGCAGAACTGGCTTTTGATAGAGTAAGTACCTATAGTGTTCATTCTTTATTCGTTTTTCGTTACATAAAAAATTTCTTAAATCGCCAATTTATACGGTGTGCATTCTGAAACTCCTAGTATATGAAGTAGTATATTTTCATCCGGTATAAATATACATTGCCTTATAAAATACATCTGAAAAAAAACGTAATTAATTGCAAAATGTTTTTATTTCTTTGTTATAAAGATATAAGAAATAAGAAAAACATAAAAAAACTAAAAATTTTCGATTTATGGGTTATAATAGCATACGTAGGAGCCATCGATATTATGTTTTACCTAAAATCGTTAGGTATATTAATTTTTCATAAACTTTAAATTTAATCGACATTATTACATTCAGTCTACAAATTCGACAGTAAACATGGGAGAGTTGCTTAAAGTGATCCCTTCATGTAATGCAGTCGTTGGCCATGTATGTTTTGATAGTACGTTTTACCTAAAATCGTTGTATTAATTTTTTGAAAACTTTAAATTTAATCGATATTATTACTTTCAGTCTACAAATTCGACAGAAAACATGGGAGAGTTGCTAGAAGTGATCCCTTCATGTAATGAAGTCGTTGGCCATGTATGTATAGATAGTACGATTTACCTAAAATCGTTGTATTGAGTTTGGATGGAAATGGAAACTGCATACCTTTAGATCAAATTAGTATATTAAACTGTAATTCAAATAATTCTGTCAACATTATAAACTGTTCCTCCTCCAAATTAAAATTATTACGTGATGACGAATTGAGTTTCGAAAATACTTTGCCTTTCGACGATATTCCTGAATCAATATATATGTGCAGTCAGTATGTGGAGAGTTGTAATTTAATTTGTGGTTTTGTTGTCAGGCATCTAAATAAAAAAATTAAATGTGAGAATTGTCTTTCTGCCCTTATTGGCTTTAAGACAACTTTGCGAAATTCATTAATTGCACAAAAAGATAGAGGGGGATTAGTATATCCATCAGATGATGTTATTTTAATTTGCACACATAGTGAACGCGTTTTTAGAGAAGCTCTTAACCGTAGTGGAGGACAAAGAATGAATCCTCACTTTTCATTAGAATATTTAGTCAACAGGGTCTTAAAAATATTCCTAACTGTAGATTGTTTTAATATATTACTTTCTCACATGCTAGACCAGTCACCGCTGGAGAACCATACTGTTCACCTAATTAAGGCAGTTGCTTCTAAATATTTAGATGTCAGGCTACACTTTCTGATCAAATCAGCGGTACAACCTACCGTCAGAGTGAGACAACATTTCAACAGATTAATTATCTTCCGAAATCAATAGCGTACTATATTAAAATTTTATATTTATTATTAATTCCATTAATGTACTTCATCATATTGTTTTTTCAAACAATGTATTTTATGTGTATAAACAAACAATGTATATTATGTAAATAACGTAATTTTCTAAATATTTGTACAAATGCAGATAACTAAATGTTTATGTTTGATATGATATAAATAATCCTCGATTATAATAATAATTATTATTATTATTGCAGTTCCTTATATAATTATTGTTGTGGTGATATTTAAAATTGTAATAAAATAAATTAAAATAAATAAATTTACCCACATATAAAAGGCATTATCATTTATTGCTACTTTATTGTAAGAGAATTCACAGAGAATCGTTCATTTGTGGTAGCCCTGTTTTAGCAACAAATTACAAACACGTGTTAAAAACGAATTGTCCAGTCTCACCGAATGACCACGCCTCTTTTAACAAAATTCTTACAAGTTTCGAAATAATATGGTCTCTATGGATTGTATATACTCTAAGGTTGAAATCCTTGTCTCTTTTCTGAGTTGGACCTATTATCTGGTATTCGACATCCACGGAATTTCTTTTACTCCGTTCCATATCTTTTGTGGATGGAGAAAGATATCGGTCAAATATCAGATGAATTTCTTGCGCGCTTGTGACCAATAATTTCCGAATTACCATCTCTGCTATTTCCCCAAAAGTTTGTGGTACTGAACCAATAGTCCTAAGGAAATAAAATCCGTCCACTATCAAAACATCTTCGTTAAGTGCGGTGATTTGAATATTTTGACTAGTAGTAATTGTTAATTCAGTTTTCAAAAACCTTGATAATTTTGACTTATCCGTGCTGAACATGTATCCATACGCAATAAAGACATACTGCAATTGACTTTCTTTTCTACGCTAATCTCCAGTAATCTTCCGAAGATATCTCGTTGCATTTTGATATGAGCTATTTTCGTGTTGTCGCGATCTTTTATCGTTTTCTTATAACAAGCTGATGTAAAATTTTCAATCATGTTTTTCTTTATTGGTTTCTCAAACCTGTCACCATCAATGTTACATTCTTTGATAAATGTAAGTTTTTGTTTTCTCCCACTCTCATTAACGTTGAGTAGAAAATTTGATATTTCTTGATATGCTGCTCTGCCTGTGGATATGTTGAACAACTCATTTTTGTTTATGTTTGGATCGAATGGGTTCATTTTCTTTTGAATATCTTTTATCAAGTTCTGTAAGGCAGTTGCTTGGAACAAAACTCCTAAATGCATTGTAAACCATTGAAGAGTTTCTTAAACATCATATTCCATCATCTAATATAATAATATTCAACGATTTATTGTGCTTGGTAACCAGCGACTAAACTACGAGCGTGATAAACAAGTCAGGTAAACGGTTATCTCTCTCTTTTACTTTATCACAATAGTGCTTTCTCATCCACGTGGTCGAGCAAAAAGGTTGCAATGTTGTCGAAACGCACATTTGAAATAAAAGTAAAAATACACTTACGTGATTCTGAAAATTGCTTGGATGGCAAATATATTACTATTTATATTATTATTATTATTTACATGTATATTACTATTTATATTATTATTATTATTTATATTCAATTTTTTGTAAATATAATTCATTATTAATATTATTGTTACCCAGAACTATTATAAAACAACCTCATTGTTTTACACAACGATTTCTTGAACTTAGTACAGGGCGTACTACATCCGATATAAAACTTGGCCGACTGGGAAATGCTCCAGGCTGAGGGCAGGCAACCATATATTTTTATGAAACAGGTTATTAGGTCTATCGAATGGCGTTAATTTCATACTGGTACTCGATGACGTAATTTTTCCTATTTTTCACCTCCCTAAAATCTGCCCGATTCTAGAAAGTGCCAGGGTAGAAGGTGGCAACCCTGTTTTTTCTTGTCGTACTCGATGCAGGGCATCGAATGTGCTGGGTCTCATTCTGGTACTCGATGACGTAATTTTTACCCAAAAATAGGTGTCATTATTTATCGATTACACAAAACGCTCCAGGATGATCCCAGGCAACCCTGTTTTTTTTTGATACCCATCCTACAGGGCACCACCCTACACAAGTCCCATCCTGGTACTCGATGACGTAGGGTTGACGACGGTCAGCTCCTAGACTAGTTGGTTTTACCAAAAAAATGTAGTGGTGATAAACAAAGTAATTTCGTTTAATTATATTCATAATGAATAAACACAAAGTTAAAGCAAAATACAATAGCATAATTACGATAATTCATCGAGATATTTATATATATATTGCTCTAAAACGACCACTACAGCAAACGTATGTTACACAATGAAAAGTGTTTAACATATAAACGCACCCTGAAACTACTCTAACTATTCTAATATATTGATGAAATACTAACTTTAAGAAGTCTCCAGTCGTGGGCTTGATTAATACCGCGCAAGAGTTTTGCGAAGCTTTCACAAAAGGAAATGGTACCCTGTAATAAAAATAATAAATTAACTATTGGATTTATATTGACAATAATGGAGATAGATCATTAGGCAACAAAGTAGAGATTTATAAAAAAATTAAATGATAGCAATATTTTTACATCTATTCTGGAAAATTGATGTGGAACGGTATGCAATCTTAAATACCTAATTATTTATATTCTTATTTATCATTATTATAGTTAAAATAAATAAAGCATTTACAAGACTTAATAATATATGTAATACATTTTATGAATTTATTTCACATTTAATACATATATCTGTGCATGGAACCCGGTCTTGGGATGGCCAGGAATGCATTTGTAAAAAAATTGTTAAAAAAACATCACTTTTGTAGAAAAATAAAACATTTTTAATAATTTAGTTGAAAGTTGAACAGTACTACTAAGTGAGCATGTTCGGGATTAATAATGATATGTTCTGGGTTAGATTCCCAGCAAGGTCACAATTAATTAATGTGATTTACTCAAACATGGATGTTTTGAGATGCATTTCGCTTTAGTAATTGGGCCTCTTGGCCTGTTGCTGCATAAAAAAAAACATAACAGTAACTTGTTAGGTTCAGAAAGCTTACGCACAAAGTAAATAATGTGCATTTATAACAATTTCATAAGTTCATCAGGGACATGAGCTTATAGACTACTGTGGTATCCCTTTTTCGATGTGTATCGAATTAGTACATATTATAATTCCTGAAGAACTTCAGTAGAAATTTTTTAATGTGGATTAAATTAATTTACTACGCTAACACTGGATTAATTTGGAAAAACTTTTCATTAAAACTATTATTAGAATATTATTCATATAAATTAAAAAATTATCATTTGTAGATATTAAACATTTTTATAAGAATGATATGACTAAATTAAAATTTTGTTATTTGGATGATATTTCAATTCCAGTTTTCAATTATTAAAATTGCAATGATGGTTGACCCCTTAATTTTCCAGATATCACATTTGACCAGTTACTTATATATGGCAAAACTAGACTATCCAAAAGTACTTACCTGAAGGGTAGTAATCCAAAATTAGCCACGGATAAATCAGCATTGCAAACTGGACATGATTCGGGAAGAATTTTACAAAAAACTTTTGGCCCGCAGTGCTGGAAACAAATTATACCAGGCTCCATTCTGAAACTAAAAGTGTCATTGTAAATTTACTTACAATTTATGCAAAATATAAAATGGGAGAAATACTTCAGAAATATTATTTTAAAGTACTCTGGGTACTCCACATGTCTTGTTTCCATTTTTCGTTACATCAAAAACTTAAGACCGAAAATCTTTTCGGCGTAGGTATTATTTGATATGGATTATTAAATTACTTTCTTAGAGATTAATTAAACTACTACCCTGGTACTACTACCCTAGTGTAAATGCAATAAAAGAGAAATTGAAGGGAACAGAGGAACACGTAGCACATGAAAGGGATTCACATACTGATTATCAGTATGACCTAGATGGGGAAGATGTGAAAAGGTGAGGATTGATTGTAAAGTACTGATGAAAATGAAGAAAAAAGAAAAGGCTTAATGCATAGAAAGTGAGAAGGGAAGCATTCCTTAATATAAAGACAAATATAATAAAGAAAAATACATTTATAAAAGCATAAACAATAATAGTTATAACAGAAATCTTATAAAGAAGCAATTCCATGTTCAGTATTATTCTAGAATTAGTGAAAAACACCTTGGTTAAATGTCCAATAAATCAAATAAAAATAAATGTGTTTTGAAACACTTTCTAAACTAGCATACATTATAGGCTGGTCAAATCAAATTTTCTTTAGATAATTAAATATTTTAAAAATATGTAAGCTTTTCTATTAGCTCCATAATAGAGCTTGGTGGAAATTTAAGTTACACAATGCCACATTGTATCGCACGACCGAAGTATACAACTAGATGTGCAATAAAGGTGGACAATTTTATTTAATTTAATTGAACAGAACAGAATTGGCATACCTATTCATATTACATACATTGAATAGCTATATATTTACATTTTGTTTTTAATTCTTTATTAATGTTTGCTGTATTTAACTCTTTGCACTTATTTGTTTTTTCAAGATTCGGGATAAGCACTTCAAAAAGCAAGGGACAAAACGTTACGAAGCACAGTACACTAATTTTTTCAGGATGTCGCACCTGGATGGCGCTATATGAATTAATATAAACTTCTAGCAGAACCAGCAGAAAGAGAAAGAGCCAACTGAAAGAGAAAGAAATATACTGGTTGATAATTTTATGTCCATTAATAATACGGTCATAGCGGAACCCTTATGTTTGTGGAGGAGCTTTTAATGCGGCTTTAAATACTAAGAATTAAACATATAATCTGACTTTACTACATATTAGAATAATCAATAGCACTAAAAGACTAAAAGCAATTCACTGCACGGTGTTCAGGATCTGCTGCAGCCCGATGGAGATAGTTACAACCGACATTTGGTCATTGTGCCTAGCACATTTTTGTTTTTTCCCATACAATATGTTACAGTAAACTGATATATTAAATGTATTAATAACAACTGTTCATTGTAAAAATTTTCATTGTACCAATGTAACTTGCAGCTTACAGAGCAAAAATTTTAAATTAATATTTTAGATGGGTCTTGCCTTTGGACTAATCTCAAGAGATATAAAATATTATTATTTAATTTGGTAATAAAAATACATTCATAATATTAATTGTGGCGTATAGATGCAAAATCATATGGATAGTGGAGCATCCATATATTACAAGTGAAAGTGTAATACTATTTAAGGGGTTACGTGTAGTCAGGATTTTAAAAAAATCAAAATTTTTTTTTTGGTATTTTCTTAAAGGAAAATGTTTCAAAAATATTGTGTGAAAATATCAACTCGATTCGGTTATTAGTTTTAAAGATATCCAACGATAACTGTAGGGCCCTCCGCTGCCGCCCGTACTGATACGCGGACGCTACTAGAGCCGGCCGGGCTGACAAACGGCGCGACTGCTGCGGAACGCGGTTTTTACCTGTTTAATTCTAAGAATAATGTACGAAATTTATTTTATACTTCTACTTTTAGACATAAGACCCTTTAGGCTAACTGAGATTTGATTTAGTGTTAGTACTTCAGTGGCAGTGAAACCCAGCAGTCGATAGGTAGTTGTGCGTGTATTATAATCATTTTCAAAAATTTATAATGAGACGTCATGAAGGTATGCAAGGAATATTAATGATTGCCAATGCATAGGATTACATTATGGACCTAATGCACACCGGTATGCTGAAAAACTCGATATAGAGCGCATAAAGATTGCTGACCAACGTGCAAATCAGGTCACTCGAGAAGGCAAAATGAGACGTAGATAAAAAAAAATCGACATCTTGGAGGCTTACACATCGGCAGAAGATGTATTATATGTACCAGAAATAGACGACTCTACGTAAGTAATTTTTTAAATTGTATTTGTATTAATTATTTATGCATAAAACTTTAAACGCGTTTTTCTCAAAATAACGTTTTCAAAAACGGTGTCCACGATATTTTAAAAACTACTCGACAGATTTAAATGAAATTTAAACATCATATTTTAGGCATTAAAAACTTGTGCTCAATCGAAGGATTTTTTTTTTGACTTAAACTTTTTTTTTACAAATAATAAATGAGTGAATTTATCCCTCAAAATTCATAATTAAGCTTTCAAAGACCGCCATTTTGCTAAATTTGAAAAAAAATAAAAAAGCTTTGATTAAGCACAAGATTAACTATTGAACTACTAATTTCTTTTTGTTTCATTAAATTTAGATAAACCACTAAGAAGCACTGATGGACACCGCGAGGCACTACTTGCAAAACAGGGGTCAAGAAATGCGATTCTATCGTGGTCCAGTATTAATAATTTTATTTGAAATTTTCGGTATAGTTACTTAAAGTATAGTGTAAAACGCTGGTATTATGAATTGAATCAAAACATTAAACAACGGTTCAAAAAATTTTTTTGAAAATGTATATTTTTTGCGCCTCTGACTACACGTAACCCCTTAATACACAGATACATTTTTAATTTAAAATAAGAAAGACTGCAAAGGAATTCAAGTGGTTCCTTTTTTATAATTATGTTATGTCAATACTAAACAGGTAGGTAATATTTTAAAATATATCTAAAAATCTACCATAACTTTCCTACACTTACATAAGGGACAACTTTCAGTACTTTCAGTCAGGGTTCAAGGATCCGCAGATATATATAATTATATAATATATCACAATATTTATGGCTCGATTTTTATTTTTGATATATGTGATATATTAGGTCCTTACATATGAAATTGGCGTTTAGTATGGGAGGAACATAAAGCCGATTTTTTTTTATTATAATATATTTATTTAATCAAAGTATGTACCATTGCTATCTATGCACTTTTGCCATCTCATAGGTAGTTCATCGATCCCTTTACTAAAAAAACCATTCGGACGGGAGTCAATAAAATCTTTGAAGGCGGTTTGGACTGCCCCATCGGAGTTGAATTTTTTCCTTTGCAAGAAGTTATCCAAATTTCGAAAAAATGGTAATCTGTTGGGGCAAGGTCCGGAGAGTACGGTGGATGTCTTAGACATTCCAATTGAAGCTCCTCTAATTTGGTAGCCGTCTGTTGTGCAGTGTGTGGTCTAGCGTTATCATGAAGCAGCAGTGGCCTAGAGCGATTAACCAGCCTCGGTTGTTTAGCAGCTAGCTTTTCCATCATGGTTTGCAGTTGCTGACAATAGACATCTGCCGTAATCGTCTGGCCAGATTTAAGAAAGCTGTAGTGAACGACACCAGCACTAGTCCACCAAACGCTCACAAGTAACTTTTTTGGAGTCAATTTTCGCTTGGGGCATGGTTTGGCTGGTTCGGCAGGGTTCAGCCATTGCGATGAGCGCTTCCGATTATCGTACAGGATCCACTTTTCATCACAGGTAATGATTCGATTTAAAATCCCTTCATTATTGTGCCGGTTGAGTAATGCAACGCAGCAGTCAACGCGCGTTTGTTGATTTGCTTCACTCAATTCGTGAGGTACCCACCTTTCAAGCTTTTTCACCTTACCAATTTGCTTCAAGTGGATTAAAACAGTTTTATCACTAACACCGCAGCCTGCAGCTAACTCGGATGTGGTTTGCGATGGATCCGCTTCCACAATAGCCTTCAATTCTTCATTATCAACTTTGGTCTCCGGCCGTCCACGGGGCTTGTTCTGCAGGTCGAAATTTCCAGAACGAAAACGTTGGAACCAAAAATGCACTGTGTTTTCTTTTGCGGCACCGTCGCCATACACATCATTAATCCTTCGAGCCGTTTCTGCAGCACTGGTGCCACGGTGGAACTCGTACTCGTAAATAACGCGATATTTCAAGTTTTTCATTTTATAAACTGAGTGACGCAAAGAAAAAAACAATTGAGGAAAAAACAAATGAATTATAATTTTCAAAACACAAATACATGAGTAAATAGCTGTATAAATTTGGATTTGGAATTCCTAACCAAAGAGAAGATATTTGAGATCAAATTTGCCAGTACGGCAAAACGCCAATTTTATATGTAAGGACCTAATATTTGATAAATGTGTAGACCTGTAACTGTCCATCTATATTATATCAATGTTTTCTATGCTTCTTTGTTGTGCTGTTGGTCTTCCATGATTATTAAATAAATAAATAAATATCCAAGAAAACTTTCTGCGAATGGTAATAGATGGCGCTAGTTGTATTTTTAAAAATGCCTCAGGTTCTTTTTTTTAATATCTCCAGTCGTTACTAGATAGAGCTAGTTGTATTTTAAAAAGTGATACGGTTATTTTTTAGTTTTAATTAATTTGTTTCATATAATCCGTTTTTTATTTCACACAAAGAAACAAACACCTATAACACTACATTAGAAAGAGCAACTTTTATGACTTATATATAATAATTGCATATATGTATAAGGTTTTTTCAGTATTCATTTCATTTATTTAATAAATAATAATTAATGTTCAAAATAAAAATAATAATTTCCTTATTATCAATTTGTATCAATCGACGTGTACAAAAAAGGAAAAAAAAATATGGATATATATATCCAATTTTTGATATATATCGGATATATAAAAAAATCCGATTTTTTGATTTTTATTATGAAAATCGGATTTTTTTGAACCCTGCTTTCAGTACAGTTGCCGGCAAACTTCTTGGACATTTTTCGGCGTGGTGGGGGTATGCGCAGAAGACAAATTTTGGGTCTCGTTGGTGGAATGGTACATGCGCAAACTCTCCCCCACTTCGCCGAAAAATGTTCAACATGTTTGCCGGCATCTGTACAGTTAGTTTCAGTACTTTCACGCCAGAGAATAGGTAATTTTTTTTATTTTGTTCTTTTTACTATTTATATACTTAAAATATACATTTTTTTATTTTGTTCTTTTCACATTTAACATTTCAAATATAGGAAATATTTATTTTACTGACTATGAGAGTTAGAAGACTCGTGTATAGAGAAGGAGTACAGGTACAAGGTATAAATATGCATTTTAAAACAGTTTCTTGATTATATTATGTGTCTAGTAGGAGTTTGTATATATGTTTTTTGGTATCAATTATAAATTTATTAAAGAATTTAATACCAAGAAAACTAAAATAATTTTGGGTAGGTAGGTAGTGGTAAAATTAAACTTTGGTGTATTAAGTTATAAATTCTCGAGTAAGGGCTGAGGGGCTGCCAACATCCCTTTTTGGCTTTTCGGATTATTATTCTTACCCTTGCTGAGGTACACCAATTCTATGTAAATCATGTAAAAAAAAACTATTCAATATATGAATTCTTAAGTAACTTCAAAATTAATTTATGAATTATACTATCGAAGAATAGAACTACTCCGCATACTTACACGATTATTTTTTATTATTTTATGTTACATTATTTTCCATATAACAATAAATATATTGGTTTGTTTTATATTGGAAAAAAACTGTGAATGAAAAAGATGTAAAAAGTTTAAAAAAAAATTATCATGAATATATCGATTATTAAAATGTTCCGAGAGGATTCTGGAACTCTCACGGTTTTTATAATGTGAGAACAAGGCGAGAACGGAAACGCCGCAAAGCATGCTAACTATAAAATATCCAAAAAGTAAAAAGAAAATGCAAATTTTCCCACCATTTCGGGACAATTATTTCGTGTACTGCAGCGACATCTAACCTTCTCTAATACAGTTGGCCAGGCCATACAAATTGTTGACATTCTGACAGGCCAGTGATTCATAACCTAGATCTTTGCTCTTCATTGTTCTAAAGTGGAACGAAACTTGAACTGTACTTTAAAACGAAGTCGTGCGATTTTCGCAATGCAAGAAATTTATCATTGTGTGTATTCAATTGTCCATCTTTATCAACTTTATCCGAATTTATCTAAAGTGATGATACAAAGCTTTACGCAAAAGTAAACAATATTTTTCGATATCGTCTAATAACAGATAGAATTCATAGTGACATTAAAAAATTAAGAAAAAATTAAATACCTGGAATATTTTTATTACTATAAAGTTAATAAACACGAACACTTTAGTTACCAGGAAAAGGAAAAAAAAACTAATGTTCGTATTTCACTTGACGTCGCATTTTTCACTAGTTTTTCTTTTTTTACAACTGAAAAAACTAAAACTTATTGGGGAATAAAATCAAATTGAACAAAACTGACTACTTTAGCATTTTATGAGAACACCACGATAATTTTGTACAAAAGCTAACCATTTTATATTTTTGTACAACATAAAACAACTTTAAGTGGTTTATCTACTATAAACACGCCACTAACAAGTTTTCGCACTTTCAAAATGCTTGAAATTCTTTTGTTTTGACAGAATTATCTGATACCTGCGCACGACGCCCGCGCGCAGGTGCGGCCGATTTGAAACTGATGGTAGACAGCAGACAGGTAAACAGTAAACACCGTCTCTCGAAGTTGAACTATTCACCGTTTGATTGCATTCCAGTCATTCGTTGATAAATAATCTCTAGTACCGGTTCAATAGGACAGCATATGAATTTTCACTGCCTAGTATTTTATTATTATATTGTGTAATGCGAATACTATAAAAATAGTCAAATCCGCTGGGATAAATACGCCGTTTACCAGAGCAATTCGAGACGAGAGAATTAAGCAAATATTTTTGATATACAATTTTTTTTCAGAAGATCTCCAAGTACTTTTTTTGACGTTGTACTCCATTTTTGATGCGAAAAAGGAATAGAAAATTTCGTGGTATTTATTTAGATCTAAATATCTCTTTTGAATTGTGTTATAGTCATCATTATCGGTGTAGATCCCTTGTAAAAAGTTATCCAAATTTATCAGAAAAAAATGAAAATCAGTAGGCGCAAGGTCTGACGAGTAATGTGGGTGACAGAGTTTCCAGTCGAAGCTTCTGTAATTTTAAGACGCTCCGTTGTGCAGTGTTATAGCGTTGTTATAGAGAAGTAGTGGGCTAGGCCAATTGGCAAGTCTCGGTTGTTTGATAGCAAGCTTTTCCATTCACATTTTACAAATATCTATGAAAATATATGAAATAGATACAGAAAAATAAATTATGTTTTATAACTCAGTACGGATGGTATGGGATAATATTTTCTTTCATAATTTTTATAATAAAAATCTTAAAAAATGCAATTCCAATAAAACGCAATATGACGTCACGCAGCAGGAATTATGTAGGTATACATAATTCTTTCTTTAATTAATTATTTTCTATGGTCACTGTTCGTCTTCGCTTTGTTTTTACTGGTGTTTGCCTGGTGTTTATATAGATTTTTCGGTATTTGTGAACTATTTTAATAAAATAAACGATCTAAGAACGCATTTAAAGTAATGGAGGACGGATTTTTCACATGGAAAATCCGATAACTTACCGAAAATAGATGCCTTAAAGTTGGCTTCACTTTTCTCTAACATTAACAAAATTTTTACCCAAACATTATGGACGCACTATACAAAAAAGCTGACTTGTTTTATAAAAAAGCGAATGAACGTCTAAATACGCGAATGTGGTGTTACGTGTTAAACGTCGGATTGACATAAATATTGATGCGTGACGTCACTTGCGAAAATAAGCGTTTTGGTATGAGTTTAAAATGATGATTTTCAAAATCGTTTTTTGATGTTAATATACATATAAAAAAATATTTTTCATAAACGTATTTCTAAACCGAAGTAAAGATTTTTCTGCAAAGCAGGAGAAATTCCGCCGCAATAGCGAAATTATTCGTCATCCAAAGTCGTGCCAAGTCGTCGCCTCCGGTGGTAAACAAAGCCAGTAGATCCAAAATCGTGTCAAAGTCCAAAGCAGAAGTCAGCAAAAAGCCAGAATCCAAATCCAAAGTAAAGCAGGGGTCAAAGCAGGAGAGAAGTAAAAGGCAGATGAAATGTTCCAGTAGGCATTCTCGGCAGAGGCTTGAAACAGAATGGCGAGCGCTCGCCCGCCGGCGTGCTATTTATACAGATCAGATAGCTAGCCCCCTGACTTGCGCACCGACCAATAGGCGCGCTCGGCTTGCCGGCGGACTCGCTTCGCGAGTATATCGAAACCGGGCCGAGTTTTATGTTAAAATTTCAGTATTTTAATCGATTACAAATCTATCGCCACTCCCCCGGGGATTTAAATATGTCATTTATACAAATCCATGTCTTGACAATAGAATGACATATTTTACTGGAACCGCAAAAGACAGAATTTACTGAGTTATTTAAAAATATATGCCGTTTACCGCGGCATTTTCAAGAATTAATTAACATTTAATTCATTTAAAAATATTAATCAAGTGTTTACCATATTCTAATTAATATTATTAGATAGATCTTAACCAAGCGCATCCTTAAGTGTGTCGGATAAATATTAATTGCCTAATAAGCGTTCAAAGTGGGCCGCAACAAACTAAGCGCGCCCGAGTAATTTTACATACGTAAAAACATATTCTAATAGATGTTTGCACTAGGAACATGATAAAAAAGGTTTCAGATCGATAAGATGTCTGTAATGTCCGTAATCTGAGTTCAAAAATATCGACCGGCCGCGCGTCGGCCCTCAGGGAATTTTCCATTGGCTCGCTCGACCAGCGTTGGGTCGGCGCTCTGTTTAACTTTTCAGGGCTACCAAGGTGTTTGCCTACCCCATGGAGTCGGTCAAACAAAATATTATTTATTTAATTTTTAAATTAAAATATCACAACGAAGGGTGCATTTGGCGCATTTAAATACTTAGGTATTTTCTCTTCCTTGCCTCTCTGAGGAAGGTTTTTTTATATTAATTTTATCATCATCAATCTAGCGGCTATTCTCATAATGGTCTGCGGCGCTTCGCGCGGTTTTTACTAATTTTACCCCATCGCGCGAGCTTTCCCTGTATGTTTCCAACCATGACATATAGATTTTATTCAAAATTACATTTACAAGTGTCTTAACTAATTCTTAAATATTTCATTCTTAAATATTTCATTAAATACTTCATTAAATATTTCAACCTTAAATATTTCATTTCTTAAGTATTTCAAATATTTCATAACATTTTATTTTATAAGACACAAATGTAATTTCTTCAGGGAATTCTTGAGAGTCCAATCGCAGCCTCTGGGAGTCCGTCACTCGATCGGTCGTCCACGCGTTCCACCGGAAATACCATCGTATCGCGCCGGTGCGGCATTCTATCCTCTTCAGGATCGCAGCGCCGGACTCACCGCCCGCACCGACTATCCGCGCGGACGCGTGGTGGGATACTGGATGCTTCCCCACTGCCGTATGTCCCTGCATGTTGCCATACCTACAGTGTCTGTCCGTACAAGGACGGCAACCCCAATTAGGGCCACCTCCGACGACTTGAGATGGGTCATCATCATCATCGTCAACATCGTCCTATGATGTTGCCATCATAATCTACCTGTCCGATACAACGATGTATATTTTGTATATAAAAAGAAGCTTCTACATTGGATCGGTGATAAATATTACACCAGTGTAGACAGTCCGAATAAGCGAAATTTACATCTTAATTAAATATTCATAAAATATATTGCCTTTACAAAGATAAAACATTAAAGTGAATGATAAAAAACCGAAAATAAAAAAATATTTTATCACATATTTAATTATCAATTTAAACCACCAGCAAAAGACGCTTACTCGTTATGTGAATCTTTTCAGTGCAAAATTCTGCAAGAAGATAATAGGGAAACGAAAAAAAAAAACGAAACGAAAAAACTGATATTCAAAAAGAGTTAGATAGATAAGGAGAGATAAGTATCGATATCCATAAATTGGTATTCAATTACTTTTCATATGGAAAAGCCTCTAGTTATTTTTCAAAGTAACCTGTTCAGTGGCAAATATAAAACTAACATGGTCATGTACAATAGGAATTACCATTTGTGGGGGAAAAAAGACATAAAGAAAAAATAATAAAAATATAAAAGATTTGTGACCAAAGCAATCATCACCGACGGTTCAAACACTGGTTCAGGAAAAACTACGGAGCAGGGCCCCGTAGGATCTCCCAGCGGGACACCCAAGTTCCAACAAAGTCTTTAAGATGTCTAAAGTTAGACTCATTTCTCACTAGGTCGACATTTATGGGATGCCGACTTGTCTCAAGCGGCCCGTTTGTACCTTCAATCAAGTCCTCTCTAGCATTCCTCAACAGAGCACAATTCCAGAGGATATGTTCCTGGATATGGGCCACACGAGCGCAGGCGCACCAAGGGTGAGTGGAGAGTCCAAGATCATGTAATTTGGACCTGAACTCACCATGGCCCGACAGCATATGTGCTGTGTAGTGATCCAGAGCCGGGAAATACCCTCCGGACCCCTTTCTCTCTTTCGCCATCACCCTCGGGAAGAAGGAATGGGTCCATCTCCCAATGGTGGCGGCGTCCCATCTTTCTTGCCAGACTTCTAACGTAATTAACCTAATTCGTATGCCCAACTCCTGAGTCCGCTCGTTTTCCAGGAGCCTGAGAGTCCTACCAAAGTAGTCAACTTCCAGGCCCCGCCTTAGATTATGGCGAGCGCTGGTCTCAGCACCCCCGCTAATACTGGGAGGGCCTGCCCAGACACAGTCCGGTAAGCTCCCGTCAGCGCCAACAGGGGCACTCTCTGACCACTGTTGAGTGCTGCAGCGACCACCCTAGTTCGGAGTCTATGCGACCAGACCTGAGCAGCATACGTGACCTGGGCCACGTATGTAGCCTTATAGACTAGTCGCATAGCAGGCGAACGGATGGCCCACTCTGCAACGCTCATCCTCTTCATGGAGGTGAAGAAGACCCCCGCTCGTTCGGAGATAGTCTTGACATGAGTCAGGAAGGAGCCCGACGTATCAAAGGTCACTCCCAGATACTTAACATTTCTTTCAAATTTGATATTTGTACTTCCCATTTTCACGATCAGATTTCTAACCTGACTCAGGCCACCCTTCATCTTCAAAGCAACCGTTTTCGAAGGCGCCAGAGTAAGCTTGTTTCTTTTGCACCAATCAGCTCTTGTCTTCTAATTCTCTGCGAGTTTGTCCAGAAACGAGCAGTAGGGCATCATCCGCGTAGGCAATAATTATACAACCATTGTGATGAATCACCTGTTTCTATAGATTTTTTTTTTTATTATTTTTATTTTGAACTCTAAGATGATTTAAATGCTACGCGGGAAAAATTGAGCTAAGCCCACCTGGCGGAGTATTGGGGCTACAAAAATTTGGGGATGATGAAACGCTAGTATTGGGAGGGAGTTAGTAGCGATTGATCGGATATAGGTTACGGGCAGTTACTAATCAATTCTTATAAATCATATTAATCTTGTGGTAAAGCCGTGTTTGGTACAAATGGTTGACGATCGATGCGGTCCGAGCGGTCCACATGTGCTTCCCATAAAAAATGCTGAACATGGTTTTCAGAGATTTAGGTCGCGGTTATTGCAGTTTAAGCCGTTAAAAAACCGATTAACGTCTACTCTAAGGTGACGATGATATTGACAGTTCCACGAGGTTTCTGAATTATGGACTTTTTGCTGGGTTTTTGAAACCGTTTAAATGTCATTAATCGTGGTCTCGAGTGGATTGCCGCCCAAGAGAGATAGCAGAATATGAGCAAAAGTAAGGAAGGCAGGTCTAATCGGGGGATCGCGAGAGGAAAACGCCCCATAAATAATTTATAGGAATTGGCCGTGAAGCACGGATTAAAACGTATACGATGTACCAGAGGGGTGACCTTAACTGAGCGGATAATGATTTAATTTCGTTTCGCGGGAGTCGGATAACATAGGCAGATAGGAAAGTTAACTATAATTCCATTATATTTATCTGTAGACTAACGCTCTGTCGAGAAGCGAATAATGATTCATTTTCGTTTCGCGGGAGTCGGATAACGTAGGCAGATAGGAAAGTTAACTATAATTCCATTATATTTATCTGTAGACTAACGCTCTGTCGAGAAGCGAATAGTGATTCATTTTCGTTTCGCGGGAGTCGGATAACGTAGGCAGATAGGAAAGTTAACTATAATTCCATTATATTTATCTGTAGACTGACGCTCTATCGAGGAGCGAATAATGATTCATTTTCGTTTCGCGGGAGTCGAATAACGTAGGCGGGTAGAAAAGTTAACTATAATTCTATTATATTTATCTGTAGACTAACGCTCTTCAGGCTTTTACAACAGATAGGTAATTGTGCAATGACGGTATATACGGTTAGGAAAGAGATAACGATAACGTGTAAGCATATTAATGGCACGACAAGAAAATAATATACTCGAATATAGATACAATATATTAACTATGTAATCACTACAAACCTGTCCGACGTTAGCGTAGTTTCAACAGGACGGGTAACGTGTATACGATTGGCTATTCTAGCTCAGATTTCGCCGGGTTTGGTAGTAATAACCCACAAAACATAATTGGAACAAGTGTATCCAGATAAGAATATTGTAAATAAAATAATATGAATTTGCGGCCCATATACACATGTAATAAAAGGAAAAAGCGTATGGGGATCTTATAGATGGATGGATAGATGAAACAAATATAATTGGGAGTAAATGTAATATAACGCGAAGAAGCAAGTATATAAATACCAAAAACATAGGAGAACATAGTGTGATAGAAATTCAAAGACGGGAGGAACAATAATGTGAAGTGGAACGGATATAGCAAGAGCATGTAATAATGATAAACGTACAAATACAGACAACTACTTGAGACCGATTCGACAGATACTAGCAATCTTTCAACACACCTCTAAGAACATGGTGAGTGGTATATAGTTATCAGCGGAGGCGTCCAGTACCTTGGCAATAAATAAGCACTGAATTAATCCGACGCCTTGCCTGCGGCACTGGAGGTTTATTTACTTATTTGTTTTATTTGTTTTCATTTATTGGGTTTCTTACAGCCATATAATTAATCAATCTTTGAAGAAAAGACAATAATTGATGCACAGAGTTTTGGGCCAATTACGCGAAAACACATACATACAATCGATAAAAGAATAATAAAAACATGTCCAATAGTGGGTTGTGTGAGTGTGTATTTGTGTGTTTATTTATTTATTTATTTTGTTTTGGGAAAAATTAAAAGCAAAACGATCTTAAAAATCTTCCACTGAATTTAAAAATTTACTTTAACTTACATTAATAGTTTATTGTGTTATAGCGAATAGTACTCTTCCAGTATTATATTGTTCGAGAATATTCACTGTCTATGTAACATAGTTATTTTGTGGATCAATCTTACTGCCAATAAAAAAAATAATAAATGGTTACAAATTATGTTTAAATTCCGCAACGGAGGGATCTAATACGTCCCTGTGCGCAGGGAGCCGCGGGCATAAGACAGGATTCATTGGATGATCCACGAGAAAAGATCGCCCAAAATTAATTTAAAATTAGGTATAGTACCTTTGAACGATTGTTTTATCTAGGTATGCAGTGTGCACGTGGTGAATATATGGAAATTGATCCCATGATATAGCGGCCAAGAAACGTTAAATTTCCGATAAAGACGAGTGAAAATACGAGGGAACGGGACATGATAATGGTAGATAGTGAAGAAACATCAACTATGATTAGGGGAGTACCCGATAGATTGTGGTTACGGTTGATCAAACGACAATATGGACTGAACTTAGAAATTAAATATTAAAAATTAATTATCGCGCTTGTGAAGCGAATTTAAATCGTCTGAAGCCACTGGGTCCGTCCCAAAACAGGCACAGGGACGGAGACAGAGACGGCAACAGAAGGTGGGGTCAACTGACATATCCAAGAGGAGATATGTTTTTTTTTTGCCAAACTGAATCTTAGGAACAAAGGTTTGGTTTCAAGGAAAGTAGGATATTGAAAATCCTGGAAACACACGACTTAGGACCTTTGGCTGCTAGGGGGGTTTTAAAATGTCAAGACACAGCAGAATTCAGGCAGTCGGTGTGGACATCTACGAAGGTGCAAAATCCGCGTCGGTTGTTTTTTTTTGAGTGATAGAACCGTGAGTGATTGTTACCGTCGAGTGATAGTGTCCCAGTGTGAAAATTATAGTTTAACATCAAGTGAAAGTGGTGTACGGGTAATTATACTCTTCGACATTGCTCGCGATAAAAGAAAAGGGGGGTACGGGTTTGATTTTATTTTATAAAGGGTAATTAATTTGGCATATTAGAACTTCGGAAATTACTGCGCTTTATTAAGTTGATTAGTCCGGCATATATAGAACTGATATTTGCAGATCTCCGGAAACTAGCTGTGCGTTATAAAGATACCTATTTTATGCTAAACACGCGGGAAATTGTTAATAAATCTTGTAAAAATACCTATCTTATGCTAAATACGCGAGGTCCTGTTAAAAGAGTTTTAACTCAGAGTACGGGTTTGATTTTATTTTATAAAGGTAATTAATCTGGCATATCGGAACTTCGGAAATCACTATGTTCTATAAAGTTAATTATTTTTGTCGTCTTACTAGGTTCACAGAATAATATTCGCAGAATTTCAGGAAAAGGTAGAGTTCAAATTTAGTTAAATTTTCGTTTTACTAAGTATAGTATTGGCGGATCTCTGGAAACTAGCTGTGCGTTATAAAGATACCTATTTTATGCTAAACACGCGGGAAGTTGTTAAAAGATAAGGAGTTGTTACTAACAGATTCGATTTTAAATAAGTCTTATAAAATACCTATCTTTGCTAAATACGCGAGGTCTCATTTTAATTTTTACATTTGTAAGGCATATTATATTTCGTTATATGAAATGTTTCGATTAGACCGGGTTTATTTTAGTTATCGAAAGAATATTTAGTTTATTTTAATATTTTTTTTTTGTTTATGTTTAATAGTAAGAGTCCGTTAAAATTATAGCGAATAAATTCTGGGATTAAAAATACGTCTAGTGAAAAATATATAGCTGACCTCGCGGGGTATCAGGCTCAGCCCATAATAATCTAGATTTTCATTTCGTTTAAAATTATATAGAGTAATTCCGTGAGAATCGGGGTTTATTTACAATTTCACAGATGTATAAATTCCATTACTCTAGAAAATTATATAAAATAATCTCGTGAGAATCGGGGTTTATTTACAATTTCACAGATGTGTAAATTCCATTATTCTAGAAAATTATATAAAATAATCTCGTGAGAATCGGGACTTATTTACAATTTTACAGATGTATGAAATTTCATTATTCTAGAAAATTATATAAAATAATCTCGTGGGGGTCGGGGTTTATTTACGGTTTTAAGTACAAGTTTACAAAGTACAAAGTACGGTTTTAAGTACAAGTTTACAAGTACAAAGTTTAAGTACAGAAGTACAAGTTTCACTATTTTATAAAGTATATAAAATTGCTTCCGTTCGGCCCGGGTTATCTTATATTATATAGGAAAACATAGGTCCCGCGCTATTAAAACATATAAAAACGTTTCATGTGGCCGGGATTATTACGCGCGTTGGGGAAAGTCTATAAGGTAAAAATATGTTTAATTTGATTCGGGTATTTTATATTTTATGAAAGATATTTGCCTCGCGGACTTAAACTATGAAAAAATGTTTCAATTAGTTCTGGTTATACTTTAGGAGTGATGTAAACTTCGCGGTTGTATAATTTGGGTTACTTTGTATTGTACGAAAACGTAAATCTCGCGTATAAAAACGCGTATAAAAAAAAAACGTATATCATGTATTCAAACATATAAAAACTTCTAGTACATTGTTTCGATAGACCGGGGTTGTATTATACTTATAAAGATGTTGTAGGGCCTCGTTATATTGAAAATATATAAAAACCGCCTGGGGCCGGGTCTTCTTATTTATAAACTATATAAGATTTCGTTACATTTAGTTATATAAAATGCTATCGTTCGGGAATTCGCGTTTCATTTTAAGCATATATAAATATAGGGTCCCGTTTTTAAACAATGTTAGTGTTTCGTTTAGAATTCGCGCCTTCATTTAATAAATATGAAACATGTAGATTTCAATTAGAACTATTTTAAAATGTTTCGTTTAGAAATTCGCGTCTTGTATTATAAATGTGAAAATTATAGTATTCGTTTTGAGCTAAAACGTGTGAACATAGAAACACTACAGTTTTGACCGCTATTTTGTTTACTATGCCTAGGACATTCTTGCGGTGTATTAGACTTGATGGTAAAATTTAAACTCTTACTCTGTTTAAAATATACGTAGTGTCTCCGCCTAGATTGGCTTCACGATATACTTTATGAAATTTGTAAGTTCCGCTGTCCTAAAATTATATAAAATTACCTTCGTTTAGATCGGGTTATATCATATTCCTCGTGGAACGCGTAAACCTCGTTGTCCTGAAACTAAATAAGGATGTTTCATCTAGACCGGGTTCATTTTACATTTTAGGAAGAATATAAGTCCCGCGTCTTTCACTACATAAAATGGATTTGGTAAGATTGGGGTTGTTTATACTTGTAGAAATTACAGAATCCCGTTATTTCTAAACTATATTAAAATGATAAATTATATTAAAATGATTTAAACTATATTAAAATTTGCCGGAGAGTAGATATCAAATATTCGAGATGATAATAAATTTATATTAAGAATAATATTAAGAATAAAACTAAATCGGCGGACCCTAAAAGTAATATGTATTGACCTTATAAAGATGTAGACTAGTGGGGTTTTATTATAGAAGCAATCAATTCTTTAACAACAACAAGTGGACAAGTGGTTGCTTCATGGGTTTGTTAAAACTTATAAATGGATGGAATCCTAGATTCAAAGCTTAATCCCGGTATTTCGGATAAATATAAGAATATGTAACATCGGAAAATAACGGGTAACGGGTTTTATGAAAAATATCGGTGCGTATAATCATTAGAGTATGATCATTAGAATTAGAGTCTAGTCTCGATGACCCGGGTAAGTACGGATACGTAAGACGGAAATAAGGACTATGTTGCAGTATTATTAAGATATATAAATACTTACAATTGTCGAGCTAGAGTCTAATTCCGGTATCTCGAGGAATATAAATTTAAAGAAAAGAAAATAATGTCTAGTTTCGGTTTGGTTAGAGTATATACACCGTATAGTTACAGAGGCTGGATACTAAGCCCCAGCTACTGAAACTTAAAAAACGCGTGATGGCAGGATCAAAGGTTAGGTCGCGAACTATAGTTAATTAGGGGGCTGTGAATCGTATGCGCGTGCAAGGCAAGTGTCCGCAATCCTTAGGTATAAAGTGAGGTACATAAAGTGAAACTACGATGCACTGGAATGGATATAATCGGCGGCAGATGGGTAAGTCATGTCATCCTCTTTCCGTTTTGAGATTATAACGATATATAAAGGTGGCGCACGATTAAGAAGAATGGTCTCGGGTTCGACACCCCAGACAGAGACGGAAGAAGCGCCGACAGTGAAAGCTAACCCCTGTACCGTAAACTTTACATATGTTTTTCCACAGGTGTTGTTTGCATGTTGAATCCGTACTGACCATAATAGGGGCGAATTAATTTGCCAAATAACCCTTCTCTGCATGTGTGTGAACTTCCAGGGATCGCGCGGCCCGTGTGCTCGACGCCGAACTTATTTATTCATTTCTATTTATTTATTTAATTGATGATTCATTAATTAATTAGGTATTTATTTGTCTATTCATATGCCGCGTCCCAGTTATATATAGTCAGGCGGCGTTTCGATAGCATCATCATCATCACCATCATCAGCAGTGTCCCAGTTATATATTGTCAGGAGACGTTTCAATAGTATCATCATCATCATCTTCATTAGCGGTGTTCCAGTCATATATAGTCAGGAGGCGTTCCGATAGTATCATCACCATCATTAGCAGTGTCCCAGTTGTATATCGTCAGGAGACGTTTCAATAGTATCATCATCATCATCTTCATTAGCGGTGTTCCAGTCACATATAGTCAGGAGGCGTTCTGATAGTATCATCATCATCATTAGCGGTGTTTCAGATATATATCGTCGGGAGGCGTTGCGATAGTATCATCATCATCATCGTCATCACTAGCGGTGGTTCAGCTTTATATCGTCAGGAGGCGTTTCGATAGTATCATCAACATCATCATCATTAGCAGTGTCCCAGTTATATATTTGTCAGGAGACGTTTCAATAGCATCATCATCATCACCATCATTAGCAGCGTCCCAGTTGTATGTAGTCAGGAGGCGTTTCGGTAGTATCATCATCACCATCATTAGCAGTGTCCCAGTTGTATATAGTCAGGAGGCGTTTCAATAGTATCATCATCATCATCATCATTAGCAGTGTCCCAGTTATATATACAGTCAGGAGACGTTTCGATAGTATCATCAACATCATCATCATCATCAGCAGTGTCCCAGTTATATATTGTCAGGAGACGTTTCAATAGCATCATCATCATCACCATCATTAGCAGCGTCCCAGTTGTATATAGTCAGGAGGCGTTTCGATAGTATCATCATCAACATCATCATTAGCGGTGTCCCAGTTATATATCGTCAGGAGACGTTTCGATAGTATCATCAACATCATCATCATAGCAGTGTCCCAGTTATATATCGTCAGGAGGTGTTTCAATAGTATCATCATCATCATCATCATTAGCAGTGTCCCAGTTATATATAGTCAGGGGGCGTTTCGATAGCATCATCATCATCATCATCATCATTAGCGGTGTTTCAGCTATATATCGTCAGGAGTCGTTACGATAGTATCATCATCATCATTAGCGGTGTTTCGGCTATATATAGTCAGGAGACGTTACGATAGTATCATCATCATCATCATCATCACTAGCGGTGGTTCAGCTATATATCGTCAGGAGGCGTTTCGATAGTATCATCAACATCATCATCATTAGCAGTGTCTCAGTTATATATCGTCAGGAGACGTTTCAATAGTATCATCATCATCATCATCATTAGCGGTGTCCCAGTCATATATAGTCATGAGGCGTTCCGATAGTATCATCATCATCATTAGCGGTGTCTCAGATATATATCGTCAGGAAACGTTACGATAGTATCATCATCATCATCATCATCACTAGCGGTGGTTCAGATAAATATCATCAGGTGACGTTTCGATAGTGACAACATTATCTTCATCAGTGAAGGCAGGGTTCCAGTTACACATCAGCCGGAGAAAATTAGGCAGATCCCATCATCATCGATGGCAGGATTCTAGCTGTACACCATTTGGAGAAAATACACCGACATCCCTGTCCAGGGGCTAGGCATATCCCTACTGTCCAGATCCACCTTTCCATCTACTAATACGAGGGGTCATGGCCTCGTGAAACCACATGGCAACCAACCATTACAAGTATTGATTTATGTATTGTATATGTAGGTATATGTATGTATATTATATTTTATTAGTATGTATCTATTCGTACGTAGTGTATGAGGGGGCTCTTCACGGGTGGCACAACACCCGTGCGGATGTCTGCCCTCGTCTGGAATGGATTGAACGTATTGATGCATACCAGATTATAATAAGTACTACCTGGGAGGGTGATTGCAGTCACTGTAGTGACGCGAATGGCCAATGGGCTGTAGTTGCTCACAGGCGAGGGTTGGGGAGCCTAGGAAACTCCCCCTCCCCACTCGCATATTTTTGACTTGACAGGTGGCCCGGGAACATCTTTACAGTAGCTTCAGTATATATACCGTAGTTTAACTTAGTTTAACCTGGAGGAGTTGGAATTCGGGGGGCAAACTGGCTCTGAGCCCGGACGCCAGACACTGACGCGAGGGATGGTGCGGTACTTTGCACAGAAGAGGCCCAACATGAAAAGGCGCATCAAGGCTCAGGTCAACGTATCCGGAACTCGTGTCGGGAGAAGGAAGATGGGATCAGTCACCGATGAGCCTTTGGGTACGGAGGGGCCGAATTTAAAGCAACCACATTTTCCGCGTACACATACATTTACACATACCTTCTACAAACCCCTATCCATTAGAACCCAACGTACCACTAGAATGAGACATAGGGCCAGATACAGGTGACGGAACCTAGGCCGGCTAGTAAATAAACGTAACAATGTAATTGATATAAAGATAATGCAGAGTAAATATAAAAGATCGTAAGGAATAAGCACAGCGAGATAACGGCGGAAGATAAAATTATTAATCGGCGAGGGCGTCGAAGACGGAATCATCCATAGGAGCGGCTACGAAGGACTCGAGGGCTTTCAGGGGATCTATGTACTCTATATGTGCATGTGCATGTGATAACGGCACGTTGCTAACCTTTCCAGTGGATGGCGGTCGATCCCATACAGGTAGGACAATGGGGGATCGGGCGGAGAGGGCGTGGGAGCAGAGGATCGCGCACTCTGGAAGCGCAGCTACACCAGGTGCAGTGGTTTCAGTCCGTAGGAATGATAGGTAAATAATATAGGGCCACGGAACATAGTATGTTTAGCAATTGCACCGTAGGGCTTAATTGACGTGCTAGGTAGTTTTGTTTGCGTTTTCCATGAACATTCACGAACTTCATACCCCAGTATTTAATTTAAGTAAAGCTTGCGTTAGGGTTACCACTAAACCAATTCATCCCCTATAGTTCGAAACAAAAAATTACACAACGTGAACTGGGGAGGTCTTGAATAAAGCAAGGGTGTTTGGAAATACTACGTTAAAAACCGTAGAGCCTTCATCCGACGTAGATAGATAGCTTGTTTGCCTCTAACAAGGCGTAAACTCAGTTAGGAGTAGGATCGAGCTGAAAGGCGAAGAAGAGGAGCCATCACAAGCTGGAGCCTACGCCCTCCTTAAGAGTGAACTTACGCGGCGCCTCAGCTCCACCCAGGAGCAGAAGACGAGGAGGCTCTTGGAGCTTGAGGATATGGGGGACCGCAAGCCGTCCCAGTTCCTCCGACATTTACGCACTCTTGCGGGAAATACAGTGTCCGACGAGGTTCTGAGAACGCTGTGGATGGGCCGTCTTCCGCGGAGCATGCAGGTGGTCCTTGCCACTCAGCAGGATACCCCACTAGACAGAGTGGCTAACCTCGCCGACGCCATTGACGACTACACCAGCAGGCCCTCCCTCAGTGAGGTGTCCACTACTACGAGGGGACAGACTGAAACGCAGTCGCTGCAACAGGAGCTGGCCGCGTTGCGCAGAGATATAGCGGAGCTACGCATGCAGGACCGCCAGTCCCAAGGCTCCAGTCCACACCCTAGAAGCCGCAGCACTGGAAGATCACGTACCCGAAACCGATCTAGGGGACCGCAACCCCATGACATTTGCTGGTACCATTGGCGCTTTCGAGCCAATGCCCATAAATGCCAAGCCCCCTGTTCTTTTAAGCAGGGAAACGCTCAGGGCTCCAACTGATGGCGACCAGCATTCCCAGCCCTAATCAAGTAAGTCGCCTTTTCATCACGGACCGAATAACCCGCACTCAGTTCCTGGTGAACACAGGTGCGGACCTGTGTGTCTATCCACGGCGCCTGGTCCATGGATGCCCTGCAAAACAGGCATATGAGCTATCGGCAGCAAATGGCAGTACCATTGCCACCTACGGCAGCCTGACGCTTACCCTGAATTTGGGCCTTCGACGCGACTTCACCTGGAGATTCGTAATTGCCGATGTCTCCAGGCCTACCATCGGAGCGGATTTTCTGGCGAGGTACGGATTGCTGGTCGACGTTCGGAATGGGCGGCTACTAGACCAGGTGACGAATCTAACAGCACTCGGTAAACAGAGCACCGACAAGGTCGCCTCCATCAAGACTGTCGCAGGTACGTCCTCTTACCATGTCCTCCTGCAGAAATTTCCCGATCTCACGCGCCCGGACGGCACGGTCAAGGAAATTCAGCATAGTACCACCCATCACATTAGGACCACCCCAGGTCCTCCAGTAGCTGAACGACCCCGACGCCTCGCTCCCGAAAAATTCAAGCGAGCTAAGAAGGAGTTTGAGGCCTTGGTCCGCCTCGGTATCGCTCGGCCCTCAGAGAGCTGTTGGGCTTCACCACTACACATGGTACCCAAAAAAGACGACCAGTGGCGACTGTGCGGTGACTACCGGAGCCTGAACGCCAGGACTATTCCGGACCGCTACCCTGTTCGCCATATACAGGACTTCGCTCAGTCTCTGAGGGCCGGTTGTTTCAAGTTGGATTAAAGTAAGCGTTCTTTAAAAGCATAGATTTTTACGTTCTCCACCAATCAGACGATCCGTTTTCGTAAAAATCTATGGTTTGATCGGCCGCTTACTTTGATCGAACTTGAAACAACCGGGCCTGAGAGGTACCAAGATATTTTCCACCATTGACCTGGTACGGGCATATAACCAGATTCCAGTGGCACGAGAAGACGTCGCGGCTATATCCACGCCGTTCGGACTTTTCGAATTCCCTCTCATGTCTTTCGGGCTTCAGAACGCAGCCCAGACCTTTCAACGCTTCATAGATGAAGTTACCCGGGGACTGGACTTTTGTTACGCATACATCGATGACATACTCGTTGCCTTGGCATCGAAAGAAGAGCACATGGCCCATCTCGAAATACTGTTCCAGCGTCTGCAGGAATACGGTGTGGTCATCAACGCCAGCAAATGCCATTTCGGAGTACCAGAAGTCAAGTTCCTGGGGTATTTAGTGTCCGGCGAGGGCACTTACCCCCTTCCAGAGAAAGTCGAAGCTATCAGGGGCTATAAAAGACCGGAGACAATTAAAGATCTCCGCCGGTTCCTAGGGGCATTGAACTTCTACGTAGATTCCCGTAGATTCTTGCCCCGGGCCGCAGAAACGCAAGCACCCCTCAACGACTTCCTCCAAGGAAACCAAAAAGGGAAACAGCCCGTTCCTTGGACAAAAGATTCCATCGAAGCATTCGAAAAGTGTAAGGAAGCCCTTGCTCAGGCAACCCTGCTCGCGCACCCAAAGTGTGACGCACCGCTAACAATCATCAGCGATGCCTCCGAGACCACAGCCGGCGCCGCACTCCACCAGCTCGTCAATGGAAACTGGGAACCGCTGGCATTTTTCTCAAAAAAATTTGGTGCCACCGAAAAGAAATACAGCGCTTACGACAGAGAGCTCCTGGCCATCTATCTTGCCGTGAAGCACTTCCGCCACATGGTAGAAGCCAGGACATTTACCATATTCACAGATCACAAGCCGATCACTTACGCCTTTCAGCAGAAAGCTGATAAGTGTTCGCCAAGATAATTCCGACATCTGGACTATATCAGCCAATTTACCACAGACATACGGCATGTGGCGGGCAAGGACAACATTGTCGCAGACGCTCTCTCCAGGGTAGAGACTATAGATACTCCCCTGGACTACACAGCTTTAGCTGAGGACCAGGTGGGCAATGAGGAATTGGAGAAGTTTTTGCGGGAAGGATCTGTTTTGCAACTGAAAAAAGTAAGAATTCCTGGCACCAGCGCAGACCTTTTCTGCGACGTCTCTACGACGACAGCTAGGCCCTTCGTCACACAGAAGTTCCGACAGGCAGCATTTAATACGGTCCATCAACTGGCTCATCCGGGTAGCAAGGCGACGGTCAAGCTCATAACACAGCGTTATGTCTGGCCGTCCATCAAAGCTGACGCTAGGAAATGGGCACGTAACTGCCTCCATTGCCAACGCAGTAAGGTGTCAAGGCACGTATCAGCACCTCTAGGAACCTTCCCTCTAGGGATGGGTCGTCGACGTATTTACCGTCGACGAAACGAGACCGTCCACGTCCATCCATCGACGAGACGATCAACTAGTTGAATTCGTCAACTAGTTGACGCGTCAACTTCGTTACGCGGACGTCGCGGACGTTCTATGTAAACATCGGGACGATGGTCAACTGTCTACGGTTCAACGCGACGCTTCTCGACGGCTCAACCGTTGGCTATTTTTATGACGTTAATTTTTAAAATTTAAAGAAGTTCGAAGGAATATAGTTTCGGGGAAAGTAAAACCGCTACTTGTGCTTATATGTAAAAAGAAATATTTTATTATTTATTTGTTTACGCACATTATAGGCTTTTACATATTGTTTTATATACTTCTTTCTATATATAATAAAGAAAGAAGTAGGTGTGCACAACAATATCAGGTGTAAGCAGTAAAATATTAGTTCAATAAAAAATAAAATAATTAAACAGAATTGTTTTATTTTATACAGCGTAAAAATGGGAATTCACCGAATCGTCGCACGTGACATCACAAAAAATCAAGTAAAAAATAATAGATAATAGCTTATTAAGCCTATCTCGCCCTACGCATGTATTCAAATTTCAAATCTCTAGTCATAGTTCGTGTACACAGATCTGCACCCTATGGTAGTGTACTTTAGAGTTGAAATGAAATTACCCGTCGAGCCGTCTATGACGTCTATGGCATCTACAAGCAATACCCTACAAGTCGAGAGCGAGAGATGAGAGAGAAATAAACGGAGACGTTTTGTCTTGCTCTCGCTCGTTGCTTTGCATTGCGTTAATCTCGAATCGTCCACCGACCACGGCGTCCGCTGTCCACCGTCTACGAATTCAACTAGTCCATGCGATAAACGTAAACGGTCGACGCGTCGATGCAACGTCAACGGTTGATTTCAACTAGTCCGTCCATTCAACGCCCATCCCTACTTCCCTCAAACTTCGGCCAGGTTCGAACATGTCCATATCGACATCATCATCATGCCAATGTCAGAAGGATGTCGGTACTGCATGACTTGCGTGGACCGGTTCACGAGATGGCCAGAAGCTTTCCCAATCAAGGACCAAGAGGCAGAAACGGTGGCGCGAGCATTTTACCAGGGGTGGATTACCCGGTTCGGGACTCCGCTCCGAGTCACGACAGACCAGGGCAGGCAGTTTGAATCGAGGCTTTTCAGGAATTTAAGTTGCCTGGCAGGAACGACTCAAATCCACACGACTGCATACCATCCTGCGGCAAACGGTATGGTAGAGCGACTACACCGCCAGCTGAAAGCAGCCATAAAATGCCACCAAAACAACCGCTGGACAGAAGTGCTTCCCACCGTACTGATGGGAATCAGAGCTGCCTGGCGAGACGACCTTTCTACCACTTCAGCCGAACTGGTTTATGGAGAACCACTCCGCCTACCAGGCGAATTCATCACCACACGATCGACGGTCGATGACGGCACTGACAAATTTATCAAGGAACTGCGGCAATACTTCACCCAGCTACGACCAGTAGAAGGCACCCGCCATGGAGAGAGGAGACAGTTCATTTTTAAACACCTTCTCAAATCTACACATGTCTTTCTGAGGGACGATACCGTCAAGAGCCCACTCCAGCAACCTTACAGTGGTCCCCACGAAGTCCTCCGCCGAAACGAGAGGACGTATACGATCCGTGTGAGAGGGAAGGACGTAACTGTCAGCATCGATCGCCTCAAACCGGCCTTCATAGCCACGGAACCGACGGAATCTCCGATTACTTTGACGACACCACAATCATCCCATAAAAATGTCTCCAAATCACCAGATTTTACCAAAATTACCACACGTTCGGGCAGACATGTTCGATTCCCAGATCGCTTGGACATGTAGATTTCTAACACCGAATGAACTTCATCGCAGCATTCCTCGCTCCCGCTCCACCCATCAAGGAAGCTGCTGGGAGGGGAGTGCTGTATCGTGAGATGAATCCAGACTAGGGCACGGCGTCATCTCATCCGATTCCCTTTACTTGCATTTGTTTACATAACCGGCGATGTCTCCGCCGCAGACGTTGTTTATGTTAACCTAATAAAAAAAGGGTCCCCGCTCGTAGGCAGGTAGATGGCGCGAGTCGGCTAGCGCCGCTACATACATATTGTTTAGTATAAGTTTAATCACATGCGATACGGACACGTCACAAAAAGGGGAAGGCGTTAATGCGACCGCGACCTATATGTGACGTTCCGCATCGCGACCTTTTTTTGTTATTATATTTATTATTTTTATTATTATATTATTTTATAGAAAATATGTTTATTAGAAAATAAGTTTAAAATAAAACTTATTTTCTAATTAATACAAAAAAGGACGCGATGCGGAAGGTCACATGTAGGTCGCGGTCACATCAAATTATTGATATAGTGCACTGAACTATCTCGATTTGCGATTCTCGATTACACATTCTGCCTTCCCACCACTTTCCACGATTCCTTACCACAGATCTCTTTTCTATGACCACAGATCACAGATCATTTTGACACGCCATTGCTGCATGGAAAATAAATGATAGTTTTGTCAACCTTTCTATTGGAGAGTTCTAGTTAGTTTACATATTGCAACCTATTTTCGAAGTATGTACATATATGCTTAATATCAAGTTCATGATGAATTTCAAAGTCAGCATAGTTTGTAAATGAATGCGTTTTGTGCCCTCTATCCGACGATATCGCATTTAAGCAATTTGTCAGTTTGTGATAACCAGTGAAAATGTTTATAAATAATAAATTGATTGTTGTGTTCTTGTATTTGCTACATACAACTTCATCAAGAAAGCACAGGTTGTATATATCAGTAAGTATATACTATATTAATTGACAAATTACGTTATGGTGGGGATTTTATTGTGAAATTATAATTTTGATTTGGGAAAGTTGATTTACCATGGAGTGCAATTGTCAATTTTGCTGAAGGAAATATTTTAGTGTCTGACTGAAACTAGCTTTTACTGACGAAACCGAAACCGAATTTCGGCTTCGGTCTCAGATTCGGCCGATACCGAAAATTCCATATAAGGTGATGTTTTCATAGGAAAAAAAGATACTAAATCCTTAATAAGTCAGTCTTTATTTTTAAATCATATATTAATCATTCAGTCTCTGATATTTGAAGTAATAATAAACATAACATAATTATCACTCCATATTTAAATAAATTATTACTAGGAATGTTTATTTAAAATCAACTCCTTCGTAAATAATATTGAAAAAAGAAATATTAGGTATTAGCTATTATTTATCTTTAATGTTATTTACAAATAATATAAAATAAAAGATACAAAACAAAATTACTAAACAAAAATATTCCTGTCATGTAAAACAAGTCCTGACACGACTATGAGCGCGGACGCGGCAAAATGACACTTCGTCGCTTGCAACTTAGTGCACCGAACATGTCCGATCGCAGCTCGAAACCTCCAGATTCAGTTTCGGCCGTAGTTTCGGCTGGATGGCAGCCGAAACAAACCGAGCCTAAACCCGTTTTATGGCCAATAAACTCGTGGTATTTGTCACTTTTGCTCCAGTCACACTTCACACAAAGGCACAATTCTTAATACAATCTTAACAAATTTAGTTAAATATGTTTAAATCTTAACAAATATACAATTAATAATTTGTTGACATTCTGAACAGCAACATTTAAATATTATTTATATTGAATCTGTGTATAAGATGGAGATATTTTAATTATTTTTTCAGAATGACGAAAGACGATACATTGCCTTGAGCAAGTTTGGCTTTTATCAAGGTGGTATTTTAGACATCAAATTGGAGAACTTTCAATTACCCTTGAATGATGAAGGAGGGGTGGTAATGTTTTTTTGTAATAATTATTATTGATGTGTGTGAATTATGTTATGCACTGTTATTGCGTTACTAACACATATAGTAAATATGTTCATTGTAATTTATTTAAAATCCTTTTTTTTTTTTTGGTAAATGTATTTTTCAAAATTTATTTATATCATAAATTGTTTTTTTTAAATACTAACATAAATAGAACTCTTATACTAATATAACATTTGTAATTTAAAGACTGCGATCATTAAATTAATTTTCAGCATGACATAAATCGCCAGTGAGGCTGCTATTTTTATATATAACGCATTATGATCTGGTAATTTCTTTTAAACAATAAATGCTTTAATTTCTCACATAATACAATAGACTATTGCGGGTGGCTAGAGTGGTCACTTGGTGGCCATGATCAGTGTCTGGTATTAATAAAACAGTGAATAGAACAGAACATGTTGTAGCATATATATTCACATAAAGGAGCATATTTTATTACTGTTATATCCCAATTGATAAATTTAATAACTTACTAATACATCATCCAGTGGTTCAATGTGGTGGTATTTATGGGTCGATGAAACTCGAAATACTGATAGTTTAATTTAAAAATAAATTAAGTAATTTGTATAAAATGTTAATTAAGATAAATGATAGAAGTCTCACAGAGATGAAGCTATTTATGGTGGAAAAATTTATGCTGCATATGGAGGTTTTCGTAGGGTGGCCCAGGGCTTACGACCTGTGTGAGCTGGTTTAAGTGATCACTTTACACAATGTAACATTCACCAATTCCAACATGAGAACATCCACACATTGTCAAATTTTTGAAAGTTGTATATCTAAATCAGTTTCTTTCATATATTCAATTGGACTATGCTAGAGACATCTATGGTCCTTCCCATGACATATTATACATAGATTTCATAGCTGGTAATGATGCCTGTATATTTTTAAAGTGGAATATTATGGCGGCACATTCACTGCAAATGCATATTTCGGCATTTTTTTTACGAAAATAAATGTTTTTATTATTCATTTATATCAGAATGTGTATTCTCCATAGGATTTGAGATGACCGACAATTATATCATGGTCTCTTTCTATCATAACGTTTCATTCTAGCAATAAATACAACAAATTTAAAGAACTAGGATGTTTATACTATATTGGATATAGATGAATTGTCAGACTTGTCTTGAAAGAGCATAATCAAATCACGGAATACCTCGAATTTCAATCTTGTAAAATTAATGTCCATCTTATAGACCGGGAGCTGGGTGGACTTGAATATGCATAGTATGAGGACCGCATTCTGGCAATTGATCCAAGTTCAGAATAGCTTATAGATTAACAATATGAATGTTGCCAGAAACCCCCTCTGGTCAAATTTTTTTTATACCCCCTCCCTCTAAACAGCAATTAAATTGATTAAGTACTTGCTCTTGAGCTATCTTAACACTAGAACTACCAAAACAAAATCATACCTATTTCTACCAACACCAGTCATAACGACTGGTCTTCATATAAAATATCTTGTTCCGAAAATAGAAACATTTTTTATTAACAAATAACCTTTATAAAATAGCCTTTACATACTGTGTCATATTATAAAATAAAATAAAAATATAATTATAATATAATAAGTATTATAAAACTGAAAAATATTTTATAAAAAGCTATGAAAATAATTACTTGTTACATTTTTTACAACCAATTTTTATTCCTGCGTACATTTTCCACAAACATATTTTTTACATTTCATACAGATATTTGTTGTCTTATTATTATTGCAATATCCTATCATACACCATTTACGTGTAAAATGTAGGCTATTTGAAGATGTCGATATATTTACTCGTGAAACATTTTTTTATTTTTTGTATTCAGAAGCCAATTCATCTGCAAGCTGAAATAGAAATTTCTTTCTTGATATGTTATCTCCTTTTGTTTCCTTATATAATATACAAGCATTTATTGCATCTAGGTCTAGAATATTGAAAAATACTTGAAGTGGCCATCCTCTAGACCCAGATTTGACGCTATATTTCCTTGCCATTTGGTCAGATATATCTACTCCGAATTTAGTATTATTACAAAATGAAACAGTTTGTTTGCGTGAGGCTCCATTTTTTCCTTACTTGGTAAGCTTCTAACTCTGTGCAAGTTATTATATGTTTTATAATACGATCGTAAATTATCAATGAAAATACACTACTAACTATACCTTTCACAATATGTATTTCTTTTTTCAAAACCTGTTACATCCGGTACCTCTTTGTAAATATTTTGTAATGGTGATCTGCCAGGGGTAGAGCCTTCTTGAATTTTTTCCCCAACAGTTCCACCTGTTGAAATTTCACTTTGAAGATATTGAATTCCATTTTCATCTTCAGAATCGGAGGGAAATCTTGAACATCTTATTTTATTGCGTAAATTTTCATATTCACTCTCGCTTTCTGAGGACGAAGAAGCTTCTTCATTGTCAGAAGAGTCGTGTTCAGTAGTGTACGACATATTTTTGATATCAAGTAATTCACTTTCACTGTCGTAAAGTTCATCACTTTCGTTGTCAGAAACTCTTTGGGAAAGTCATTTATATTTTCCAATATTTTGGCGATATTCATTCTTTTTGCCATTTTTACAAATAAATTTAATGATAATAATAAAAGAAATCTAAAAAAAATAAATTATTATATGAATTTGTTTTACATACTTAGAATTTGTTTCAAAATTATCAAATATATTTACCTTGAAAACAGACTAGACCACTAATTACAACAATCAAATGGTAAACATGTGTGTTCCCGCAAGCAGAACAATGGCATCTGAAGATTTTACTTGTTTGTACAGGTTTGATACTCACCACACATATGAGTAGCTGCGTATCACAACCTACCCAATGACCATTTTCGTTTTCTTTAGATTTGAATGCCAATATATTCTCTAAGCTCAATCCTACATTTATAATATGTATTAGTTTACATTCATTACGAGTACCAATCTGAAGTTATTGCTATTAAAAAATCATATTGAGTTTCAAAACCTGTAACCAAATTCGCTGTCTTGAAATGGTGGCCATCTTGTTAATTAGATCAATCGTTAAGCACATTTCACTTATTGGCGGCTATTGTTGCAATCTGTTCAATTGTGTTTGATTTTTGACAGATTAGCGGTTCCAATTTTTAGTTGTTTATTTGTGGGTTTTGCGTGATTTAAAAAAATGAGTGAATTAATGTACTCTCCTATTGACCCTGCACCTATTGGTAAAAGCAGAAAACATGTAAAAAACCAGAGAAATGGAAAAGAAACAAAGAAAAAGTTATAAGGTGGGTACTTGTACTGAACGACTATCCAGGGATGCAATTTTAAATTGTGTTATGAATTATTTTTCGTCATACATATTGACATATTATAATATAGACACGTTATTCCCATACTAGCCGGCTTTCATATGTAGTAAATTTTTCATTGAAAGAGACAACAAATCACGGCACACAAACACTCTGCGTGTAGACAGAAAAATCAAGCAATTTGAAGTTACGGTGACTAAAATAACATACTCATTCTTACAATAGTGTACGATACTCTGTTCCTTTTTCCGCGTAGCTTTACGCCCGATCATAACAAAGTTCCGTTTGATGACGAATGCAAGTAAGGCAATTACCTTACTTTTGAGTTGCCAAGATTTCATGCTTGTAACGTATCTACAGTTTATTATATCATTGGTCATACATACTTTTTTACTTTCCGACTTTTTATTTATTTTATTATTGAGGTGTTAAAATTTTCTTTATCAATAAATTGCTTCTAAAGATGTTTTCTGATTGGTTTAAAGCAATTCTTTTGCATCTTGTAATTTTTCTCCAAATCTATTTTTTATACTTATTTTATTACCATGTATTTATAATACATTTTCTTTTTGTATAATTGGATTATCCATGTGATCAAAATATGCATGTTTTCATTGTTTAATAAAAATCAAAAACTTTTAAAAATATTTTACCCCTGATAATGCAACAGATATATTTGTCATCGCAATTCATAATCAAAATCAAAAATTTATTTAACACCATTTTAAAAGAAAAAATAACTCAAGAAATCTAAAAGCTTTTTTTTATTTATGGATTTTGTGTTTAATTTGTAGAAGAATTAAAGGTGCCTCCGTTTACAAAATTCTATGTTATTTTGTAAACCAAGGCACCTTTAATGATAAGTGCCCGGGAAAAAACGAACATTAATATAGGGCTTCACCACAAATATCTAATTACTCTAAAGGGGAAGGGGTAACTTAAAATTTTATAAATAAGTCTTTTACACGTGGTATATCCACAGTTTGAGAATGGCTTTGGAATCAGTTGTAACACTTAAAATAGTTAACCCGCAAGACTTAATAATAATATTTATTAAAATTTTATTTATTTTAAATTTCAGTAATAAAAATATTTATTAAATTTAATTCATTTTAAATTTCATTAATAATAATTTTTAAAATTAAATTTATTTTAATTTTCACTAAATATAAATGCTTCATTTATATCATGTTATTTAGTTGTTTTTTTTATTTATTAAAATATATCAGGGAGTGGAAGTGAGGTAAGCGGGAAAGATTGTGTCATCCGGCAGGTCCTAATGAATGTGTATGCAAAATTTGGGTCAGATCTGTCGAAGCTTAAGCCAGTTCATACAGATCATAAGCCCTGGGCCACCCTATAAAGACTTCCGTACATGTTTCCCATATAAATAGCTTCGTCTCTGTGAAACTCCTAAATTTTTTCTTAATTAATAATTATCCCTCTGTGGACAAAATCCAGTAATTGTGTTCTCAGAACATATAGTTATGTTTTTATTTTTTTAATTTTTTTATTTATTAATTAACGCCCTATAGGGCTTTTACAACAGATAGATAGAGTGTACATTAACAGAATATATTGTTTAAAGAAAAAGAAAAAAAAATACATGTAAACAGAATAATGACATAAAGTGAAAAGAAAATGCTTAAAATACAGATACAAATATATAAAGATAAATATAATATAAAGTAAAAAGAAAGTATATAAAAAGCAGAAGCATAAGAAAAACATAATAATATAGAAATTTAAAAACAAAAAAAAGTAATGACGTAAAGTGAAAGGATATAGCATAAGCTTTGATAGTCATAATATAATAAAAAATATACATACAAATACAAATCAATTATTTAGGTCCAATTCGACAAATACTAGTAATCTTTCAATACACCTTTTAATATATGTTTGAATAATATACAGTTATTGGCAAAGACGTCCAGTTGCTTGTATCTGTTTGCTAGTCTAGGAAGCCTTTGCAGTGGGGAATTAAAGAGATTGTTAGTAGCTGCAGTTTTCACGGCCAAACCTGCATGACTTCTAGTTATGCGAGACAGAACACGCAAGCAGATACGTTCTAGTAGTTGAGGACAGTCGATAGTACCATTTATTAGTTTGTGTAAAATTGTATGTTTTGTATTGTATATAAAAATATTGCATAAAATTGTACAAATATTGTACAAATTGGTGTATTTCTGTTTTCCTTGATAAGCCGTTACACAGTAAGATACTGTAAGAATTTCAAGATAAATGCATGGGCTGTTGCTTATTTTGTACTAATTTATTTACACTTTCCATTATCATTTTATATTTTTGATACAGACTTATTTCATTTTTTACAGTACGGATTTACATTAGATAGGACTATAAGCGATGCATTGAGTCCTTATTTAGATTCACATACAGATACATGTCCCCTGCAAAATCCATTGAATGTTGCATTAGTCCCACAGCATCCAGCAATAGTTTACTTCAAGATGAATCTAAATAACCTCAGGTAATTTATTAACTCAATATTATTAGACTGATGCGTGATTATATTGTATTGTACCCAAAAATAAACTCAAAATATCCGTACAAGGCCTGAGTAGGTTGATAAATCAACTTGCACCATTTATATCAGAATGTGTATTCTCCATAGGATTTGAGATGACTGACAATTATATCATGTTCTCTTTCTATCATAACGTTTCATTCTAGCAATAAATACAACAAATTTAAAGAACTAGGATGTTTATACTATATTGGATATAGATGAATTGTCAGACTTGTCTTGAAAGAGCATAATCAAATCACGGAATACCTCGAATTTCAATCTTGTAAAATTAATGTCCATCTTATAGACCGGGAGCTGGGTGGACTTGAAGCATAGTATGAAGACCGCATTCTGGCAATTGATCCAAGTTCAGAATAGTTTATAGATTAACAATATGAATGTTGCCAGAAACCCCTCTGGTCAAATTTTTTTTATACCCCCTCCCTCTAAACAGCAATTAAATTGATTAAGTACTTGCTCTTGAGCTATCTTAACACTAGAACTACCAAAACAAAATCATACCTATTTCTACCAACACCAGTCATAATGACTGGTCTTCATATAAAATTGGTATCTAGTTTGCCTAATCTATATGGTGAATAAATGAGTATGTCGATAAGGCAGGCCAATTTGTAAAGAATGTTTCACAAAACTTTTGGGAAAACTAAAAGTTTTGTTAACATTTTGATGAAAAAGAAAAAAATCTCTGCAAGCGGCATCTTCCAGCCGATACAAGATATAAAATCAATCAATGGATGATATAAAATCAGCCAAGAACCATATCTTATCTTCCCCAAACTACTAGTAGTAGGTCTAACTAGTGGTAGAAAGTCATTACTGCAGAAATAAAACAACAGAAAATATTTATCATCGGATCTTTCCATAGCAACTATGTATCGTTTGTAAAAAGAAAGTTGCCCAGATCCTGTTTCACTGAAATTGTATTCCCAATGTTTTCACGATTCAAAGTCCTTCAAAAAACCGGCTAAAGATAATTGTTATACATGTGATCTACTGAACACGAAGATCACTTTATCTGATGGAAAGGAAAAATTTAATTATGATGTCGAGCTTGCTGAGCATCAATCACCAGCTGAAAAAACTTATTCAGAAAAAATAAACGATAAAGATGAAGCAACCCATATTTTCAAACGTATGCGTTTGATTTTCAGCAATGCTTACCGACCCCTTACCTCAAAACTTTTGTTTCTTTTTATATAAGCTATGGTCCTTCAATCCCACGGTCCATGATTTAGCAAATGATAAAGCTACTTGCTACATGTGGGATGAAACCATCGGCGCTCGAGGTGCTAATCAAATCGCGTCGTGTTTGTGGCGTTTTCTTCAGAATTTGCCTCCAGAAGTTAAAGAGGTCACATTTTATTCAGACATGTGGAGGCCAGAATAAAAATAACGCTTTTGCAATGATGTTCTTGTTTTCACTGCAGCTGCATCCAGCGCTAGTGACAATCAACTAGTGATGCAACAAATATTACTTTCACAAATACAAATATGAATATCAAGCCTACTATTCGTACACCACTGTTCGTTTTTACTAAGAGATTTAATAATTAAAATTAACCACTGGCAAATTTTTGTTCAAAAAGCACAACATTTCTTCAATCCGTTTGTACATTCCCAGCAGTCGAAAATGAATATCACTTTTTTCATGCTTACGAGAGGTCATGTTAAGAGATTTAATTTGAAATTATTTTATAAGAGTTAACACTTTTACACACAACGGAAATAAAATGGAACGAATAATATTTATCACAAAACAAAAACTACATGAAATGAGCATCTAACTTTATTAATAATCTAACAAAACTAGATGAAAGAACTCATGTTATGCTGTGAAACAAGTAACAATTGACATACATATCTGTCAAATGTCAAGATATGAAGATTTGAATACGCGGTAACGCGGTCATGTTTAGCGACAAGTTTAGCCATGACATTTCATCTGGACGCTGTGGATGAAAAAATTAATACGTTTGTAAGAAACAATCTTTTTTATATCATCTTTTAATACAGTGTATTTGAGTCGTAGAATTACAAAATCCTCTCTGGACATTTTTAATTTTTATTATCGTCTATGAAGTGTTGGGATAAAGATCTTAAAAATCCAGACATTGTTATTTTCATAATATGGATGAATAAGAGTCTTTCTCAAGACTACAATACCCTAGAAAATAATCCTTCATCTTTTACCTGCAAAAATCTTAATATTAACATATATATATATATATATATATATATATGTATATACAGTGGCGGGCACGCAAGTAGGGACGCTTATATAAAAAATACAAATCCTCAATTCCACAATATATATAAGTACCTAATATAATCACAGTGACAGAATTATCTCTAAACCACTTTACTGCCGCATGTGCCGTATGTTTCAGGTCATTGTCTTGCTGAAATTTCCAAATTACTGTTAAATTTTCTTCTGCATATGGTAACATAATACTTGTTAGAATGTCCACATATACATGTCGAGTCTTAATAACGCTTATTCGATAGATTTGTCCTACTCCTTGCCACGACATACCATCCCACACTATTACACTACCACCCGCACCTTTGACCGTCTTGATTGTATATTGAGGACTAAATTCCTCGCACTTAAATCTTCACACATATCTTCATATCTTCTCCCATCAAATACAATACGAATAAACTTCGACTCGTCGCTGAACAAAACATGCTTCCACTGGTTAATACTCCACTGAACATGGTTTTGAGCAAATCGGACTCTCTTCTATCATTGACTTTGTTTATTAACAGCTTTCTCCTAGCAATTTTACCATGAAGACCAGCTTCTCGAAGTCTTCTTCTAATCGTCTACACACTGATGGAGAAGTCTTTATGAGTAGAAATCTCCTTTTGAATTTCTACAACCGTCTCAAGGGGATCATTCTTCGAGATCCGAACCATTACTCTGTAATCTTATGAAGTTGTCTTCCTTTAATGTTGTTTAGTGAAGATAAAACATGTGAAAACGTGTTAACTAGTTGACGAATTCGACTAATTGATCGACTCATCGATGGACAAAAATGGACAGTCTAGTTTCGTCGACATACATTGATGACCCATCGCTAGTTCTAACTACTTTGGGGGTAACCTTTGTCAAATTCTGGTCCTCAGGACCAGTCGTCTGCCGACGTTTCAAACAGATCTCACTGCTCATCTTCAGGGCGCCTTGTCGATGAGCTACTTCTTTGAAAAGCGCACAACCGTTCGGGTCCGGAGCTCACCGTCAATTGAGAGTTTGAAAAATTCTGCATCAGGTGTATTTGGAGGAGTGGGTTTCCCCCATGACGATATATATTTATAAATATTTTGTGTAAAAACCAACAGATTTCATCTTTCGCTGACAATAAGCAGTTAATACCCATATACACAAATATGAAATCACAACACTCATGGAGGGTTTGGTATTATGGTTAAAACTTAATTTCGAACCTCGGCTGTATGACGATCTGTATTCTATTTAGATAAAAAAAATTGTAACATAATATACGCCTTGTATAAAGTGGCGCTTTTGATTCTAATCTCTTTAAGGCTGCAGCTTGCAGTCACACTGGAATAGTATTTTTTTATAAAAATATTAATACAATAAGATACGAGGCGAAATGTCATTTTTTTTTAGTAAAAAGAGATGTAACCCGCAATGACAACTGGCAAATATCAAAAAAATAACAAAGTGGCGAGATGCACTGATTATTTTAAAGTACAAATATAGGTTTAACACGTAAAAATATTGTATACATTATTTTTTGAGTGATTTATAATAAATAATCTGTATAATATTTATATATACCTACACATTAAATATTTTCTATATGTATTTTAAAACAACTGTTCATCTTGCTATTCCATACGATTTCATTTTTTTTATGCTGTTTTTTTTATAATGGCAGAGTGCTAAGTACATACATCATTTTTGAAGCAATTATTATATAAATAATAATTAAAATCATTGTAATTTTTTTTGTGTTCTTTTTTGCAATTAATCCAGAATAGCACTATTATTATTGTGTTCAGTGTTGTTAGGATTATATATTTAATATATAAAAATAAAGTAAATTTATATTTCAGCTTTCATAAAATTTAAAGAGATCACAGATTCATTTTGTTATATGTATTCTAATCATAATCACAAATGCCAACATAAATTTGTTAATAATAAATTTTTCCTCACTGTTATTTATTTTTTAAATATATAAAATTTAATTCTATATCTCTGTATTTTAAATTTTGTTATTGAAGAAAACTTAAACTAAAAATAAAGATTAAGTAGTTTGAATTTAGTTGTCGCAAAATACCACTTTCATTTTGGGTATTTTAATTACATATAAATTGTATTTACAGGTTGGAAGTATCTTGCGGTGCTAACTTTGGACCACTACATTTATATACAAACCGGTCACAGATTCCGGGAGAAAGATCCAAAAGACAATCATTTTTATTACTTCATCGAAGAAAGCGTGCATCATTAGGTAAAATATTCATAATTCTATCTTATCACTCTAACGAATATTTTTATAGAAATGTCCAAAACTTTTAGAACAAAAAAAATGTATTTTTCTATTATATTTTTTTTTATTCATAAGTAATTCTCGTTATGTACCGTATATACTTTTGTATACTTATGTACTTATGTACCGTATATACTTTTGTATACGTCGAGAAATAAATTTCTAATTTGTAAAATAAAGTAGATTAAGATTAATTATTCATTTTTGTTTAGTATGCTTTTGCCTAACACAATGTTATCTATATTCGTCTCAACAGGCTCCAACCAAAGTGTAGATTTAAATTCTCCAAAGGAAAACAACCAAGTTTTTGATACACCTTGCTCCAACACCTTTTTACCAATTACAAAAGATACCAAAAATGATATTACCTACTTCAACACAAGTGTAAGTACACTCATTCCTTGTTTTGTTGTAATTAGTTGTATACCCATTTCTTGTTTTGCTGTATTTAATTTTTCTTTAATAAAAATCTTAACTTCTTTATTAATCTTTAGTTTGCAATGTACGTGGCGTCAGTCCGAGAAGAAGGCTTCTATAACCTGTACTTCCATAATTGCCGATCTTCACCCAACCCACTCAATTTTATGGTTAGTATCTTTTAACACGAAATGATATCAGCCTGAGAAAATATATCATTCTGTATAGAATATGAGTGTTACTGGAAAATATTATTGGGTTAATGCATAATAATTTGCTGTTTTTTACCATGCTTATATCAGCTTCACCTGCTTATCTGTTTGTCTGGACAAAATCTTATAATCCATATTTCATCTGCTTCCCAATATTCAATCGAGTTGAAATTTTGCACACAAGACTCGATGACAATACATGAATTAATAGGCATGATGACAGTGTTAAAGAATGAACGAATAAGTGATTTTAGAGAAGAAAATATTTTGATAGTATTCTAAAAAATGATCCAGTTTTAATATACATAATGAGATTAATAAGATTTTCAATAAAATAAAAGTATAAAATTCTGCATTTGACCATTTTAACCGAAACACGGGTCAGAGCGAATGACCTCACGCCTAAGTAACCAACACCGTGTCTCTTGAGCTGTTGTCATAGACACAATGCAATGTTATAATTACTGAAATAATGTTATTTTCGGTAATACAGTAGAACCTCGATACAATGAACCCCGTTATAATGAAAAATGACATATATCGAAAAAAAAATTAAATTAATCCTCTACAAAAAAAAATTCATACAAAAATGCACTTATGTAGCGAAATTTCGTTAATATGTATATATGTAATATATAACAAAATAATTTTGTTGCAGAATATCACAAATATTAAAAACAAACTATTTATAACTGAACGCAAAGCAAATTACGGTTTGGTTGTGCACCGTGTATCCGAACATATCTACGCACTCTACTATCGGGGATTCAATTACAATTGAATTAATGGATTTGTTGAGTTCTCAAGTTGTCAATTGTTACTTGTTTCTCAGCATAACATGAGTTCTTTTATCTGGTTTCGCTGGGTTATTAATAAGGTTAGATGCTCATTTCATGTAGTTTTTGTTTTGTAAAACGTATTGTTCGTTGCATTTTGTGCAGATCATGCGCTTTCAAGCCGTGTGAGAGATGCCATCTGAGCGTAAATCGAATAAAAAATTACATATTCGTCACATATTTACGTATACATTGCTAAAACAGTAAGGTTTTGATAGTAAGAGATGGTCATACATTCTTCGATTTTGATTTCGAGCGCCAGCGGAATACCCAGGCGTCCCCGCAGAACTACTATCTTCGTCAAAATATTTACTTATTTTAACTTTTGACAAAGCTCATATATTATTTGAATCGAATTATTATTTTATAAAATAATTACGCCCGCGCGCATACCACGTATGTCAAAATGTTTATTATTTTAACTTTCGACAAATTCTATTATTTTATTTACGTTGAATTATTAATTACTGTATAGAATTTTAAAAAAATATTACTAATTCTGAAATAATTTTCAAATCATAATATATACCTTAATATAATATTAAAGGAAAAACAATACATTATATAGACGCACAGATACATGATATAGATGCAACGAAAAACAATATATTTATAGTGCGCATGCGCACTGCACATACAGTCTGTATTTTGACTCATATGGGGTCTTAAATTTTTGAAGCTAGACTAAACGTAGCAGACTAAAATAGTGATGCGTGTTCAAAGCTAAAAAGGATGCAACTGCGACAAATTCATAAAAAAACCTTATAATATGGGAGATATCAATTGCTTTTGAGCGTATAATATAATAATAATTCATATAAATGTCAAATTTGGCGTAGAAGTACGTTTAATAGTGAAATAAATGACGAGGAATATTCGGCCATTTAAACACGTCCAGCCTCTGCCGTGGCCATCGGCATTCTGGTTTATGACAATGTCATTTTTCATACTATGTATATTTTTATTTTAAAACTAGCTGTTCCTACCTGGCGTTGTAAGAATAAGTTTGAAAATTTCGAGTCCGATTGGTCGAGCGGTACAGATTTGCATTGAAAATATACAAGGAGGAACGGAAGGGGTAAAGAGGGAGGGGGGAAATGTTGCTTATGTTACCCGGCTGGTTCAAAAGAATAAGTTTCCAAATTTTGAGTCTGATGAGTAGAACGGTACAGATTTGCATTGAAAATATACAAGGAGGAACGGAAGGGGTAAAGAGGGAGGGGGAAAATATTGCTTATGTTACCCGGCTGGTCCTAAAGAATAAGTTTCCAAATTTTGAGCTGATGAGTAGAACGGTACAGATTTGCATTGAAAATATATCAGTGGGGGGAAGGGGTAAAAAGGGAGGTAGGAAATGTTACATATGTTACCCGCCAGGTTCTAAAGCATAAGTATGCAAAATTTGAGTTAAATCGGACAAACGGTGTAGATTTGTATAGAGAACAGACAGACATTGAGTTTTATAGGTATAGATATTGCGATATTTGGCTGCATTTTCTCATCGGTTAAAACGTTTTATCAACTTTCAGAGATTAGTGATTTTGTACAAACAATTTATATATTTATATAGGTGATAATTCACATGTTTTTAATAAAAAAAGTAGCTTTTTAACCTTTTAACTGCCAACCATATTTACTATGAGGGACACCTATAGGCCAGACATTTTTCCGTAAAATAAAGTAAATAAAAAACAATAAAAATAAACTTAAAATGATGAAAAAGTGTAAGGACTTATCAAAGAATTATGTTTTCCGAGTTTATGATGGAGTTTTTTGAATTAAAATCAAAATAAATTCATTCCACAAAATATACAACAGGGTGTTCACAATATCACTTTATTTATTTTTTAAACCTATTTTTTAATGTTACACATTTAATATCTTATGTAGTCTTCCTGCGTGTGGTATATTTCAAAACACGGTTCAACACATAGCCTTACTTGACATTGTTTGCACATGTATAAAAAATGCCTATAAACGCCTATAAAATGTAAATTTCATTGACGGACGTATCGGTGCATTACTGCAATTGATTGGTTACAGAAGAGCTTCTATTTTTTATATATTGATGTTGTCGGTTGGTTTCGTTTACAATGTGTTCATTTAATGCCATAGAAACAAATATTTTTAAAAAATCAGCTTCCCGCATGCCTTCACTGGTGGCCAATTTTACGCCTGACCGAGATGAATAAAAAATTATGTTTTTGAGGCACGAATGGATCGCTATTCCAATGAAATAATGGTCTATTGATGTGACTAGTAGAACAATATTTTCTATTTCGTCAGGCACATCATTTTCATATTCATCCAGCTCAAAAAACTCTGGCAATTCGAATTCCACATCACTCTCATCAGATTCGGCGGTTTGTCCAACAATCTCATCATCATCATATGTAAAATCAGCCATTGTAATGTCACAAAAAGAAATATAAAAAATGTTTTACAAAAAAACATAGAAATGAAAAAGTCACGCGAATCTCGCTAAAATATAGAAAAAAAATAACAGAATAATTTGAACACAACGTGTACACAAAGAAAAAATTAATTTTATAAACACATTAGACTGATATACTCACAATGCACTATATACAGGAAAACGGCGAAACAAACCAACAGATATTTTAAATAATCACGAACAAAATCAAACTGAAGTACTGAAAAACAGAGAAACAAAAAATTCAGACGATTTCGCTAAAATAAAGATAAAAAAATAATTTTATAGACTCACAAAAATTATATTCACTCACAATGCTTTAAAAGTACGAAAACGGCGAAAAAAACGACGAATATTGTCAATCATTGGGAACAAAATCAAGCCAAATGTAGTTTAAAACTGAAGTATTTCAAAGGATTCCCCGTGTCTCCGCATAAAAACTTGGCTCGCGCTAACCCTAGCGAACTCTGAGAACTGTCAGATGAAACACATTAATAAATCGCTAATTTTACGAGATTTGGTGGTTTTAAAAATAAGGTAACTGCTTAGGATCGCTGTCAATAGATGCCAGTACGATCTAAAATTGGTGACGCGTTAAAAATCGTTTGTCATCGTGAGCATTTACATCGAAAAATTCCCATGCGGTAAGGCGTGTCTGGCCAGACGGGACATGCAAAGTTTAGCACGTTTACGCGTCAATGGCACTGATCGGGTTAATAGTGAATGAAGACTCAAAGTGTGGATATAAATACAATATATTGTTTAAAATCATCTTTTTATATGAATAAAAAACTAACCCATAAAAACCAAGTTTTTATTATACTCCCTTTCTTATATACTAGTGGAAACTGGTTTGGCGCTTAACCTACGTGTTGGGCTCTGGTCGGGAGACGCTACGAAAGGGAGTAATATAAAATTTCCAAAAATCCAAAATTATACTTTAATCAGGTTTAGTGTCTACCAGATGCATCGCATTCTCTTCATACAACTTAGTGAGTTGAACTATAATTTTTTTTTTTTTAACGAAAATTTTATAGATCTTCTTGATTGTCACCACGAGTCTGCTTGCAAAGTTTCAGCTTGATTGGATCACGGGAAAAGTTAAAAATTAATCCAAAATCGATCCAAAGTTTTTGGGTCAAGCAGACGCCATGAGTTAAAATAAAGGGAGTAAAAAGCGTTTGAAAAGTCTTGTAAATTTAAAAATCTGTAGAATTAATAGAATATTTATTAATTCTCTTAGCACGGATTCTAGATAATTAAGTAAACTTTATATAAAAAAAAACATATTATGCGTACATATAAATATTAATTAAATCTTTGTTTTTCCTAGAACACTAAAAATGATTTTTTTTGACCGTGGCCTGTCGATTAATGCTTATATTTTCTTAATTATCGTAAATAATGTTTAATTTATTACTTTTATATTAAAATAAAGGTTCTAAGTCATCGCCCTAAAAAAATTGCAGTCTATCATATATATTTTGATATAAATGAATAATAAAAACCCATATTTTCGTAAAAAAAACGCTGAAATATGCACTTGCAGTGAATGTGCCGAAATTTGGAAATGAAAAAGACTCTAAAAATGAAAATAAATTTTCGTTTTTGAGAAAGGGCCCAGCGGGAGGGGGATAGGGAGAGGAGGTACTGAAAAAGTAAAATAAAAATCAGGTCCCGAAGAGGGTTTCGGGAAAAGTTTTCACTTTCAAGAACGGACGAAAACTCGCAAAGTTATTAACATTACAAAGTGGTTTTCGGATTAAAATGAAAAAAGTTGAAATTCAACTCAATCAAAGTTGTCAAAATGAGTTGTCATCGATTTGCAAAATTTCAGTTCAATTGGATGATGGGAAGTGTGTTAATTTTCACTTCCAAGACATTTCTACACACACGTACGGCGGAAAAACTTATATAAATAATTTAAAAAGGCGAACAATTATGCATCAACCCAATATCTGATATGATTTTAGCTAACATTCATTTCTGAACTGCGAAAGATAGAATGTCCACCACTGCATTCTCGCTGGCTGACTACCCTCGAATTTGTGTACGGTAGATTGGTGATTATTGGAATTGTTAAGACTTTAAATTACATATGTTTAAATATTTATGCCTCTCAACAGCAAAAGTGTTGAGACGCATAAGTGTTTTACCATATCAGTATTAATACTTTCATTTAAAATACAACCAAGGTGTGCGTTTGATTCCTGGAAAGCACCTTTGAGAAACGTATGTGGACCTGTACACTAGTGGTTACATGTATAACTACAAACTTTTGAAATTTGAACTTTAAATTATTATTTTTATCTTTTTTATAAATAAATAGCTGAAATTAATATTTTTTTCCCCTCCAGGTGGAAATATATGAAAGTAATGGTGGAAATTTTCTCTCTGCTGGTGATTTGCCTCTACCCGCACTATACACCATGATGTCCTTGTTGTTTGCGCTGAGTGCAGGTTTTTGGTGTTTCTTGTTACGTAACAGCCGACACCCAGTTTATAAGATACATATTATCATGTGTGTACTAGTGTCTCTAAAATCTTTATCCTTGGCTTTACATGGAATCAATTATCATTTCATTCAAACTAGAGGAGAGCATGTACCTGCTTGGGCTATACTCTACTACATTACACATCTGTAAGTATTAATTTACTTTTTATTTGTCATTAAGGTTTATGCCATTCAATTTTCACCGACAATAATTCTTAGAAAATATGTAGGTAGGAATATTAATTCTTACCTTAGCACTACCATTATGCACGTAGGGACAATGTAAGTACAACCAATAGGTTCAATGTTCACTGCATATGATGATAATTTAATAAACTTTAATATAAAACCAATGATAAACAAAAAATATTAAATAAATTTAATATTAGGTCCTTACATATGAAATTGAGGTTTTGCCGTACTGGAAAATTTGATCTTAAATATCTTCTCTTTGGTTAGGAATTCCAAATCCAAATTTATACAGCTATTTACTCATGTATTTGTGTTTTGAAAAATATAATTCATTTGTTTTTTCCTCAATTGTTTTTTTCTTTGCGCCACTCAGTTTACAAAATGAAAAACTTGAAATATCGCGTTATTTACGAGTACGAGTTCCACCGTGGCACCAGTGCTGCAGAAACGGCTCGAAGGATTAATGATGTGTATGGCGATGGTGCCGCAAAAGAAAACACAGTGCGTTTTTGGTTCCAACGTTTTCGTTCTGGAAATTTCGACCTGCAGAACAAGCCCCGTGGACGGCCGGAGACCAAAGTTGATAATGAAGAATTGAAGGCTATTGTGGAAGCGGATCCATCGCAAACCACATCCGAGTTAGCTGCAGGCTGCGGTGTTAGTGATAAAACTGTTTTAATCCACTTGAAGCAAATTGGTAAGGTGAAAAAGCTTGAAAGGTGGGTACCTCACGAATTGAGTGAAGCAAATCAACAAACGCGCGTTGACTGCTGCGTTGCATTACTCAACCGGCACAATAATGAAGGGATTTTAAATCGAATCATTACCTCTGATGAAAAGTGGATCCTGTACGATAATCGGAAGCGCTCATCGCAATGGCTGAACCCTGCCGAACCAGCCAAACCATGCCCCAAGCGAAAATTGACTCCAAAAAAGTTACTTGTGAGCGTTTGGTGGACTAGTGCTGGTGTCGTTCACTACAGCTTTCTTAAATCTGGCCAGACGATTACGGCAGATGTCTATTGTCAGCAACTGCAAACCATGATGGAAAAGCTAGCTGCTAAACAACCGAGGCTGGTTAATCGCTCTAGGCCACTGCTGCTTCATGATAACGCTAGACCACACACTGCACAACAGACGGCTACCAAATTAGAGGAGCTTCAATTGGAATGTCTAAGACATCCACCGTACTCTCCGGACCTTGCCCCAACAGATTACCATTTTTTTCGAAATTTGGATAACTTCTTGCAAAGGAAAAAATTCAACTCCGATGGGGCAGTCCAAACCACCTTCAAAGATTTTATTGATTCCCGTCCGAATGGTTTTTTTAGTAAAGGGATCGATGAACTACCTATGAGATGGCAAAAGTGCATAGATAGCAATGGTACATACTTTGATTAAATAAATATATTATAATAAAAAAAAATCGGCTTTATGTTCCTCCCATACTAAACGTCAATTTCATATGTAAGGACCTAATATTATATTTAATAGAAATGGTAATATATTTTTTAATTTTGTGAATAATGTTATCAGCCGGTTATTGTTATCAAAAGTTATATAGTGCCTTATAGTGATCGCAATAAATGGGTTCCACTGTACAACAGTTAAAATATGAATCTAGTAGTATACATTACACATTATTTTTCCCCAAAATTTATTTTGTATTACACACAATGTATTCTCCTCCCTTTAGCATTTTCTAACTACATATTTATTTGTCGATGGCGTTGTATTCCCTGAATTCCATTGCAGTATAAATATTTGTTCAAGTGTTGGGCGATTGGTAACTGCTTTATTGAGCGATTTTATGTTGTAAATAATATGTTTAAAATTAGAAAGTCCATAATGTTTTATAAAAGTGAATTGTTAATATTGAATTTGTAATTGTGTTTTTGATTCATGTGAATATATAATTTGTTAAAAATTTTATATTTACATAAATTTTAACACCATTTCACTTCTAAATAGGAAAATAATAAATTGCCTCTCTACCTGTGACAGCGTGTCTAGCGATATCAAATAATCATAAAATAACATTGTTTGAAATGTAATATGTACAAACTGAAGAAAAAGTACTTACTGTAGAAATTTTGAAGAACGGTTATGACGAAAGACCACCAAAATAGGCATGAATTAACATAAACCAGGTATACAATCTGGTTACGATATGTTTCACTTGTTTAAAAAATTAATATAATATAAAATGAAAATATTTTTGATGTTTATAGCGTTAACATTGTGGTTGGACATAATTATTAATTTTAATTAATTAAATAACTTTATATTAATCACTTAACTAGTAACTCTACGTCTACTGGTTTTGATACCACTGTATCTTCATCAGGGCGGACGCAAACTAACTATCCATTAATTATTCTCAATAACAATAACTTTTCTGAATTCGCGAACTAACTTTTGGAAACAGGCCACATGTTTAAAAAGGAAAATGGTATTGAGATTCTATACGTAAATAATAGAGGCCTTAGATTAGATAACTTAGAAATACTTGAAATAAAAAAATGCCTGAACACTAAAGCCAATATAATTAATAACCAAATAAATTTTATGAATAGCCCGTTTGGCGTCCAACTCTCAATTACCCTAACCATAACTGTAGCCACGCCCCCGATTTGCTTGCTAAAATAAATAATAGATAGTTAGTTTGCCTCCGTCCTGATGAAGTTACAGTTAGTGGTATTGAAACTGGTAGACGTAGATTCACTAGTTAAGTGGTTAATAAAAAGTTGTTTAATTAATTAATATTCATTTTTATGAAAAGATTAAACTAAATACTTTTAAAAACAATATTTCAATTTTTGCAAAGTTTTTATAATTTTTTCGACTTTTATTAAAGCTAATGAATTTTTCATAATCAATATGGTCATGGTTGTTTACCATTTTTGACTCATTATCAAGGCAGGAATCCATCTGTAATGTTTTAAACTTTTAAAAATTTGATAATGTGTGGATTTTCTTATGATGGAATTGGTGAATGTTGCATTGTGTAGAGTGATCACTTATTAAGCCAACTCACACAGGTCTTAAGCCCTGTGCCATCATGTAAAAAGTCTTCCATATATGCTTCTCATATAAATGGTTTCGTCTCTCTGAGACTTTTATAATTTATCTCAATTAATTGTATAATATCTTAGTAGATAAGTAGCATAAGTTTATAACAAAAATACATTTTTACTTGAAGGGATTCAGTTTGGAACAAAATTTAAAAAAAACATTTATTGTTAAAAATATGTTATGTTTACTGAGGTTTTTAATTATGCAAGAATAAATAGTTTAACTGGAGTATTAACGTGTCTTAAATATACGCAAAGGGAAATATTCTTCCGCTGTGACCCAATCCCCTGGCTTAAAGAAGGGGTTTAGTTCAACTCTGTACAATTTTATACTCTGCGATTATGACTTTGATAACAGGCTTTGAATTATATCCATAATACGTAAAAATACAGATGTCATATATAGGTAGCAAGCAAACCATGATATCTAATGTTTATTAATAAAATGTCATAATCTATATAATTTATTAGGTTTGTGGGAAAATTTTTAATTTTCCAAGTTTTATTTTTGTAAAAATGATTTTTATTTATTTTTCAATTAACTCCATTACTTATGAGTTTATTCCTTCTTTGTTTTTGCTATTATTTATTCATAACATGATGTGCGGATTTGACACAAAAAAATACTAAGTGCATGGTTTTATTCTCTATAGTTAAGGATGATTTTTTTCAGTAAGATTTTTTTAAGCTTTCACCTTCTAAAATCTATAGTAGTAAAAAAAAATTAAAACCTGAATGTCCGATTATGACACTGATGGTGATATTTTGTGCTATCTGTGAGTCTTATGTGTCATCATACTTCTCGTATGAAAAAACTTGCCACATTTATATTAGTGATTATTTTTTAATTTTTAAAAATAGATGCGTACACTGTACAGATTACATTAATATTCTCACTACTGATATTATATTCACCGGCAAGCTAATTCTGCATTCAAAGTAAGCTGAGCGCTTTTGCTATGAAAACAAAACTAGCTTGCTGGTGACTAAGATGAGGTTCAAACTCTCAGTAAACATGAATGTTCTTCAAAAATTATTGAAATAATCAGTATTAGAAAAAGATGATACACAGTAAACTGCATGTATACCGGAAAAAAGTGTGATATTGCGAACACATCACGACCTGTTCATAAATTATTATTTGGGCTCACTTAAATTATTATCTAGGTATGTTATTTTTGATTTTTATTAATTGTTGCACTAATATTGAATATTGTAAGTACTACAAATTTCTTGTTATATAGCAGTGTGCGCTAGTTTGTAGGAAATTCTTAGTTTTGATATAATTTACCTCCAATATATTTTGGCAGTGATAGATAATAAAGGTCAACTTTCTCCCTACCGCCCTGAATAATAGTGACTCAACTCAACTTCCCAAATAATATTTAAGAACATATTTTAAGTTAACCTTTTTGCGGCTTTATTTGTTTTGCATCTGTATTTGCTTGTTTTGTTTTTAAAAATTAATTGCTTTATATTATTATCTCTGTTTGATTTTGGCATCAGTCTAATTATTTGCATACATGCACAAGTGAGTAATATATTGATGTACTTATGAATATAAACATTGTTCACAGTTTAAAGGGTGCTGTATTATTTGTGACCATCGTACTTGTGGGCACGGGATGGAATTTCATAAAATATATATTGGCTGACAGAGATAAAAAACTATTTATGATTGTCATTCCTTTGCAGGTATGTACAGTCCAATGTTTTAAAATTATACTAATATCCTTAAATTGTTAATGGAATGTAGAAATTTTGACATAATTTAAATATACTTGTTTGATTGCTTTTTACTGTACTTATTATACTTTTTTTATATACTTTACTATACTTTTTACTATACCATATTAGTTTAGCAGAACCTCATTCATTTCAAATTCATGAAATTTAAAAAAACATTTTGTATTATGTCGACCCTAGTTAATTCGAAATTTGCCAAACATCACAAAAAAAGCTGTTCCTTTTGTGATAAACATGTATTTTTTTGCATATTTTAAGAAATCATTTTGAAAATGCAATATTTATTATGTTACTGCAAAGATCGCTATGTTTCTATTACTAAAATACCATTTTGACATATTTGCTGTCCTCACATGTGAAAAAAATGAAGGAAAAATAAATTTCGTCACGTTTAGATGGCAGTAATCAAAAATGTTTAGAGTTATCTTTGAATTTTTCAGTCTTCACTTGATTTTAACTTTTGATTTTGTCTTTTTTCTAACTAAGATTACCACAGCACAGGTATTAGAAATACAATTGTCCACAAATACGTGAAATAATAGGATAAGTCAGCAATAACTTCTTACAAAAAAAACATTTTAAACACACCAAAAGAGGAATAAAAAAAAGGGTTTTAAACACATTCAAATATGAGAAATTTGCGCAAACTTTAAAATTATCCGCACATATCAAGGCAGCCAACTGAAGAAAGCATGCATAGGATTTCCCAATTTTAGGGATCATGACATAATCAGCTGTATTCTGAAAATAACAATATTTTTATTTGGCGATTGTCACCCCAAAATTTACTCAAAAATACCCAAACTGTTAAGACATCTATCAAATGTCAATATTTATATCATTGTTATGAAAATATTGGCTTTAATTTAATATATCTTCGGATAAAGAAATTAGTAAATGTGAGTGAAACAAACTGATTACTACCAACTTTAAAAAAATATTTATTTTTATAGTAGTTATTTTATACAATATTCTTAAACTTATATTTTATACTAAACCTTTTTTTTGCCCCCCCCAGATTGCAATGACTGGTTGCATGATGATATAAATATCGCTTTGACATCAAATAAATGGGTCTTTTTTAAGACACCGTGGAGGTCCAACATTAAAATTCATGTAGGAGAAACTGGGGTTGGTTGTCACATTTTTTTTCTCAGGAGTTTTTTATGTGATTTTTTTAAAGCAATTTAAACAATTATTATGTAGTGCCGTCCGTTATCCAGAATATATATGTGAGATAGCATCTCCTTTCCGGCCCGCGTTATCTTTGTGCGTAAGTACCCTCCTTCCCCTTTTCTCCTTTATTGGTAGCCCTGTTTCCGTTTCCTTTATTATCACACCAGGCAGGCGGAAGCCATTTTGATACAATTGACATTGATATTCCGCCACATGTACAGACGTAATTCGTGTTAAAAATCATTTGTGCTTTTTTGGAAAAAAAGATGGCATCAAGTAGTGATTCGGACGTTCGCCGGGCGCAATCTAAGGGCCGTTACGTATCGGAGCTCCGCGTCAGACGTTCTATCACAAAACATCACGGAATTGAGCTGCGCCATTGATCGAATGATTGCGATGTCAAGTCGCGCCATCGATCAAAACATCGCAAAGTCGCGCCGCCAATAAAAAGTGGCGAGGGGAAAAGATCGCACAAGCGCGATTCTAGTGACTCGTCCTCTCGGAGTGACGATAAGAAAACGTCCCACTCCCGCGATCTCCAGAGGTTGTCTTGGCAAATCAGAGATTTGCAGAGAATCGTAATGAGGCACGAAATGCCGGAGAGAATGGAGCATGAGTCCGACGCCTCTGGCGTGTCGCAAGAAGCACCCTTCACGAGCCAAGAGAACCACCATCCGAGCCAGGTGGTGTTTCAGATGCCAGCCCCTGCGACAGATTTGGCCGAGCCGCGGAATCCGAGACCGTCGGCTCATTTGCTTGCAGCTATCGAACGCTTTATATATTTTAATTTATTGAAAATTAAAATTAATAAGTGAATCCATTACCTGCTATATTATTGCGTATATCATTGGTATTAACATTAATCAAAATATACAATTCCCTACTAACAGTGTCCATCACCAATGCTACCAGATGGCTCAAATAATAATGTAATATTGAGGTATAAAAAAAAAGCATAATTCTCTTTTTAATAATGTCCATCATTAACGCTATCAAGACGCTACTCTAGATAGTGCTGTTCTCCCAGCCTTAACTGGCGGCCGAAATGTATAATAAAAGTACATAATTTTTTATGGGTTATTGCTAGTTTAAAATAAATATTATATAAGTAGGTATATTAAATATAAATGCTTTCAAAATCTTATAATTAATTTTAATCAATAAGATAAACTATTGTCATCTGCATTGGACTCTGAATCCTCATCTAAATTTATTTTAAATTGATTAAAGTCTGTGATCACCGTATCGTGATCTTGCAGTCAGCGTATCTTTAAATAAAAAAATATTAAACAAAGAAAAAACCGCTCTGCGTGACTGCCAGCGTGATACTGAAGTGGACAATTGAGTAGCTTTAAAAAAATAATACCACTACACAATTTACGTGTTACAGAGGGTATCACTCACACTAATGCAAGTGGCTTTCATTAAGTGAACGGACCCTACCTTTAATTGTTAAAAAAAACAACTAATGATTCTAAAATAATCATTAAAATAGCTCAGTAGTGTGTATTTAATCGATTTACTTGCTACATAGAGGGAGGGGGTATAAAAAAAATTGGACCAACAAGATTACTGGCGACATTCAAAATATAAATCTGCAAGCTTTTCTGAACGAGGATCGATTCTCAGAATGTAGTCCTCATATTTTGCATACTCAAGTCCACCCAGCTCCCGGTCTATATAGATAAAGTGGATTCCACAGGGTAAATATGCGACTTAAAATGTGTTGATTTATGATGCAAAGGTCTAAAAATTATTTTGAATTATGAATTAGCAGGCCTTTCGAATTATTGGGATTAATCAAATACGAAATAAACATTTTGAGATATGCGTATTTTGAAAATTTTGAATTATGACAAATTTAACGGGGTTTTACTGTACTAAGCAATAGTCCAATAAATTATTTAAATTTCCAAGTCTTATTCCCGTCTCTGATCTAGTCAAGATAATAGAAAAAAAATTGACAGGGAAAACCAAACTGCAGAATTGCGAATACGAATGAGCTGGGCTATTTTTGGCAAACTCAAACGTATTTTTGACAACAAAGAGATCCCAAATAACTTAAAAACTTAAAAATCATAGTAAATTAGCCCCGATAATTCGAAAACTCCAGTAATTCGTAATTCGAAATATTTTTTAACCCCTTGCGCCATAATCAATACATTTTAGTTCGTGTAATTCGAAAAATTTTTTGACGAAATTGAAAAAATATTTCGATTTTTTTCACAAGTGAGAACAAATATGTCAATATCGGATACTTTGAAATGTTGCGATCTTCGTTTTAGCGTAATAAACATTGCGTTTTCGAAATGATTTCTTGAAATATGAAAAACATTTTTCACAAAATTAATGCCTTTTTGTGAATTTTACGATTCTTGGCGTATTTCGCAATCAATTCACGGTACCTTATGGAATGCCCCTTTTCTATACATATTGTGACGCGATCCCTAAAATTGGGGAATCCTGTGTATGCTTTCTTCAGTTGGCCGCCTTGATATGCGCGGATAGTTTAGTTAGCGGCGGGCGGCGTTTGCGCTAATTCTCATACCTAAACGCGTTTTAAATTGTTTTTAAATTTGTCTTTAGTTCGATTTTTTCCCTAATAACTGTGTTCGTATTATTAAAATGTTTAGTTTTCTGTGTAAGATGTTATTAATGACTTATCTTATTGTTTCACATATTTATTGTTGTTTGAGCCGGAAAAAAGGCAGAATCAAAAATTAAACTCATGTGAAGATTGAAGAAGCGTTCCATAAATTCAAGTATAACAAAACATTTTTGAATATGGCCACCATCCAGACATGACGGATATGGAAAAAAAAAATTCGCGAGTGAGAACAACAAATATGTCAATATCGGGTACTTTGAAATGTTGCGATCTTTGTTTTAGCGTAATAAATATTGCGTTTTCAAAATGATTTCTTTAAATATAAGCATAAATTTAACAAAATTAACGGTTTCTTCGAGAGTTTTATGTTTTTGGCAAAATTCACAATCGCACCGCAATTTTTTTTTGTATCTAAAATTTCGAATTAACGGGGCCCCTATAATTCGAAAATTATTTTTCGGTCCCTTGAATTTCGAATTAACGAGGTTTTACTGTACATAAATAAGATAACATATGTTACTTTAGGTAGCCAATGGTACTATGTACTTACGTTTCTCCGAAACATTGATGACATGACGATAATGTTATTTATAAGAGAATAGAATCATTAGAATAGAAAATAATAATATTGAATTTATTTTTAAAAGGTTGTTGCAAATGTTGCGGAAATAATACTGGAAGAGAGTGAGGAAGGGGCGGCAGAACACAATGCCTGGAGATACATATTCATTTTGGTAGATCTCCTGTGCTGCGGCGCCATCTTGTTCCCAGTGGTTTGGTGAGACAATTATTTTACACTGGTCACATATTGTCTAAAGTGTATATATTTTTAATCTATAACTATTCCAATTGATTTTGATATTTAAAATTTTTTAGTGTTATCATTAATATTATTATTAATATATTATTTTATTTTTAGGTCAATCCGCCATTTGCAAGATGCTTCCTCGACAGATGGTAAAGCACTTATTAGTTTGAAAAAACTAAAGTTGTTCCGTCACTTCTACATCATGGTTGTTTGCTATATTTATTCTACCAGAATAATTGCTTTTCTCCTTAAGGTAACTATTGTTCTGTTTTGGTAACTATAAATATTTATTAATATGGATATGTATATAGTGTGTAACAAAGCTAGTCCAAAATACTTTACAGACAGATTCTTGCCTTAATATTATAATATCAATAGTTATAGAGATGCGCTATTTCAAATTTTGCATGTTTTTTTCCCAATATTTATGACCTCTTCTGTAAAACGTTGGACAATTATTAAAGCTAAACTTTCACTTTACAAGTTTGAAATTCAAGGTATTCCGTGATTTGATTGTGCTCTGAATCTGAATGTAATACCAAGTGAACATGATAGTGCATCATGTAGGTCGTGAATATTGCTAGAATGAAAAGTTATGATAAAAAGAGATGACAATATAAATATTGTCGATTTCTACGAACCAGCAATTAACATACCTGATGCTGGCCAACCTGCACAAAATTGCATCCGATTGCATACCTCAAAATGTTTATGTTATTTTGACTTTCACAGTTGCTCGTGTAATTGTATATTATTTGAGTTGAATTCTTATTATTTTCTGTCTAGAATTTAAAAAAAAAACATGAATATATCTGCAATCCTTTTTATATCATTTCATTAAATGTTTGGCAGATGTTGGGTCATGTGTGTATCGCGAAATATATGCTATGATTGAGTTTTTCTCGTGAATGAATCGAAAGGTGCGTGTTTGTGGAAAGGTCATGTCCGTCTGTCGAAGCATGAAATCTACATAGATAGCAAGTGATGCTGAAGGCATGTGCATAAATTAAAGGTGTTGAGAATGTATGTGGCAAGCTAAGGCGGGAAGTGATACAGGATGAATGAAAAAGTACTTAGGAGCTACCTTGTCGGCTTATTGAAGAAATAGGTTTACAATAATACAGGACGAGTAAAGTTAGCGCGTGGCGTACTGAACAAAGGTCTACGAAAGAGTGAGGTGCTGCTTGTCGGAATCTTGCTGGTTGCATCAGACTCCCAATTGGTGGATCGCCTTGAGCGTGATTGGTTTATTTGAACGCTCGAGGGACGAGCATCCGGGCAGACCTGGATGCTCCACAAATGCATTTCTTGTAATACGAATCGAAAAATGACATGCACTTGCACAGCGTGCCGAAAACAGTTAAAAATTGCAAAATGTTCTGTACAGGAACACATAAATTAAAAATGTGTGGTTCCACGTACTCCGCCTCGCAGTGCACACCGAAACTGTATGACGGCCAAATCGTAAAAATGCCAGTCGATAATGGTGGCATAGAAATTCGCTTATTACAAGCATTTCATCAATTGTTGTATTGTCACCCAACCTGTAATATTTTTGACAGTTGACTCAGATATTTCGGATACAGAAGCAGCCACATTAGCCAATTTTCTTCTCTAGTTGAAAAGTCATCGAATCGAAGAGTGATCAAAATCATTTGAAATCTTTCCTTAGACATTACTGTTCTAAAAATGTCTCTACCAGTACCATCTGTTGCAAATATGCCATTCACATTTTCCTAATTCGATTTTAAAGCAGCTCTGTATACCAACAACCTAAAAAGGCATCTACTTCAATCTCGTCCATATCTTTCAATTTAGGTTTGTTTGTCCTTTTATATTTCTACCTCAATATCTCTAGTCTTTCGTTTGTGTGGATTATAATTTTGTTCTTTATATTTTGTCTAAGAAACAAACTAAATAAACTTATTGGTTCACATTCTGCTAGGACGTTAACATTAGCCTTTGGTATCACGATGTTATGAGCAGGAGTACGTTGATTTCTAGACGGGGAATCTGTTCATGTCTTCGTTTCCCATAATAATATTTTCTTGTGGATTCAGTCTACAGCCTCTTCAGCGTCTGGTGGCAGGATCTCATTTTCATCGGCCAAAGAATCGTCAAACACCGAAATAGTAAAGTTTTCGGAAATAAAGCTCTCAAAAAATTGACTAGTTACATTGATTCGAGGCTGTTTACTTGAAGTCGGGTATGCAGCATCCAAAGAGCGTTTATGAGAAGCCATTTTAACTCTAAAACAAAAATAAGACCAAAAAATAAAAACTTGCACTAACACTGACGCTACGTGCCACAGATGTTACGAAGTGTATATTTACCTATTAGAGGCACAACGCACGTCCGTTCACCGCCGCTGTGCGCACCTCACTGGATCTTAGAAAGGTATAGGAAAGGACAAGTGCATGCACGTAAGATGTAAAAAGATATTACTGTTTTAATTGCGTGCCTACGTCTCTCAGGCGTATGTCAGTGGTTGAGGGTTAAACAACTTTGTTTTAACCACTTAACTAGTGACTCTACGTCTTCCGGTTTCGATACCACTTTATCTTCATCAGGATGGACGCAAACTAACTATCCATTACCTATTCTAGCAAACAAATCAATTTTTGAATGGGGGCGTGGCTACAGCTATGGTGGGGGTAATTGAGAAGTGGACGCCGAAATGAGGAATATATCAAGTAACGGGCTATTCATAAAATTTATCTGGTTATTTATTACATTAGCTTTAGTGTTCAGGCATTTTTTTATTTCTAGTATTTCTAAGTTATCTAAGTCCTCTATTATTTACATGTAGAATCTCGATACCGTTTTCCTTTTTTAAACATGTGGCCTGGTTCCAAAAGTTGGTTCGCTAATTCAGAAAAGTTAATGTTATTGAGACATCTAATGTGTTCCTTTACTCTAACATTAAAAATACATGCCGTTTTACCTACATAAAATGTCGAACAATCATTACAATTTAGTTTATAAATACCGGAATGATTTAGCAGGTCGACTCTGTCTTTGGAGTTCATTATAAGTTTGCGTAAGCTATTATTAGTATAAAACGCGGCTTTAATGTTACCTGGAAAACTTTTAATCACTTTATCTGAAATGTTATTTATGTATAATATTCTCCGCCATTGCTCATTTATATTATTTGGTAGAGTACGATATAAATATTTACTGCGTATAAAAATTCTTTGTTTTTCGGACAAAATTCTTTCTACGAAATCTGAGACGTAACCATGGCATTTATGGCAATTCTGTTTGAAATTGGCATCTGTCATCGTTATATATAAATATATATATATTATTATATAATATATATATATATATATATATTTATTTTTTTCATATTTATTGATACTTATTACATTATACATATGGCAAACTGCACAGCAGTTTTACGGCTTCACTAGACGATGTATCGTTGAATGGAACACGGAATGTTTATGCAAAAATGAATGGTTTGAAGTATTATGTATAATGGTATCTGTGTATGTAGGATTACGGTTGATGCTAAATCCTATTCTGGTATTATTATTGTGTAATGTTAAATCCAAAAAGTTTAAAAATGTCCTTAGGTTTTCACGGCCGTTCAGAATCTTCTGTGTATAGTTTTCTGGGATATTCTGCCGTGTGTGTGTGACCTCTCTGGCCAACGTTTCGGATCCCATTGCAGGGTCCATCATCAGGGCTGATGTGATGAGTGAGTGTTGAAGTGTAGGTTAAGTATTACCTTGCAATACCGTACCGAAGTCAGGGTGTCTCCAAGTTTGTGTTATATATGTTAAATACTGGATTGCAGTACCGTGTCGAAAGCAAGGTGTGTGTCTTCTTGTAGTGTTTTTATATATCTACTAACGGATGTCGGACTGTGCGGATCGTCTATTTGATTTATCCTGCAGCGCCGGATACCACGATGTTCTTAACTTAAGACCGTCATCCCTATTAATGTTTACCGGGTGCTTGTATATTTCTATTGCTTCTTTGACCAGGCGCGTGTGGTGACTTTTGGGCTTTCCTAAGATTTTTGGCTCAAATGAAAAATGGTGGCCCGTATCTAGAAAGTGCTCAGCCAATGCAGATTTTTCCGGGTGACCGAGTTTGCATGCTCTTTTATGCTCATCAACCCTCTTTGAAATCGTGCGTGCTGTTTGTCCCACATACACTTTGTCGCAATTTTGACAATCGAGCCTATAAACACCGTCGGTCTCAAGGGGATCCCGATCCTTCGCTGGTCTTAAGAGGTCCTTAACCTTGTTGTTTGTGCCGAACACTGTCTTAATATTCTGTTTCTTGAGCGCTTTGGCAATCCTGTCTGTTACATTATGGATATAAGGCAAGAAAGCAATCCCTTTGATCTCAGCTTCTGTGTTTTTCTCGGAGCTGTTAGATTTGGCTCTTATGATGTGCCGTATCTGCCGTCTTTGGTATCCATTGCTTTCTAGCGCGTCGCTCAGTGTACGAATCTCCTCCTGCAGATGTTCTTCTTGGCATATTCGTTTAGCTCTCGTAGCTAAGGTATTAATTAGACCTCTCTTCTGCGCTGGGTGGTGGTGGGAATCTGCATGCAAGTAGCGGTTCGTATGGGTCGGTTTCCTGTAGACCCTGTGCCCGAGACTACCATCTGTGTTCCTTTTCACTTCTACATCCAGAAATGATAGTTTATTTTCTTTTTCTATCTCCATGGTGAATTTTAATTTCCTGTGCAGCGTGTTGAGGTGTTCGAGAAAGTCCTGTAATTTTTCTTTCCCGTGAGGCCAGATTGCAAACACGTCATCAACATACCTCCACCAAACCTTGGGGAGAAATTCGAAGAAACGGCTCTAGATACAGCAACTTTGATCCCCAAGGTTTGGTGGAGGTATGTTGATGACGTGTTTGCAATCTGGCCTCACGGGAAAGAAAAATTACAGGACTTTCTCGAACACCTCAACACGCTGCACAGGAAATTAAAATTCACCATGGAGATAGAAAAAGAAAATAAACTATCATTTCTGGATGTAGAAGTGAAAAGGAACACAGATGGTAGTCTCGGGCACAGGGTCTACAGGAAACCGACCCATACGAACCGCTACTTGCATGCAGATTCCCACCACCACCCAGCGCAGAAGAGAGGTCTAATTAATACCTTAGCTACGAGAGCTAAACAAATATGCCAAGAAGAACATCTGCAGGAGGAGATCCGTACACTGAGCGACGCGCTAGAAAGCAATGGATACCAAAGACGGCAGATACGGCACATCATAAGAGCCAAATCTAACAGCTCCGAGAAAAACACAGAAGCTGAGATCAAAGGGATTGCTTTCTTGCCTTATATCCATAATGTAACAGACAGGATTGCCCAAGCGCTCAAGAAACAGAATATCAAGACAGTGTTCGGCACAAACAACAAGGTTAAGGACCTCTTAAGACCAGCGAAGGATCGGGATCCCCTTGAGACCGACGGTGTTTATAGGCTCGATTGTCAAAATTGCGACAAAGTGTATGTGGGACAAACAGCACGCACGATTTCAAAGATGGTTGATGAGCATAAAAGAGCATGCAAACTCGGTCACCCGGAAAAATCGGCATTGGCTGAGCACTTTCTAGATACGGGCCACCATTTTTCATTTGAGCCAAAAATCTTAGGAAAGCCCAAAAGTCACCACACGCGCCTGGTCAAAGAAGCAATCGAAATATACAAGCACCCGGTAAACATTAATAGGGATGACGGTCTTAAGTTAAGAACATCGTGGTATCCGGCGCTGCAGGATAAATCAAATAGACGATCCGCACAGTCCGACAGCCGTTAGTAGATATATAAAAACACTACAAGAAGACACACACCTTGCTTTCGACACGGTACTGCAATCCAGTATTTAACATATATAACACAAACTTGGAGACACCCTGACTTCGGTACGGTATTGCAAGGTAATACTTAACCTACACTTCAACACTCACTCATCACATCAGCCCTGATGATGGACCCTGCAATGGGATCCGAAACGTTGGCCAGAGAGGTCACACACACACGGCAGAATATCCCAGAAAACTATACACAGAAGATTCTGAACGGCCGTGAAAACCTAAGGACATTTTTAACGAACCTCTATGGGGAGGAAGTTTATCTAAATACACGCCGACTGGAGAGCTTACGAAGTAAGAAAGAAAAGCTGCTTAGCAACTTAGCTTTTCTACAGAGATGTAAAGCACAGTCGGCAACACCAAATTTCATAAAAATACGACGACATATCTACACGGAAAAAGCGGAGAGAGTATTTCAACGAGCTGAGGCTGCCCTTATAAGAGAACGAGTATACAGCACACGGTTGGAGTTGGATAAAGTCACTAGGATCCTCTACGACCTACATTTGAGCCTGAGTGGAACATTGTCTTATGACGATTGGACGAGAGTGGACAAGATGACATCGATGCAAGCATGGCGCAACAAACAACTGGTGGAGTCACGACAGAAACGCAAATTTGAATCTTTAAACCGGAATAAGAAACACGCGACGAAAGCGCTAGATTCTGCGAAGGTGGTGAAGAACCTATCGGGACATCCATTGGACAAGGCGACAATATCTGTATTGGCAAAAGGTCTAAACTTCGCCATAGCACCAAGAGTAATCCCAGTAGACGATATTATTTGTGGCGTAGAAGCGTCTTTGCGGAAGATTCCGGTGGCCATTGCGGAGGAAATTCGACAGGACACGTGCGTTATATTAAGAAAAGCTAAACCGCCACGTCCCAATATAACCAGAGAAGAACGTGCTGCATTGAAAAGCCTTCGCACGAACGATGATATCCTGGTTCTTCCAGCAGATAAAGGGAACGCGACTGTAATTCTTAACCAAAGGGACTACACATCGAAGATGCGTGTATTATTGGACAGCAGCACATACAAAAGGATTAAGAAGAATCCAACAAATAAAATTGACCGAAAAACTAGAGAGCTGGTTAAAGCCTCGAGCATTCCGGTCGAATTACACTACAGATTGTTTATGCAAGCGTCCAAAACACCAGCGATGTACGGACTGCCTAAGATTCACAAGGATGGAGTTCCGTTAAGACCGATTGTGAGCGCAATAGGAGCGCCGACATATAAGTTGTCGCAACACTTGGCCAGTCTCTTACAGATGCAGACCGGGAAGACATCTTCGTGGGTGAAGGACTCCGCACATTTTGTTAAAAATGCTGAAAAACGTGAAGATAGAAAGTGATGATATACTAGTCAGTTTTGACGTTATATCTCTCTTCACAAATGTGCCTGTGGACGATGCTATGAGTCTTTTGGAAGAAGTCTATGAGGAAGACATGTGCGCACTTTTTCGACACTGCCTAACAAGTGGATACTTTTCATTTCAGGGTGAACTTTTCCAACAAGTCGAAGGTGTAGCGACGGGAAACCCACTTTTCCCAGTAATTGCAAACTTCGTAATGGAGAAATTCTAAGAAACGGCTCTAGACACAGCTACTTTGATCCCCAAGGTTTGGTGGAGGTATGTTGATGACGTGTTTGCAATCCGGCCTTACGGGAAAGAAAAACTACAGGACTTTCTCGAATACCTCTACACGCTGCACAAGAAATTAAAATTCACCATGGAGATAGAAAAAGAAAATAAACTACCATTTCTGGATGTAGAAGTGAAAAGGAACACAGATGGTAGTCTCGGGCACAGGGTCTACAGGAAACCGACCCATACGAACCGCTACTTGCATGCAGATTCCCACCACCACCCAGCGCAGAAGAGAGGTCTAATTAATACCTTAGCTACGAGAGCTAAACGAATATGCCAAGAAGAACCTCTGCAGGAGGAGATTCGTACACTGAGCGACGCGCTAGAAAGCAATGGATACCAAAGACGGCAGATACGGCACATCA
>JADDOH010023667.1:0-77412 GCA_016648135.1 Agrypnia vestita | reverse complement strand
CTGCACAACAGACGGCTACCAAATTAGAGGAGCTTCAATTGGAATGTCTAAGACATCCACCGTACTCTCCGGACCTTGCCCCAATAGATTACCATTTTTTTCGAAATTTGGATAACTTCTTGCAAAGGAAAAAATTCAACTCCGATGGGGCAGTCCAAACCGCCTTCAAAGATTTTATTGATTCCCGTCCGAATGGTTTTTTTAGTAAAGGGATCGATGAACTACCTATGAGATGGCAAAAGTGCATAGATAGCAATGGTACATACTTTGATTAAATAAATATATTATATTAAAAAATATCGGCTTTATGTTCCTCCCATACTAAACGTCAATTTCATATGTAAGGACCTAATATAATGTTCTATAACTTACACGTCTACTATTACCGAAAATAACATTATCAGAAAATAAACTAAGTTTTTGCGCAAATAATTGCATTTTCATCCACCTATTTTTAATTTTGCAATTCGCTATTTTTTGCAAAAAACAGCTTCGTCTACGTGACGTCAAGCCTAAGTATACATTGCATTGTGTCTATGACAATAGTTCAAAGACTGGTGTCAATCAAAGGTGATGGATATAGATCCTTTCATATAAACTTGCAATTGAGTTAGTGTGGGTGCGTAATACAGTGCGTAATACGCGCATTGTTGCATTGTGTTAAGTTTACGGATATGAGAGGAGCGTATCCGTTAATTTAACACAACGAAACAATGCGCGTATTACAAACCGTACCCACACTAACTGATGTTGGCAACATCTGATGTCACTTTTTATCGATCTTCTAGTATTTTTATGGTATAAATTCAATATAATAAAAAAGAGCACAATAGAATTAATCAATTAGAAAGATATACCAGGGTTAGCGTATATGTATCGTGATATATAACGATATATATCTAACTGTAATTTCGGATATTTTATACGCACCATATGTATTACCGAGAAGTGAATCTCGACGTTTCGTTGGATACTTATACAATGTCATCAGGAGGACGACCTTTATCCGCGGAGGTGGAGGTCGGACTCCACCTCCGCGGGTAAAGGTCGTACTATTCTAAAATTATTTAAATCATGGGCACTTTAGAATTTATCTCTTTATTTAAAACTAGCTTACCCGCACGGCTTCGCACGCGTAGATTTTTAGTAACTTTCAGTCATATTTTATCGATTTGTGTAATATAACCTTAGCATATATATATATGTCGTCACGGACTTTTTATAGAACTTTTTGAATCCTATAACTTCTCGATAGAAAGTATTTAAATATCTCTTACCGTTCAGGCAGCGTTCGTAAAAAACGCATCGCTCGACCAATTTTTCGTCGACTTTAGTTGTAAAATAGGTCACCACGAAAAGCTCTTTTATTTAAACGGGATAATATATAACCTATGTCCACCCTGAAAGTCCATTCCAAATATTGGTGAAAGAATTTTTGAAATCTAATGAGTAGTGTTGGAGATTACCTCCTACTTCCAAACTTAAAAACCTCTCTACCTCTTTATATATTAGTATATGAGTAGATTGCTACAAAACAAAAGCTGGTTGTTATGTGGTTGTAATATAACCAACGATGACAATGGTTTTAGATGGCGGCACACGATATTGTCAAACTACGTAAACAGATGCAATAGATAATTTAAAAAGAGACATATTTCTAACGTTACACTGTGTCCCGTGTTACATTGTTCCCCACTTGACCCTACAGCTGTTTCGACGGTTTGGACACTTTGACAATGAACCGCCGAAATATCTATAACATTCAAATAATGCTTCACGCATATTTGTAGAATTCGGTGATTATTATGAATTTTAAATTTCATAAAAAATAAACTTAAAAACTTTTATAAAACTTTATATACTTGGCACTAAGGTGGTAAAAATCTCAAATATTTATCGAAAAAAATAATACTGAAATTTTCTTTTCGAGACGATTTGTCAAGCAGAACTGGATCAAACTTATATAAAACTTTCAAACTTTCTTTACAAATTCAAAATTTCTAACTTGGGCGAATATTTCAAATTTTTAACAAAAAACCGACATGGAACAGAGCTACAATGAGTTGCCATCGCAATGGAGAAATTTCACACAGTACAAATACCGATGAAAATATATGAAATATATTCATAAATATTATTTACACTAGCTGTAACCCGTAAAAATGACGGTACTGTTACGTGTCGGTTACTAAAGAATAAGTATTTATTTATTATATTTTTAAAAAATCATAAAAACGTTTAAAAAATCGTAAAAAAAATCTAAAGAAAAAAATTTTTGGAAAAAAAATTTTGCAAGAAAATATTTTCGAAAAAAAATTCTATAAAAGAGTTACCGGGACAGACAGACGGACGGACGGACGGACAGACAGACAACGAAATTTTCATTCATAATTTTTAATATAAAAATCTTTAAAAATATGTCTTTATTAAAACGCACATGATTGGTCATGACGTATCAACTCGCGCGTTTCTTATGGTGCCGTAGTATTTGTATATCTGGGTACCATACAATTGTGACGCACGTACCCGTGCTAGTTGAAATGACGAGTTTCGGTTGGAATTTAAAATGTTGAATTTAAAATTCATTTTCATACTTTTAGTGTATACAGGATGTATCAATGCTAGTTCACAATACTTTTTATTATGATTCGAAATTGTTCAAGCAACCGTGACCTTATATCAATGGCTAAGGAGACATGCGACATAAAGTTTGCATTGTTTTTCAATATTTTTTGTAAAACGTTGGACATTACAGTAACTTATATCTTATATGAAAAAGTCATTCCCTTTAATACATGTCAAATTAAATTATATAAAAACCTTCCAATTCCAATTAGACAACATTCCAATTGGAATTTAGAATTTTTATGAAATGAATGAATTTTTCGTAATCGATATAAGTTACTATAATGTTTTGTAAAAAATCAGTCAGAAATGTTGAAAAATAATGAAATCTTTGATATTGCATAACTCCATAACTATTGATGGAGTTTGGTTGCTTGAACATTTTCGACCTATAATCAGGGCAGAAATCCACCTGTGGACTGGCTCTGTTACACCCTGTATACATTTTTTTAAATAGATGTATTTTCTAGAAAAAAGTAAAGATTATTCTAAAAAAAGTGAAATTTCCCTATTCTGTCGTACGTTTTTCGCTATCGATCGATATGTATTCTTGCTTTAATATTTCAATTTTAATATTTTTTAACTGTAAGTTCGGATATTTTATACGCACCTTATGTATTACTGAGAAGCAATCTCGACGTTTCGTTGGATACTTATCCAACGTCATCAGGAGGACGACCTATACCCGCGGAAGTGGAGGTCGGACTGATTAAAAGTGCTGCTTTCTAGGGCGTTAATTGTATGCCCTTTGTTGTGGAGTGTTCTCTTCTTCTACAATAGAAGTCGCCAGTGTGTCTATTGTAGAAGAAGAGAACACTCCACAACAAAATGCATACAATTTACGTCCTAGAAAGCAGCACCTTTAATCAGTCCGACCTCCACCTCTGCGGGTAAAGGTCGTCCTCCTGATGACGTTGGATAAGTATCCAACGATACGTCGAGATTCGCTTCTCGGTAATACATACGGTGCGTATAAAATATCCGAAATTACAGTTAAACATGTCTAACGACCGTAATAATAACTTAACTCTTTAATATTTTTTGTTTTAGTATTTAAACCAGCTGAACTGATGACATATTTAAAACAGCTGAACATGTCTTCACATACTTCTGTCCCTTTCCAACTCCACATCTAGATATCACACAGTAGTCTACCTGTTTTCGTTTGTACATCAGATAGGCATCATATGTCGTGTATGTGTCATTCGTAGATACAGTTTATCTTCGTCAACCGCGGTCTTACCGACCGCGTTTTTAAGATAACGCTAAAAACCGTCAACTTTGAACGCCTGGTGGAGACAATAATAAAACTATTAGAACCGGTGGTTTTTCTCAGTAATAATAGTAAAAGCTAACAATCAAATATTGATCAACTCGGTTGACGGTCGCCTTAGCGTACTGTAACGTTTGCGGTATACAGGGTTATTTGTAAAACATTAATAACCTCGCAGGACTATATTCCTGTCTTGATTGTGAGTCGAAAATGTTCAAGCTATTATGACCTAATATCAATAGTTATGGAGATATGCGACAACAAAGTTTGCATTTTTTTTTCAATATTTCTGACTTATTTTTTGTAAAATGTTGAACTATCATTACAGTAACTCATATCGATTACGAAAAATTCATTCGTTTCAATACAAATTAAATTAAATTATAAAAATCCTGAAAAAATTCCAATTGGAATGTTTTCCAATTGGAATTCGAAATTTTTTTTTTTTTTTTGACTTGTATTAAAGGGAATAAATTTTTCATATTCGATATAAGTTACTGTAATGATAGTCCAACGTTGTACAAAAAATAAGTCAGAAATATTGAAAAAAAAAATGCAAACTTTGATGTCGCATATCTCCTTAACTATTGATATTAGGTCATAATAGCTTGAACATTTTCGACTCATAATCAAGGCAGGAATATAGTCCTGCAAGGTTATTAATGTTTTACAAATAACCCTGTATAACAGGGGATGTAGGTGATGCTTTTTTTTTTAAGTTTGAAAGGCTAGGCTTTGAAGAAGCTTAAGAGCTTAAATGATTTTACTTTAAGTTTATTTATTAAAAGTCTATTTGAGATCTGCTTTTGCAAGCTCAAAGTTTATTTACGTGTGACTTTATTAACTAAACTTATAAAATACAACCCGAAGTTGGGGACTTTCAAGCTACCGAATCGCACTGTGAATGAATTTAGGATTTCGAGAGTATGTTTACGTATAGTCTAACATATAATTTGGCCAGTAATCGTCTAGTGATAATAATCTACGACTCCCCGATGTGACGTGGTTACCCAAGCTCTTTAAGGGGCGTAGCAGAAGAAATGCCATTGTATTCATACGATGTGAAACTAACATAATATTCTTAACGCGCAACTTGAGCCGCGCTCTTCTACTATAATCGTATATATAAATATTTTCGTATAATTTTTCAGCAATGTCTATTTGAATAAGTCAATATTGTTACAGTACCTATAATCCTTGCTCATAGACACACGGTGTTGGCCTTGGAACCCGCTCGTTCGCCGTAAAACTTGTTAATCTATAACTAACTCATTTCTAAACTGTACTATTGATTTGTGAGAATCTTTATTTTGTTATGAATATTTTTTACAATTTAATTTATCATTATGACATTATTTAATATTAATTTATCATAAAATCATAAAAAGTGTATTGTGTAAAAACTTTTAAACCTAAAACTCATTCCTAATTGTATTTATTGATTTGCGACGGACTCTTTTATTATTAATATTTTTAGTATTTAGAATGTTTTTAGGTTTTTACGGCCACTCAGAATCTACAGGTTTGTGTTTTCTGGGGTGTTATGCCATGGTGTTACGACCTTTCGAGACGACGTTTCGGATCCCATCAAACACAAACCTGAAGATTTTAAAGCAATAACTTTGTGGTTAGATATTATAACAGACTGTTAGTTAAATTAGTATAAACCACTACCAGATTTTAGGTTTACCGATTTCGAGACGTACCCGTCTCTTCGTCAAGACCAACACTACTACTACTAGTGCATGCTTATAGTCTTTTATAAGATTAACGCGCATGTGATAAATATTGGTGAAAAGTTAACGGTACCATGGTTGTAATGTATAGTATTGTGAACATAGTAGTGTAATGTTGGTCCTGACGAAGAGACGGGTACGTCTCGAAACCGGTAGGCCTAAAATCTGGTAATGGTTTATACTAATTTAACTAACACTCTGTTATAGTCTCTATTTTGTTCCGAATATTATTAACAATTTATTTTATCATAAAAAGTGTATTGTGTAATTATATCATATTCAAAATGATCATATAATATTTATACTTTGTACTCTAATGTCACTCTAAGACCATCATAAAATAAAATAAAATTTCTACCAATGAAATAACCAGTTCCGCAAATATCTATGTTTTTACTTGACTATCAACAACCTGCCTTTAGAATAGAGGAGTTCTTACAATCTTGATTGGAGGAATTTAAAACCTTATTCAGTTACAGACATCTAAAAGTTATTAATACATATACGGAGAAATAAGAAAGGGCAGTTTCTACCCTTAGCAATGTTACTCCAACTTACAGACCCTTTTCAAGAAATTCATCCATAATAAGAGCAAGCCTTATCTTTAAACGAATGTTGAAAATAATTTTGCATATATGTGTAGGAATACAAAAAAATCTTTAAAACAACCAATATAAAACACAATATTCGTATATTCAAGAACACATTCATATTTGTGAAGTTGTAATTTTTCAGAACAAATTTCTGTGAAATTATTAAATCAAATTAATTAATCAATTAGAAAGATATACAGAAAAATCTAATTCAAGAAAAAATATTAGGTTACTACTGGGATTCGAACCCAGGAATATAAAATAAAAATTAATCAATTAATAAAAATAAGAACTACATATAAGGTTGATATATTCACGGAAACATAGAGGGTTGCTATAGCTTAGTGGTCAGAGCACGGGCCCCGGAAAGGAGGTGACCTGGGTTCGAATCGCAGTAGTAACCTAATATTTTTTCGTGAATTAGATTTTTCTGTATATCTTTCTAATTGATTAATTAATTTGATTCACAATATTCGTGTTTAATAAATTAAGAAAATACTTTTTTAATATACCCACAACCCCCTATATAATATAATAGCCTCGTCTCGCTAACCGCGGCATTTTGAAGAACGGGTTTTCTAGAATATATAAATTATCACCCCGATCTGTTCGTTTTATCATCCAATCTGAAAACAAGTATTTCAAAATCTCAAAAAAACAGATCAATATTTTCGATAATAATTTAAAAAGTTCTGAATCGTAATGTGACGACAAATGTCGCGATATTTTCACTTTTTTTTAATTAAATAAAGTGTGTTATCAAAATTATTATCGAAAAATTTAAATCATTGCTTTTTTCTTCTCTCATCCTGTAGAAACATCACATGAAAAATTGTAGCGATAAAAGTTATTAAAAAAACTCAACCGTCTAGTTTTTGTATCAATCAACGGTTAACAAAAGTAACCCATAAAAACCAAGTTATTATTATACTCCCTTTCTTTGTAAAATATAACAACAATTAAAGACGAATTAAAATATATAACATAACACTAAACTTACAGTAATTTAATATATTTCTAAAATGTCAGATGTTTTGAGCTTTGATAAGACACTTCATGCTTTGAAGATTAAATTCTAAAAACATTTGTCAGTCAATTTAGATTTTCGACATTCGTAGTGAAAGTACCTATTATGTATACCGACGGAGTAATCCAAATTTAGAAAATATTCCGCGACGTTATCGGGCCGCCGTTGCTAATAATCAAACTTTTCTAATGATTCCAATTTGAAAAAACCAATAAAATTTCTAAAAATCCGAAATTATTCTATAGTTATTAAATTTTTTTAACGAAAATTTAATAGATTTTCTTGATCGTCGCCAAGAGTCTACTTGCCAAGTTTCAGCTCGATTGGATCACGGGAAAAGGGTCAAAAATCGATCCAAAGTTTTTTCGACGGCAAGCCGGCAAGCAAGCAGACGCCACGAGTTAATATAAAGGAAGTAAAAAAATCGTGAGTTGTCTGTCTCTAAAAACGTTCATAAATTATTTAAACATGCTTAAATTATATTATGTAAAGTGGAAAATCAATTTATCTGAAGCTCTCGAATGGTAAGCTCCGGGGTTTTGATATTTACACAGCCTATTCCATCTAGAACTAGGTCAACGCGACTATTTTCACATTTATGTCACGAAAAATTAAGCTTTAAAGTAATATCTATCAATAAATATCATCATATTCATCCCCTTGTCCTAGTAGGGTTGCGGGTCCAAAGACTCTACAAGGTGCTTCCATATTCCCCTGTCTTGCGCTGCTTCTGCATGAGTCAACCAATCCAGACCCATTCTGTTTTCATACACATTTTTTTGTTGCTTCTCCCAGCTTAATCTGGAGCAACCCATCGGCCATCTTCCTACCGGGGTTACCAAGAGGATTCTCCTTGGTATTCGTTCCTCTGGCATTCTAAGCACCTATCTCCTAGCCACCTCATTTTTGTTTTTTTACCTTTATTTAGGAGTAGGGGCTCCATGCCAAGTGTGTGCCCTATGTCGGCACTTCTCACTCTGTCCATCAGTGTGACTCCCGCTACCCCCCTTAGAAAACTCATCTCGGCAGCCTGGTCCTTGCTCTCTCTCTCTCCGTCAGGATTCAAATTTGATGGTCATATATTAGGGTGGGCCTGTACACAGATCTGAAAACAGACAGTTTTGTCTTAACACTACATTTATTAATAAATATCTGTATTCATATTTTTTACTGCTAAAAGGATTTTTTTTTATTTTAGATACTGAGAAACAAAATAAATTTTTGTACATGTTAAATAACTCGGAAAAATATCTTTTGTACATTTAAAAATATAATGTCTAATATTCTACATTAAAAATATAGAGATGTCATTACCAGCTGCGAAATCTATGTATACTACGTCATGGGAAGGACTGTAGATGTCTCTAGCATAATCCATTCAAGAATCCATGAAAGAAACTGATTTAGAACATATGTGGGTACAACTTTCAAAAATGTGTGGATGTTCTTATGTTGCATTGTGTAAAGTGATCACAGATCATACAGCTCATAAGCCCTGGGCCACACTATAAAGACTTCTATAGAACCATATAAACAGCTTCGTCTCTGTGAGACTTCTATAGTTTATCTTAATTAAAATAAGTTGTTTCAATGTCTGCGTACAATTTTAAAGAATACACGGAAGAAATTTATTTTACTAAATTATTTGTTATGACTAGATTTGCTTCGGCTATTTTCTTTCTTGCGAGCATCGATTATTTTTCAGCGTTTCTCAGTGAAATATGAGGGAATATGAAATGAATGCATACAAAATCCAAACCATGATAGTGTAACTATTCACATATAAATGATAAAAAGTATGGCATAAAAATATTTTCAACATCGGATTCAGTATTAGAACGATAATCGCCGATTGTTATTTATTAGTGATGATCAAACCGTTATTTTAACCGGTTATTTTCAGTACAGTTATTTGGGATTTGTATCTGATTGTACTGATGATTGGTAACTAAGCGGAGCTATTGATTCTCTTTCTCTATCTGACATAAATTTGCATTTTAAACCCCGTATAAGAAACCCGGAGTTCTTTAGAATAAGCCAGCACACTAATAATGTTGGTTACTTTTCTCCCATCACAAGGTTGTGTCGGACATATAATGTGTATTGTGCTGACCCTAACATTGATGCTGATATTCTTGCAGATACCTTATCATCGTTCAAAAACTCACTCATACACAACATTCATTTTCTAAACGATGACCTGAACCTATAGATCCATTAAATCAATTATTTATTAAATACTAATCGCACTACATTCAAGTATACATTACACATAAATGTACATGTAAAATACACCTACTTAAATGCAAAAATTGATGTTACTAGAGCGTGCCGAAGACACTTGTAATTGGGATAATGGGCATAGTCTCCATTTATAATGTTTTATTATTAGAGTATCATGTACCTACCTATTATCCTGATAGTGTCTCTATCTAATTCAATTTAATTCAATTTATTTAATAATATGTAAATTACACACTAAGTGTTCAAGGCATACATATTATGGAAGTATATATCAAAATAAAAATATTTAATAAATTAAAAATAACATAAAATCTGGTCAAAGGTGTAGGAGAATCCCGCTTCGGAAAACCTCCTTAGACACACGGAATATATCAATACCCAAACCGATTTTGTTCAGCATAGCTGTGGCTATGTATAATAAATATGTATAATAAATATTTTAAAAAAAACTGTTGTGTAGTGCCGATGGTTGCCCATCGAATTACAAAAAAATAGTAGCCAATCGTCGAAAGATGGTTAGCGTTTCACCAGTTAAAATGCCATCACTAGTACCTACACAGAATTAACAAGTTCCACGAAGTTAATTTAATGTGAAGCAAAAAATGGTGTCGCATGTCGGCAGATCAAAGCGGCTGCTCACTGTCCATCATCGCAATTTTACGACTATCATTTTTTGTTACATAAATCATCGTTACTTTTTAGAAACAGTTACTCCATAGTAACGGGCATGGCATGAACGTAATGACTAGATTTTTTGGTTAGAACTGTCGACTCATCTTCCCTTCCAATTATTGTACGTTAAGATAATGTGAATTTATTCGTTTGTAAACATATTAGTAGATTAAATCCCATACATTAAAGAAAACACATCATTTTTTTATTTTTTTATATTTATTACACAATTGTGTTATTCCATTGAATATACCAATCAGACAGACTATTCAGAGAATTTAATATACTGGACGTTAGACAGCTGTTCGTTAAGTCTACCCTCGTCTTCTACATCAAAAACACAAACCACCTAACAGCAACTGGTAACTCGCATTCACATAATACTAGACAAGCATTACGAAACCTTGACGAAATACCAAAAACTAAGACAACACATGGACAGAAAAATTACTCATACATAGGGCCTAAAATATTTAACATATTTAAAACAGACTTCCCGAAAATCAGAATATACTCAATTAATAAAATAAAAGCTTTAGCAAACAACTGGCTTACCTCCAAAGGTAGAACAGCAACTGAAAATTTACTTACTGTAATTGTATAATAATGTCTATAAATAAAAATATATACATATATAAATTAATTAATTAATTAAGGAAAATAAAAAATAATCTTAAATAAAACTTTAACCCTTTTTACATTAAACATTTATTCCACACATATTTGCACTTGGACTTATTACTCACTCAACTTACCACTAACACTGTACTTGATACTTTGTAGATACATAATTACTACCTTATGAAAATAAATATTACTGACGAATTTAAAAAAATATTATAATTTATTTTATTTTTTATTTATTTATTTATTTCATTTCTTTACTTTTACATTTGTTTGAGTTAAATTATACTATGCCTGTCTCACTAGAGAGCTCTGTATTGAGACAGGCAAAGTTTACTATTATAACTTATATGTAAGTACATTTTTAACAAATAAGTTTTAAAAAAAGATTTATAATCGCCTACACTCAGGCACATGTAAATATACACTAATACAATCTCAATTTTTCTAATTCTCAATTTGTTTGGATGAGTTTCCCAATAGCTGGTCGACCCATCTCTTTTACCCAAATTGTGTTCTATAACGCCACTCTGGGACAAGCGTAGCCTAGTAGAGTGGCATAATCCACAAATTTAACAAAAAAAATGTGTAAATTATCTTATATTTTTATTATTAAGTTAGTATTAAGTACCTTTATTTGTAAACAAGGATTTTTTGAAATAAATAAAAAAAAAAGTTCCTTTCCATTTAAGACCATTGCTCTTGTGCTCGGACAAGGAACTTTGAATTTCTATATATAATTCCTTACATTATTTACATTTAATTATTTTATATTATATTATATATCTAGGATGAAGTAGTAGAGTGATCGTCTTTGACTTTGAAGGAAATGGTGTGTAGTTCAGTTGAAAGAGATGTTCTTTTAATTTGCTCTTCAATTGTTCTGTATCCTGTATCTTTTTCATTTCGATTGGAAGGTTGTTAAAAAATTTCATGCCTGAGTATATGAAACCTTGTTGATATTTTTTTGTATTGCATTTTGGGATTTTAAAATTGTCTCTTAATTTTGGTGTTGTATTTTTTTCGAAATTTGCCTGATCGCTTTCTTTGATAAGTTACATAATTGATACTCTTTTGTATATAGATTCCACCTTTGGGACTGGAAACATTTTGAATAGTGTGGGGAATACTGATTTTTTTTAAGTATGACTTTAATAATTGTTCTCTGAATTACTTTAATTCGATCTATTACATTATTATAAGTTCCACCCCACCCTATTATTCCATATTGGAGTAGTGAATGGACAGTTGCATAGTATATCTTTTTTTAATTTGTCTATATTTATCTATTATCAATTAGAAAAGACATACAGGAAAATGTTTCCAAAAATTAAAATGAAAAAATTAATTTATATCGTCCTCTAGCGGTAGATTCACAAAGGTATTTGTGACTATTGCATTATAACAAGCGGCTTTCTTTAAAAATGGAATAAAAATTTTAATCAATTAATAAGAGACTACATATAAGGTCGAAAAATTTTCGTTAACTTACCAGACTGCCTGGCGAAATTGGATAACCCGCCATCCCCGGATAGAATGGAGGTCCGTTGGTTCGAATCTCGGTAGCAATCTAAATATGTTTTCGTTAATTTGATTTTTCTGTGTGTCTTTTCAATTGTTTTATTAAAATTTGTTTGATAATCTATATATTGTAACGAAATGGCAAAAGAGATTACATAGATAATCCCTCGTAATATGTCACAACACTATCGAAGGATCGAGAGCGGCCTATAGCGATCTAGATCTAGTGATCTACAACATTCGTGAAACGCTTGGAACAATCGAGAAGCGAAGAGAACCTTCTCCTAAACACTAGAATAATTTAAAAAGTTCAAAAATACCATCATTTGGATATTTATAGCGCAGATCTAGGCCGCCGCGCAGTTGTCGTGTTTTGGCAGTTCGTTCGGTTCGAAGTCGGCCGCAAGCCACCTAGCGTGGCCAATCGTGAGATAATCGAAGCGATAAATGAAGCGAAATAATCGAGCAAAGTACTAAGTGGCGAAATAAATCAATGCGACTGATGCGTTCGAGAATCGGATGAAAGTTCTAGTGAATGTTAAATAAAGTGTTACCCAGCAATAATAACGAGTTCATATACTGAGTGATATATTGCGATATAGTGTAGGTTAAAAAATAACGTTAAGTTTACTTCTTCTTAAGTGACTTCGTACATTGAATAATTAATTAATCATTAATTAATAAATCGCTAATTAACTTCCAGTGTTTTCATTCATTCCTCCCTAGCCACTACACGTGACAATCTGTACCTACTCGTACGTAAGAAATAGATATGCCCGGGTTGTATAAATAGTTATCTTCAAATGGTATTCCTTTGTCGTATTTTAGGTATTTCCTTTTACTTATTCAATAATTTTTCGCAAAAAATATTGAATAAGTACCTACCTACATATCTCTTCTATTTCTTCAGTAGTCGAAAGTACAAATTTGTATTTGAGTTTACTAATTACAATAGCAGCCGATTATTTATTTGACACTCGGGAATGTGCCTTAAGGCAGATTGAATGATTATATCGTATCCCAATTTAAAAACACATGAATTTAAGACATAGTTACTTACTAAATGCTAAAAAATGCTTTATTTATTTCGTAATATGTATTTTGTGGGTTGTTAACAAATAATAAAAAATATGTACTTAAGCACATTTTTAAAATATGTACTTATTATTGAATACGGTGTATGGAAATACTTTTAGAAAAATCCTTCTGATAAAGAGGCCTTCAAGTTAACAAAACGAAAATAAATTTATATATTTATAACATTAAAAAATATTGAATGAAATGTATTTTATAATAATCGATTAATCTTTTAATAAAATTTTTATCACTTTAAACTAATTTAATCCGTCATTATGATCTGAATGACCTAAATTTAGAATCAGTAAATCAAAGAAGTTTTGTACAAATATGTAAAATTAGACGCGGATTACTGCTCAAATACTTTGATAACAGGATGAAACTAAATAAGGATTTTCATTTATACGATACAGGAGGCAGCGGTAGTTTAAGACTTCAAAAGAAAAATGCTTCACTTCTTCTTCTTCTTCTTCATCAGCCTTCGTCTTTCCACTGCTGGATATAGGCCTCTTCCTTATTTTTCCATTCTTGCCTGTTGTTGGCTAATTGTAGTCATTTCTTTCCCCCCACAGCGACAATATCATCGGCCCATCTCTTTTGAGGTCTTCCGATGCCTCTTTTATTTTCCCAAGCTCTCCATTTCAGAACTCTGGGAGGCCATCTTGCTCCATTGCTTCACAAAACTGTCTAATGTACAAAGACCTTAAAAATTTCGATCGTCTACTGAAAGCAATAAAAATCAGTGGATATAAAGGAGTTTAAACTGGAGTGCAAATAGCATACTAATGAAACTTTAAATGACTGAAGATAAATTAATGTAATACAATATGCTTTTAATCTAAATCATGTTAATTAGCCTATATATATGTATGGAACTAAATCTGTGGGCGAAAGAAATAACCGAATGAGTCAATAAAACCGAGTTTTGAAGAGTTGTTCTTTAGATACATATCTAGCACGAATATATTAGATGTGTCAGAAAATGAAATGTGACTACTGTTTTATTTTTTTGAAAAAGAAGAAATGACATGATTAATTATTTGAAAAATTTGCCAAGAAACAACGGCATTAATCAACTTGGTTCAACGCTCTTGTGCAAAAAATAAAACTACTGGTGCAAAAATTAGATAGAGATACTTCATAAATAAACGAAATTCCAAAATTTTATTTTGGCTCTCAAAAAATAAATAAAAAACCTGCTTTTTTTACTTATTGGGTTATTCCTTTCGCCCACAGAAATTAACAGTGAAATAAATATTTTTCCATTGTTTATTTTTGATAATCTTTTTTATTGCGCAAATAGTGTATTTAGAGAAGAAAATATTTTGAAAGGATTCTAAAAAATGATCCACTTTTAATACACACATTAAGATTAATAAGATTTTCAATAAAATAAAAGTATACAGTTGTGCAATTCGCCATTTTAACTGCAACATCGGTTAGAGCGAATACCCTAAGTATAGGTCTTTTTATATAAATTTGCGATTGAGTTAGTGTGGGTACGGTTTGTAATACGCGCATTGTTTCGTTGTGTTAAATTAACGGATACGCTCCTCTCATATCCGTAAACTTAACACAATGCAACAATGCGCGTATTACGCACTGTATTACGCACCCACACTAACTCAATTGCAAGTTTATATGAAAGGATCTATATCCATCACCTTTGATTGACACCAGTCTTTGAACTATTGTCATAGACACAATGCAATGTATACTTAGGCTTGACGTCACGTAGACGAAGCTGTTTTTTGCAAAAAATAGCGAATTGCAAAATTAAAAATAGGTGGATGAAAATGCAATTATTTGCGCAAAAACTTAGTTTATTTTCTGATAATGTTATTTTCGGTAATAGTAGACGTGTAAGTTATAGAACATTATATTAGGTCCTTACATATGAAATTGACGTTTAGTATGGGAGGAACATAAAGCCGATATTTTTTAATATAATATATTTATTTAATCAAAGTATGTACCATTGCTATCTATGCACTTTTGCCATCTCATAGGTAGTTCATCGATCCCTTTACTAAAAAAACCATTCGGACGGGAATCAATAAAATCTTTGAAGGCGGTTTGGACGCCCCATCGGAGTTGAATTTTTTCCTTTGCAAGAAGTTATCCAAATTTCGAAAAAAATGGTAATCTATTGGGGCAAAGTCCGGAGATACTGTGGATGTCTTAGACATTCCAATTGAAGCTCCTCTAATTTGGTAGCCGTCTGTTGTGCAGTGTGTGGTCTAGCGTTATCATGAAGCAGCAGTGGCCTAGAGCGATTAACCAGCCTCGGTTGTTTATCAGCTAGCTTTTCCATCATGGTTTGCAGTTTGCTGACAATAGACATCTGCCGTAATCGTCTGTCCAGATTTAAGAAAGCTGTAGTGAACGACACCAGCACTAGTCCACCAAACGCTCACAAGTAACTTTTTTGGAGTCATTTTTCGCTTGGGGCATGGTTTGGCTGGTTCGGCAGGGTTCAGCCATTGCGATGAGCGCTTCCGATTATCGTACAGGATCCACTTTTCATCACAGGTAATGATTCGATTTAAAATCCCTTCATTATTGTGCCGGTTGAGTAATGCAACGCAGCAGTCAACGCGCGTTTGTTGATTTGCTTCACTCAATTCGTGAGGTACCCACCTTTCAAGCTTTTTCACCTTACCAATTTGCTTCAAGTGGATTAAAACAGTTTTATCACTAACACCGCAGCCTGCAGCTAACTCGGATGTGGTTTGCGATGGATCCGCTTCCACAATAGCCTTCAATTCTTCATTATCAACTTTGGTCTCCGGCCGTCCACGGGGCTTGTTCTGCAGGTCGAAATTTCCAGAACGAAAACGTTGGAACCAAAAACGCACTGTGTTTTCTTTTGCGGCACCGTCGCCATACACATCATTAATCCTTCGAGCCGTTTCTGCAGCCTGGTGCTACGGTGGAACTCGTACTCGTAAATAACGCGATATTTCAAGTTTTTCATTTTGTAAACTGAGTGACGCAAAGAAAAAAACAATTGAGGAAAAAACAAATGAATTATAATTTTCAAAACACAAATACATGAGTAAATAGCTGTATAAATTTGGATTTGGAATTCCTAACCAAAGAGAAGATATTTGAGATCAAATTTGCCAGTACGGCAAAACGTGAATTTCATATGTAAGGACCTAATATAAGGTTATTTCAAAATCTGTCATCATGCCTATTGTTTAGACCTATTGTTGTTTCTCTACTGGTTTCGGGAAGAACGAAACTACCCATCGACAGGTGTAAGTGACAACAGACCATGTCATCATTTACACCTGTCGATAGAAAGTTTCGTTTTTCCCGAAACTATCAGTGAAACAATAATAACTATAAATAATATTATTTTCGGCCTAATACTAGACATGTAGATGTTCATTATAGAAGGTTATTTCAAAATCTGTCATCATGCCTTAAACCATGCGAAGTACCAATATTAATCCCCGTCCCTTAATTCCAGGATGGCTGGGAGCCCTGTCCACAGCTGTGGCTCTCCTGATATCCCCCGTCACTGTGGCCTGCTGCCTCAGGAAGTCCACCAGAGTGACGGCCGTGATGGGAGGCCTGGTCGCAGCTCTTGGGTGCCTCTTCACGTCCTTCGCTTCGCAGTTTCATCAGCTCTTCTTCAGCTATGGTGAGTTGCATCTAGGATTCATTAATGTTTTTTATTTGTCTGGAGATGCAATATTATTCATGTATATTTTTTAATATCAACCCCCTCGCCTTATTATTCACATTTATCACGTAAAATGGGTAACTGTTCTTAAGGTAAACAAACAACAAATGCTCTATCTTCGATTGCTAAACAAGACAAAATTTTACCAATTTACAAAAATGACATAAATACCAGAATTTTCATAGGGTGAGAACTACATATGTATGGTATAAAAGCAAAGGCAGCCATATCCAAAAGAAAATTTAATGCAGTCATCCAGGATTATTAATTTAGAATGTACTGAATTCGAGATGTTATTGAAAATACAGTCAATAAATTAATAGGAAACATGATTTTGAAAGGGATAGATACATAAAATCTATAATTCAGCGTATTCTAAATTAGTGATCCTAGCTGACTGCGTTCAAAACACATTTATTTCATTTTTTGGATATTGCTGCCTTTGCTTTTATACCCCACATATGGTAAAAAGATCCTCGCCTTTGTTGCATTCAAAATATTAATACACATCAAATCATTTCGATTCAAGATTGGAAAAAAATGAATTGTTAACTCTGAGCAAGAATGCATACAAAGCATAATCCGTGTCCAGAGTCAAAGTAGTGTGTGTGGTCGCAGCTTCTGCCGAATTATATCAGTGTCACTGTGTTGCTCTAACACTTCTCACCCAATGTTATTATTATTATTATTTTAAAGCTTCAATAGGCCATGATACCCAATACACAAACACATCACAAAAACACAAGCTTGAGTAAATCACGTATTATAAGCTGTACCATGGAGTTATTCCTTTGCTAAATGATTTAAATTCTGTGCGTATTTATTAATTTATTAACTAACACCTACATATAAAAAGTATCAACTTTCCTAATTTCGAATCTACGTCCTTTCGTCCGTCTGTTTGTCTTTGCTTAAAATGCGTTAAATTTGCTTAAAATATTTTTTTACAGTTTAAATGCATAATTATATTTTTTAGTTAAGTACTATACTTTCAAAGCTGGTAGTGACCCCTAAAAGTCATTTATAAAATTTAAAAAAATACTGTGTAGTTTTTTAGACATATGAAAACATACACATGTAAGAGTGCCTCAGAAATAATTATTAATAAAAAATTTAATATATAAACTCTATCCCCATAAAAAATAATGTGTAGATAAATATGTTGCAATTATGTTTTTAAAAAATTATGTGGATATTTTCCAATTCTTGAAGATCTTCACAATTTTTAGTATAATCCCACTTCTGACACCATTTCTTTGTTATATCCTTAAGTGGAACAAATTATTTTATTGACAGCAGGGGACGATTTCAGCGTGGTTTCCTTCTTGTTTTCAAAGCTTCAACTTCAATGTTTTGAAAAAAAACAAAGTATGTTGTAATTATATGGCAGAGCATAAAATGTGTTGTACGACTTCTCCATCAGGTGCCGTGGTGGGTGTGGGTGTAGGCCTGGCCAGGGACTGCGCCACCCTGATGGTGGCCCAGTACTTCAAGCGCAAGAGAGAACTGGTTGAGGTCTTCGTGGTCTCCGGTAGTGGTCTCGGCATTGCAGTCATGAGCGCCTTCATTAAGGGGGCCATCTCGTTAGTATTATTTACCCTATTGTATATTACTTACTCAACTAAATGTTACAAAACTGAGACATTCCCAAACTAGAAAGTAAAAAAATTATATGTATTGAAAAATATATGTAGAACTGAGGAGTAAGTGTCGATTGTAACGTTAGTAACCTCTAATCATACAACATACAATTAATCTGATATGTTACATCACAACTTTTATTGAAAAATTTTATTTTCCACCATGTCTCCTCTCAATTTGCTTTTCTTATTATAATCATCATACATATAGTAAGCAGGATATATGATGTATGTATGCAAGGAAAGTAACCTAATTATGAATATTAACAAGTCAAAAGTGATGGTATTCGAGAATGCTAAAGTAAGACATTGTATGAAATATTAGTAGGCACAAACTTACCTAGGTATCCATGTTTGGAACAAATACCTAGATAGATTTGTGTTTTTAGGAGTATATTGGATAAAAGAGGGAAGGTTGAGAAAGATATCGAAAGGAGGATAACCTCAGAGAATAAGGTGAATGGTACTTTTTATGTAATAATTTCTAATAGATATATGTCTACCAAGGCCGTACACAGTGGAATTCTACTACCAACACTGATGTATGGAAGTGAAGCCTAGGGCTGGCGGAAGAGGAACGAAAATAGACTGAATACAGTGTGGAAACGAGATCACTTAGACATATGAGTGGCAAATCCATTTATTATACAGAGAAAAATGAAGAAATTAGAAAAGAATATAAAGCTGATTTTAGCGTAATTAATATAATTTTTAAAAAAAGGGTCACTCAGATGCTCTTGGTATGCTGAGCGAATGAATGAAAAAATAATGGTAAGAAAGATATATGATGCGAGTGTTGACAGCGCCAGAAGGAAAGGGCGACCGCAGAAGACGTGGCATGACCAGATTAATCAGATACTGGAAGATGACAGGCACTCTAAAGAACCTCAACAATCGTCAACTTGCATGCAAAGATGTTTGAATGTAGATGAGGTGAGAGAGATGTGTGTCAGGACAGAATAGTGTGACGCTCTATCCTACCCCTGCGGGGAAACGACGTGATGGTAAGTAAATGAGTATCATCATATTTGTAAATTTTCCATCCACAATACAATATCAGGAGTGGTGTCATGAGTATCATGAAGACTTACTGAACTTCCCAAGAAAAGGACGTTCTATACCCAATGCATAAATGTGCACATTATTGCATCACATCTGATCTTAATTATTGAATATAATTCTTCCAGAGCCATTGGTTGGAGACTGGGTTTACAAGCTGTGACCGGGGTCGTCTTCCTTACATTTATCCTGGGGACATTCTACCGTTCCGCTTCGCTGTACCATCCTCAGAGAAGAGCTATCTTGCATTTGAAGAACCAAAACAAGATAAAGAGGAAAATCAAAGACAAAACCAAGATTGACGAAAGCCCGCCATTCTTTGACTTCTCAACACTTAAATCTAAGACAGTTCGGATATTGCTGCTATCGACTGGAATTTCAGCATTCGGAATCAACACACCAATATTTTATTTGGCCCATCAAGCTGAAGAAGAGGGTGGGTGACTTATTTTAACATAATAAATTTTTTATTAAGGATTTCTCCAAAACATAAGCATTTAACAAAAAAAATCTGAACAAAAATCATCCGTCATAGGACAAGCTAATGTTACTCAAAAGAATACATTAATCTGTCCCCCTGTAATTAGTTGATAACGTACAACATAAAACAATCTTCTGCATGTTGTATTCTGGGATATTCTGCCGTGTATATCTGACCTCTCTGACCTACGTTTCAGATCTCATATCAGCTAAGTAGCGACTCTGGAATGCGATTTAAGTCAACTAACGCGGAAAGCAGAATACTTACCTTTCACGTGCCTTTCACGAGGTCGAGCGGAAAGGTGTAAGGCGTAAGGTGCAAGTATTGACTCTGTATTCGGGTAAGTATTGGTTTGCAATACCGTGTCAAAAGCAGGGTGTGTCTATATTTATATGTCTTTGTTACATAAACATGGACACATCCTTTTATCAACATGGTATTGCTAGCCAGTACTTAGACAACAACACACCCTGCTTTTGAATGGTATTGCAACTCAATACTTAACCACAACATCATCAACACACAGTACAACACATCAGTCCTGATGATGGACCCTGCGATGGGATCTGAAATGTCGATCAGAGGTATGATATACATGGCAGAATATCCTAGAAAACTACACGCAGAACATTCTGAACGGCCGTGAACATTTTAAACATAAAACAAATCTTTTTTTTTAAAAGTTCAATTTATTTGAAAGCTCAACATAACCGTTATGCTGTATGCAACATATTACTGCACTTAACATCCAAGATCGTACAGTTCTGCATTAAAAATAATCACACAGTAATTGAACAAAATAAAGCTGCACTCTAGAGCACACACTTCTTCTTCTTTGCAATATCCTAAATCATTGCCTAGGTAGGCTGTTGGGGTCAGCTCTTCTCGTTCTCAGGCTATATCTTCTTCGGTTCTGGATATTATTTTCATCCAGGCCGTTTCTCTGTAATATTTTGGAGTATTGAGTCATAAAGGAGTTCTTTGACCTTCCTCTGGATGACTTGGACTCTGGACATCAAAAAAGTTATTTATCATAACCACACACTAAATTAATTATCATAATTTAACGTATGAAGATTTATAACCAAAACAGAAGATTGTATTATATATACATATATTTAAATGCACTATTCTTTTATGTTTTAGGCTTAGGGGAAGCTGTTGTTCTGCTGCAAGCATACCTTGGCCTTGCATGGACCACTGGATGTGCTGCTTTTGGTCTCTTGGTGGTCAAATCTTCACCAGAATGTCGAATAGGCCGCCAGTACCTCTGTCAAGCTGCCGTCTTCATGTGCGGGCTATCGATTCTTGCATTCACGGCCGTTCATGGAAACTACCATGGCTATGTTATGTTTGCATGGATATACGGTAAGAAAAGTTAATTGGTCTTCTCTCACATCTCTTTCAAGGTAAATTGGTCTGCTTTTTTAGCGCAAACTGTGCAAGCATGTACAGGAAAGTTTTCATCTCTCATCTCAGAGATTTGTGATAAAGGTCAATTTGTATCAGTTGTGTACCAAATATATGCAGTCATGAATCCTAGCTCTCTTCGTATTCAACTCAGCTGTACTATCCTTTATGCACTTTCGAGACAAGACAACTGCATCGATCTATCAATACAGTGTTGAAGAGTTCTAATTATAAAATTATGATTACAAAAATGATTTTATATTTATTTTTTATTGTCATGAAAGTGAAGCGGTGGTAATTGCTAGTAGTCGAAGTCTTTCGAACATTCTACATGAATATGAAATTGACTGGATTATTCTGGAACGTTCGAGACGCGACACTACCTATAAAAAGAGATCAACCGGCTATTGCGCACTTAGTGTGTGTCAGGGTTAGAGTTAATTTGACAACGCAACATAGAAATCCACAGACAAAACGACAATAAAACCATGTGGGAGCTAGCAGTGTGTGTGTGTTCCAGCGACAGTAAATCAAGAAAGTACCTCGGTAGGTAAGTAGGCAAGCGAGAAGTTTTCAAGTGTGAAACTGAACGATTTAAGCAACGTGCATCAGTATATCAGAGATAAGTTATTCGGGAGTGATAATTAATGCAAATTCCGAAATTTAGTGTGAATTTAAGAACAGTGCTCAGATTAAATACATGTCCAATGACTTGAAATTTTATTAAAATAATTAATAAATCGATAATTAATTCCAGTGTTTTATGTGCTTCCCACAGCCATGATCCCGTGATAAAATGTAAAGCTCCCAAGTCAATATCACAAAAATTCTTGAATTGAAGGTTCAAAATGCTATATAAATAAAAAGAGAAGTGTGAAAAAATGTTGTGTACCAAGATAATTAAAGTATTTTTTTTAGACGTCAATTGGTTCATTTTATTTTTGGTATTAATATTTTTTTCATTTTAAATGTGGAAGTTCAATGCTTCATTTTATTTCTGCATATGTATGCAATAATGATGATAAAATTACTTTTTAATTAAGTTTTGTGTATATAGGTTTGCTCGTGTATCACAACGAACAGCAAATAATTTTTTGGGTACTAAGTATCAAAAAATATTCATATTCATATTTCATTTAAGAATTGGAAAATATTATTATTCCACTGGAAAAATATTAATGTCCATTTCTATCAAATTATGATAGTAAGAATAAAAAATAGAATTTTAAGTCAAAAAATATATCGTGGAAGATTTATAAAAGGGACTTTGACTTACCTCATTATAGTCTTTCCATATAAGCTTGCAATTGAGTTAGTGTGGGTACAGTACCGTAAACTTAACTTACGGATATGCCCCTTTCATATCCGTAAACTTAACACAACGAAAGAATGCGCATATTACGCACTGTACCCACACTAACTCAATTGCAAGCTTGCAAGCTTATATGAAAAGACCTATACCTACCTGTATAATTTTACTGCCAGGAAAAGTTTCTACTAAAAATTTTCATTATTTTCTCCACCAGGAATTTTTTGCGGAGGATACCACTATTCCCTAAAAATGTATACCTACGAAAGAGTCAGATCCAGAAATTTTGCAAGGACTTGGGGATTCGTGCAATGCTCTCAAGCTATTCCCATTGCAATTGGAGTTCCAATATCAGGTATTTATTTCTATATATGTTGACATTGTACATATTTTTGTACATTCTTTTGTACATATTTGAAATCCAGGTATTTCTTTATTCTTCATTTCATTATTTGAAATATCTCATTTTGTGCTTAGCTACCATTTGAATTCTTAAGTTCAGTAGAACCTCGTTAATTCAAAATTCAAGAGATCCAAAATAACATTTTGAATTAAGCCGAACCCCATTAATTTGAAATTTAAGGTACAAAAAAACGATGTAATTGTGAAATTAGCCAAAACATAATTGTAAAACTTGTGAGACAAGCCATTAATTTTGTGAAAAACGTCTTTATTTTTGCGTATTCCAAGAAATCATTTCAAAAACGTAATGTTTATTATTCTTATATAAGATTGCTTAATTTCAATTTCTAATAAATCAATATACCTATACATATTTTTCGTTCTCATTTGTTAAAAAAATCGAAACATTTTTTCAATTTTGTCAAATTTCAAATAAATTTCGAATTATGTGAACTAAAATGTATTAATTTATTGCGCAAGGGGCTAAAAATGATTATGAATTACGAATTATCGGTATTAATATACTATGAAATTAACATTGTGGAGCTTATACGTTGAAAAATTTTGAATTATGGCGAATTTCGAAATATTAGTGTTTGAATTAACGGGGATTTACTGTATAATATTTTTTGAAACGTAACGTATCCAATAACAAATACTTAAGAGATTAAAGTTCAATTGATAGAAGGAAATTTTGAATCGGAATAATGACTATGAAATAGTCAGCAATAAACATAGCTCGCACAAAAACCATCCAGTTTATAGGATCTTGTTCAAAGTTTCATTATTCATTCATTACAGGATATATCAACGTCGGTTGCGGTGGAAAGTCAGGATATTACTTCAGCTCCACCTGTGTCATTGTGGGTAGTCTAGCCCTCTTCTTTATTGACCTTCACAGGAGAAATATGTCGCGACACAAGCATACAAGGTAAGTAGACATTTCCAACTATTATTTAAAAAAATATATGTATTCAGTTATTTTAGCATATGTAATTACTTCAATCAGTCTCCAAATAATAATAATTTTAAGTATCCATTCGTAACTTCCTATTCCGTAGCTGATCTCATGTCGTTTTCAAATTAGTAAGATTTCAGAATTGTTATCAAATAAAATGAAAAATTGACTATATGCTTTTCAATTAAACACTCTCAATCAGATTATTTTTATTTATCAATTCAATGATAATTAAAACTTATAAGTGCTACTATCCGTTACTATATTGAATATGTCATTCATTAGTATTACATAATCATTAATCAAAATATAAAACTCTCTACGTAACAATGTCTATCACTAACGCTACTAGATGGCTCAAATAATAATGAGATAGATAATCAGGTATATAAAAAGCAAAAAAGCATAATTTTCTATTTAATTATGTCCACAACTAACGTTATCAAGATGCTTGGTTACTCTAGATAGCGCTGTTCTCACAGCCTTAATAGCTGACCAAAATATGTTTTAATAATATTCCAATTCTTGCGTGACAGCATTATTTAGGTACTATCTTCTTCTACTCACCCTTAATACGACCCTCAAATCAATTATAAAAGTATGCAACCATCTCCGCGTCAACATTTTAGGTAACAAATAATTGTATGTTGATATACATTCTAGAATTTGTGTGAACAGAAGCAATGGCAGCACCGCCTTGTGCGATTCCAAGAGATGTCCGCAGCGGAGGGCTTCCTTCTCCAAGGAGCAGGAGAGAGAACCATCACTGCCGGGATCCGCAGCCGCTGCAGCATTGGGTAGTAAGTAACCGAAAAGGGATTTTAAAGAGATATGTATTATTTATAGAGGATACCTATAGTTATGTCAAAAGTGCATTAAAAGAACAAATAATGACAGTCTACTTCAATAATTCAAATCATCCAATCTGTTCAGATGATTAGATTTTTAGATTGGATTAACAGTGAGGAAAGAAATCACAATAAAATATGTATTTACAGTTCAATAAAGAGTAAATATGCAATTTTTTATACAAATAAAGTTAATAATATAGTAGTGGTGCCCTGCAAAAGGCTCTGCCCAAGTGGCTACCTGGATGAGGCATCATGAAGAAGTGGCATGCTAAATAGAATGAGCTGGCGGAATGTGCAACCTGTTCGCTTGTGACACTCGCATGCGGGTTGATAAAGCATTCTCTGATGACCAAATCAAATGTCATAGTGCCAATTTGTCTCTGTATTACATACATATCACCCTAATCCCAACCTGGTACATATTTGATGGATACCTGGGCAATAGTAAACACTAGTCTTTTAAACTTGTGTAACAATATACTTTTACGTATATTCATAGATAATATTATTATTTTTACATACAAAAAAACACACTATTTAAAAAAAATATATATTTAGTTTTAGGTGACATGAGTCCAACGGGAGGTGAGGCACACTCGGCTCCGGAGATGAAAGCAGAACTGACATGCATCTCTGAAGAGGGACTGGCTGATATGGACCTCCCTGATAATCTCTTAGAAGACCTAGACTATATTGGTGATTGCATCACTAGTTGTAATAAGGTGAGTCTCTTATATGTTCATTTTTCTAAGATGTTTTCATTTAAAAGAGTTTATATAAATCTTCCAATTTATTTTAAAAATAATATAGGTACTTTTAATTTTATAATTCAAGCACCTGAAATACTTTACACAAATTCTGATTTTTTTTTAATAGAGATCTCCCTTGTGTATTTTAACAGCAGTTACAATAAGTGTAAGGCATATCTTTTCATTTAAGAAAAACAAACGAATTAGTATGTGTTAGTTCTGCGTACTATGCACATTTTTTCATTGTGTTTTAGTATTTACGGGTATAAACTGAAACAATGTACGTCGTATGCAATACTTACACATACTAATACGATTGTCTTTCTTACGTGGAAAGAGGTCTAATAATGAAATTAAGAAAACAATCAATATGATTTAATTTTTTTTAATGTTTGTATTACTTTTGTGATCAATATCACATGTGGGATAAAAAGCAAAGGCAGAATATCCAAAAAATAAAAATAAAATTAATGCAGTCATTGAGGATTACCATTAATATTATGTATATATTAATAAAATTAATATTAAATATTTTAGTACCTGCCTATTTCATAGAGCAAACTAAAAATAAAATGAATACATACCATGTAAAGCCGGTTGTTGGTGAAGTTGAAGGTAACAGAATTGATGTACATACAAGCGCAATGTGTGAATTCAATATTTGCCTAATAAATGTTTATTATTTTTATTTTTGAGGTACTCTTGCTGTCAGTTTTTTATACTTTGCATACTTAAAGCCTGAATGCTTAATATTCAAATCACCTTATTCTCAAGTATACAAAATGTTGTTTATAATGTGTCTACAATCAAAAACATTATAACAATCAGAATCATTGTAAACAACTTTAAGCATAAACTTATAGCTTGCCCTTAAAAGTAATAATTATTTGAGTTGTGTTATTAATAAAATCACTTTTTTTATTATTTGTGCAATGATTGTAACAATTTCTGTAAAATAAACTAATAATTTTATATACTTGTATACAGGTTGAAAACTACCTCATGCTTAGCGAATATGAGAATAATCTCATCGCTGAAATGCCTGTGATTCTCGATCGAAAAGGACGGAAATGGTCTCTCGCCAAGGGGGCGACGAGAACTGTTGGGATCGGAGGCGTGACATTAACCTCAGAACAGCCACCGGATCCCGATGAAAGCTGTATATCGCAAATCTCTTCCAGCAACAACCATGGGAGGAGCTCTAAGTGGAAGCTCACACCGCAGCATACTGCAAATAATAGGCTTATAACAGTCATAGATGAAGCCTCAGTTTAGATTGACACTGGAAATTTATTTAATTTATGGATGCATATTAAAATTTTATTTTATTACCAGTATCAGAATTATATAATATGTATTCAGCATTGAAAAGGATGACATTGAAAGTTAATTATTATAACCAAAAATTTCCAAGGAACATAATACAGTAAAACCTCGATATAACGGACCTCTATTTAACGCATTTCGGATATAATGGACAAAAAATCCGGTCAAATGTAAAAAAATTAAAAACATCCTTTTAATATTATACATGCTTAAATTCAAGTGTTGCCGCATGTAAACAATTTTAAGCGGCCATGATAATCACATCATACATCTAGCACTAGAACTTGAGACATAAGCCGTGCACCTAGCCGGAGCGATAGTATATTAGGGAATTCCCTGATATAATAATGCGTAGGTTTCTATGGGTGTTGATCTAATAACATTTATTGATTATTCGTCAGATAACGAAGTTCAACTATATTATACGCATTTTCGTAATTTTAGAGAGTTGATTATAAAAAAATGGCAAACTTCAAAAGTGCAAACAATACTTGATTCCCTTTTCAAAGCAGGATAACCGAAAGCAAGCGCGTCCATATCAAACAGCAACGTCACTTCATGACGAATTTCCAAAGACAATTAAATAGAATTTTGTTTGTGTTTTGTATTTTTTATTTATATCTAAATACAGTGCACCTACATATTTCCAAAAAAAAATTTTTGATTTATTTTAAACCAATTTTTATGTAACGGACTTTCGGCTTTAACGGACACCCTGCCCCCCAATTAGTCCATTATATCGAGGTTTTACTGTAATATTACATCACTTTTTTTAACTATAGATTAATTTATATTACATATTTTTGAATATTAGTGGTTATGTATAGGAGACTGGTGACACTTGATCCCCCTATTGTTTTTTTATCTCTAATTCTCTTATTGTAGGGTATACTTACTTGGTACAATAATCATTGATTTATAAACTTTATAACTATCCCACCAACAGCAGAGTAAGGGAATGGTACCAAGTGTCCCATATATATTGAAGACTTGATCCCCACACTATGGATGACTTGATCCGGGGGAGCATGTCTCCCATTCTTTAGGGACACATGGTACACTTAGGCAGGTATACAATTTAATATGTGCCTATGTTGAAATTGTTATTGTGTTCATTAAACTGACTTTTAACAACATCTTTACTTTTCAACTATCATTTTAAGTACCTGGGTACACAATTACTCATTGTAACGAAACTACTCAACATTTTTAAGTAATTTCTGCTTACAGTTGACTTTTTATCGATTGGTCTTCTTTCCTGAGTATATTTTCTCGTTTTATATACTCTACGTTTTATATACTCTACGCATAGAGGAGACTACTCGTACAGTGAAATTGAGTCAATATTAAAAATTAATAACCTCCAAAAACGTAGAGAAAACACTGACTTAATCACCATATTCAAAATATTAAACGGCCACACTGATGTGCCTTCGTTACTGGGCCAAATAAAATTCAATATCCCTTCCCGTAGACTCAGAAATAATGAACTGTTGTTCCTTAGCCATCATAGAACCAATTATGGATTTCATGCTCCCATGTCACGGTTATGTCGTCTGATAAATTCAAGATAGGATCTGGACTTCTTTGGTGTAAGTCTGTCCAGATTTAAACAATCTCTGATTAGATAGTCCTGACCTTGTCTCCATCTTGTTAGTAATTTTCATTTGTCCTTGCTTTTGTATTTAAAATGCTATAATTTTTATTCTGATGTATTATATATTGTTCATGTTATGTATTATATTTTATTGGACTATGTCCGTTAATATCAATAAATAAATAAATAAAAATAAATAAATAAGTGATCCCAAAAGAAAGGAAAAGAAATCAATAACATCAAATTACATTACATTTGATCTGGAGGGGATCAAGTCTCCCATAAAAACATGTACGGCTTGAGGAGAACGAGAAAATGTTATTTATAAAAAAACAATTTTGACTTTCATCTTTTTCTGTGCGAAATTGAAAACTACATAGATAATAACTTGTATTGGAGACTTAACTACCTCTAGCATCTTTCTAAATAACAAAATAAAAATTAATGAAAAAATATATGTCTTCAGCAACAAACACCAAATCATTCGCCATCTGTACAATTGTCAAGTCTGACTGATGTCACTACTTTAGAAAGTGAGCGGGTACAATAAATTAGATACTAATATTTCAAGTTAAAACTTTTTTTATGATTCTATATTCATTTTGAATAAATTTATAAGTTATTGTTTGGCAATAGATAAAGAAGCTATCATGTTATCATGAATTAAAAACCCAACAGCGTGTTTACACGAATGAGACATGTCTCGGAGACTCATTTTGAAATTTGTATAAAGGGCAATACTGTTTTGAGAATGAAGTAAGCATAAATTGATTATGTTTTTCATATTTTATAGGCAGAGTAGAAAGAAGTCTTATCCATGTAACATGTATTCAAAAATGTTGAAAAATACTGATTTAAACTTAAGATCACTATAATCCAAACTGATACAACCGGTCCTAACTTGTTCGAAATGTACCTACTAGTTTACTTACTTAAAAGTTTTGGCAACTAAATGATTCAATGATTATTTGATATAATTTCAACAAAGGCTGAAAAAAGTTGGATATACTTATTGAACAAATTAATGTAATGATGTGTTACATGGATAGGGGCTAACTAAGAGACTCTTCTTGAAGGTGAAAAAGTACAGAGGTGAGTGAGGAACAAGTTATGACTTACCGTCTGTTTTGTTTTGTATTTAGATTAAAATAAAGTTACATACCAACCTTTACCGACAAATCTCTGAAATGAGGAATCAAAGTCTCTCCCTAGTAAGTGTACCATAACGATTACATAGTAAATTTAAAATTTATCTTAAAGCCGTATTTCCGAACACAAGGATACATTTAAAATTAATCATCGCCCATGTGAATTAAATTTATTGATTTGTTCACTCTCCTTTTTAAGAAACATTGGGATGTAGAGTTTTAAATAAAAAACAACTTATGTATCAACCATAAACATATATTTAACCAATCAATAATCAAAGAATTATAATATTAAGTAAAAAATCAAGAACTAACATAGAATTTGATTACCATGTTCCTATGTAGCATAGAATTATATTTTGAACTATGTTTTCAGCAAAATGTAAGTAAAATCATTGACCAACATTTTTTTAGCAATTCAAAATGTATTTTATTTACCTATGAAAGATTTATTATTTATATTTAGAATATTTAAAGTATTTCTAGCAAAATGGGTACAAAATGCACATTTTTCATGTTTTCTATGTTAATTTATTATCAATTAAGGCCTGAAACTTTCTCACTGCCACCTATGTATATTACTACATTGTATTATCTATTATGTGTAGCAAAGTTAACGTTTATAGAACAATTCTATTTAAACTAATAAAAAGCTGCCAAAAATGTTTATTCTACTCATAAGGTACCATGTGTAATATTAGAAGTTAATGTTTTCTGTTGATTCCCACACAAATCAGTATTGAGATGGGTCTAAGTTCTAATTTAAGTAATCGTGTATGTTGAAATTCTGCAAGAAAACAAGTTTTTTAAATATGGATTGATAAATATCAAGATTTGTTTTTATGTACATTGCGTACAATGGAAATTAATGACGTATTCCTCGGTGCATTTAACTGCTTTATTATAGAAAAGTCGGTGTTTCTACATTAACCAGAATGTTTTCTAAACTCAATGAAATGAAATATAAATAAAACAAGTATTTTATAGATATTTTAGCCCGAGAAACGGGGCCTGATTTACTGTTTAAGGGGCCCTGAGCTAATTTAATATCTATGTCTTGAGGGCCTCATAAAAATTTAATTAATAAAACTAATACATATTTCTTTCTTTTTTGATTGCATCATCACTTATTATTTCATCAATTTTAAAGTTCAAACTCAATGTCAATTTGTAGGCCTTGGCAATATCCTATCCCATTTAATCCTGTAGTAAATCCAGGTCCTTTGATAAGTGTATTTTTCACTTATAAGGCTCTTAAAATACTCACACTCTTTTGAAATAATCAAAATTTATGTTTACAATATCAAAAAACTACTTACCTAGGTCAAAGTAATCCAGAATTTACTTATTACATATTTCTGTGAAATTTTTTGATTCTGTAAAATTATTGTTCAGTTTTAAAATGCATCAAGTGAACTGATTTTAAAACGTTAATCTGAAAACATTAATTATATATATATAAAACGAATAATAATTATTATTAATTAAGAGGCTATCAAAATCATAATTATTATGGTATTAAGTAAATTTGTCGTGATTGTAGTCTATTTACTTAGCAATTATTTAAAACCGCAATGCGTATTGAATGAAATAGTTAACTAAATGATTTGCTTGAAAAAAGATCTGATAGACATACGAAACATGAGTATACAAATATCTGCGTAATGCATTTATAATCGGAGTTGAGAATGTGTGGATTGATTTGGAATTGAATGATGTGGTTTGATAAATATTTATATAGTAGTAGAAAATCTCTGTGATTTTAAGATTCAATACGTTAAAAATAAGAATAGCCATTTAACCTTTCTAATGAAATTTTAAAAAAAAAAGACATCTTTTAAACCCAAGTTTATTCATTTCCAAAGAATCTCAATCTGGGTAAAATTATTAAAAAATATATGTATAAAAAATATATGTAAACACATACATATATTACAGTAAAAAGATCATGACTGTCCAAGGTTCATTTCCCTAAGACAATTTTACATTTACTCTTAAGAACCAACAAAAATGATGCCATTAATCCTTGCAACTCCTTAGATCAGTGGTTCCCAACCGGTGTGCCGATTGATGCTTATTTGTTGCTTATAGTAAAATCCAAGTGTGTATTTGACTCTATTGTCCTATATTTAATTATGTCTTATTTACTTATGAAATGAACGCATTATCATCATAATATTATTAAATGTTTCGATTTGTAATTATTTAACCATTGTTTCCCTTTAAGATATTTTAATGTTATGTTATTACATAAAACATTTATTACAAAGAATCGCATCATGTTACTTTTTTCAGGTGAAGTAGGTGGTATATATTTAGATAATTTAAGAGTTTGAAAAAATTATTGTGTTGCGAAAAATTTATAATTTTTGTAGTGTGCCATAATTTCATAAAGGTTGGGAACCACCCACCTTGGATCATAATTTTCAATACACATTTTGAAAAAATATCTATGGTTGCAGGGTGTCAATTATTAGTCAACGAGTGGGACATACTATATACATAACAATGTCTGCACACAATACGTATATACGTTGATTAGTACATTTTGTTTTAAAAATGTCTTATTTATTATTAGATACTTTAAGAAACTTCACTTAACTTGAATAAACTGTTTATAAATGATTTATTTTTTGGCCCTGGCCTGTTGAATTAGTATTTACCCATTAAATTCATCTTGTTCGCATCATTGCATTGTTAAATTGAAAAAAGGCGCCATTTTGTGCCAATAAATATCCTATTCTATTTTTAAATCACCTTTCATGTTGTTATTTCAAAAGTAATTTCGATGTTTATAGGTTTGGGGCCATTCAAGTATTACGTAAGCAGCAAAGGGAGATGGGGGGTCTTAGCTTTGCTTATTTTTGATGTCATGGGGGACGGGGGGGTCCGGATGGTGATTGCGTCAGCAATATTTATTTACTTTTTCTGATTTTTCAGCAAAATTTTGTAGATTCTGATTTGAACACATATGGCAACCCTACTAGTCTATACTTGAAAGCGAAGAGCATGTTCAGGGATTCCCCAAAATATTTTATTGCTAACCCGCTCTCACACAATGTTTTATGGTTAAGTTAGAAAGAACTGGAGCAGGTAAATTACTGTACACGCTATTCATATTTATCTATTTTTCATCTTTTTTTGTAAAATTTAGTAGACACTGATTTAAGCACATAATATAGCAACCCTACTTATATACAAAATTAAATTCCAAATATAAAATATATACTTACCAATGATTACGTAAGCATAGAAGGGGCGAGTTAGAGCTTTGCTTACTTTTGCTGACAAGGGGGAGGGGGGGGTTAAAAATTACTAAAATTCTGCTTACGTAATACTTGAACAGCCCCTCTCGCAAAATATTTCCATAATATAAAAATTGCATGTAATACTTATAAATATAACAAATTCAATGTTAAATAAATTAAATACTAAACAGAGTATTTAAATCAAATTCAAAAGAAAAAATCTCTAACACATATTTTTCTGACGAACATGAATAATATTTTCTGTTATTTTTATAAAATAAATAATATTTTTACAATAGCAGTCCTTTTACTAAGGAGCAATTTTATACAAGTGTTATAGAAAATAAACATTTTTATACAACACTCTGTAGAATAGATATTGTAGTGAAATAATTTTTACGAAGTATTCAACGATTTATGAATTATGTATTCACTTTTTCACTGTTTGTTTTCTGCCTTTGTTACTTTCATTCATCATTGTTATGTAGATACTTTTATTATTCGGAAGCCATTTTTAAATCTACTCATCTAACTTATATATTAAAAATTAAATTAATCATTACTTATGAACTTTATGAAAATACCTAGTCCATTTATTGATCTTCCATGTTTAGATTTTAAATCTTAGCAAATGTGTTAACTTATTTAAGAGGATTCTTATGGTATTATATTTTTCATATAGAATTAAAGATATTATTTTAAAGTTTATTTTAGAATAGGTACATTATTTATTTAATTATCTTTGTTCCACCTTTGAACATTATTTATTGTATTGTACTAAATAGTTGTGTAATTTTATCAAAGAATAAAAAAAACTTTGCATTTATTTAACTGAGTTTTAGTAACATAATTTTGTTTTAAATAAAATAAAATGAAATTTTATTTTTAAAAATAATTTACTTCAAAGTAAATTATTTTTACCAAAGACTTGCACTGCATACAAGTAAAAGCTGTGCATTGTTTCACTGTCTCTTAATTTTTTTTAAATGGCGCTCCATAAATAATCAATTTTTATTTATTATATTATTCATTGCTATAATTTCTGCCGAATAAACCGCCTTTTTCTTATAATAGCAAAATTATAATAATGTTGATTTTAATCCCAACAAAAATAAAAGACATCTGTCAAATTTAATGCCAATATTTATATAGGTAATTGTGGCGAAAATATTGATTTCAATTTGATATTTGAACTCCTCGGATTAAGAAATTCGCAGACATATGTGAAACAAATTGATCTCAATCTTTTAAAATAATTTAAGTACTTATTTTATATAATATTTAATTATTTAATTTGAAGTGTCCCACAACATTGTATGACTTTGGTAGAGCTCAATTAGTTGGAGAACAATTTCGTTTTCCCACACTTATGTCATGTTGATGGATACAGCGCATGCGCATTCACTTGTAAACATACCACGTGATACTGACGCGCGGCGCAATGTCGCGGTGAGCTCGCTCGGGTACCGTGCGCATGGAAACGTTGTTTACACGGCACGTAGAAATACCGCGCTATGTTGTGCGCGACGTCGTGGAACAGTACGCGACGTTGCAACGTCACGCAGACTCTATGCCGCGCGTGATGTTGAGAGGCAATTTGTCCCCTAGTGAGTACGTGGCTTAAACGCTACAACCCACTGGCGCGACTTGTCGCGCGCGACATGCAGCGTTCTGTCGCGCGTTTTTTCATTTGCCTAGATTTTATATTGAAAAATGCTGAGCAAAACCCACTGCCGCGGCGCGACAACCGTGCTGCGCGCGATTCATTTTGTAGACGCGCACGGCACGGTTGTCATTGATGGCGACAGAATACATGTATTGTGGGATTGAATATGAGCTTTATTTACTTAGCAATAAGCGAATTATTTTCGGTTATAATAGACATGTACCTACAATATAGAATGTTATTTCAAAATCTGTCATCATGCCTATTACTTGCAATTTTTATACCTAGTACATAATGTACAGGGTGTAACAGACCCATTCCATAATACTTCACATGTAGATTCCTACCTCTATTATGAATATGTTTTAGCAACAATGTCCTAATATCAATAGTTATGAAGATACGCGACTTCAAAGTTTTATTTTGATGGAAAAGAGGATGGCGTAAAGTGGGTTTGCACTCGCCGCTCCGTCATAACGAGAGTTGCTTTGTTTCTCCCCAGTTGGGATCTCTGAGATACGTCTCTATCGTGAAAGTCATATTTACAAAGATTATTTAATATTTTAGTTTGTACAAATTGGCAAAAGAAGTATCCCAGTAGGGTATTAAAAATAAAGATATAAAAATGGCGGGAATAAATTATTTAAACAAATTTTTAAAATCTAATGATATCATTTAAATATTTACAGTATTTGTCCATTTATTAGTCGTGATGCATTGAAGATTACTTTTACTGGTTTATCATGGTTTGAGAATCAACATTTTATTTTTAAGGCTACAATAGATTATGAGGCCAAATAACTGTAGCGAAACACACCACAAAAACCCACTATTGAGAAAATCACGTAGATATATTGTGACCGCACTGGAAATCGAACCTAAAACCTCTGGAACTTAGCATTGAATGCATTGTATGATTGTATTAATGAACTTTCTGTAAATGCTTTATGTGAACGCCCCTTTATATTCTAGCGACAATCATCAAACAAAATGCGATATAGTCCGTCTAACTTATCTGAAGAATGGCCAAATTTAGAACTAACGACGCCATATTGGATTATCTACAGCTGACAGACCTTTGACAGACTTTGTTTACAGAGGGTTTCACGACTGTTTCGATAGTTTTTTAAGAAAATTTTAGACTGTCACCATGCCAAAAACCATTAAAAGCGGTGTTCGGGAAATAATCTTGAAAATGCACACGTTTTTTGAAGAGGAACAATGTCTAAAAGCCCCAATTATACCGTTTGATTTTGTTCAAAGATGTATTGCCCAGTATTGCCGCCGTTTCAGGTTAGTGCTGCCATGCAGTTATAATGATTTTCCCATACTTAGTTTTTTATTTTACTATTATACAATTTCTTCGGGTATTTCTCAATTGGCAATTTACAAAACAGTTAAAGAAGATAAAGCGGCCGTGGAAATGGGCATTAAAATATCTACACCCGGAAAAAAAAGAAAAAGGATAAGTGGAAAAATTGATATTGATGACTTTGATTTGGGAATCATCAGACGAAAGATACACGATTTTTGTACTTTTAAGAAAGAGTTACCTAGATTAAGTAAACTGCAAAAGGTATTGAAAGAAAACATAAATTTTCAAGGATATCGTGAGACATTACGTAAATTACTGCATAAGCTAGGTTTTCGTTTTCGAAAGACTAAAAGTAACCATAAGGTGCTTATAGAACGCAATGATATAATTAATATGTGCCATGAGAGCAAAATTCTTGTATGAATTAAGGAAGAATGAAACTTCTTTGAATCGGCGGCCAGTCATATAACTAAATGAAACATATATACATACCTCACACAAATGTAGGCAAAGTGAAGATGTCGAAGGTGTATTCAAACCAGTATCTAAAGGTCAGCGCTTCATAATTGTCAATGCAGGAGGGGAAACTAACGTGTTCATTTGTATAAACATCTTTTTTTTCAAAAATAAACTTTTTTGTTTATGCACATTAAAGACTGGTTGCATCAACTTTGTAGCAATAGTTCATTTAAAGCATAGATTTTTACGAGAGTGAGTTGTTTGATCGGTGGAAAACGCAAAATATCTATGCTTTGAATGAAACATTACTATAAACCAAGTTGATACAACGGCCCTAAACCGATTGATATCCTTAGGTGTTACTGAGTTAAACATGGAGGTCAGATTATTAGATATGAGACATCGAATAAAACGGGCGCCACACTGCGCGGATCTTCCGCCGCGTCTCTTCTGTCGCGGAACATCGCTATATTTCTTTCCATACAATATGCGCTTATTAAACACACTACGCGGATGATCGGTCGATCTATTTGCTTTGCCGATTTGGCGCAACGGATAAGACGCGGCGGAATATCTGCGTAATGTGGCGCCGGCCTAAAAGGATTATTATTGTTTGGTTTTATTTTTCTGAAAATTGTATTTTTCTTTGATTTTGAAAAAACGCCATTTGGTGACGTGTATTTTGCGAATGTATATTTTTATGAATTTATTTGTACATTAGTTTACATTTTTTGTTTTTATCGTGTCGTATACTGCTTAATAAATTGTTTAAGAAAAAACGAATTTGCAAAAAATTCCCTAAAAATGAGATAATTTTTAGACTATGGGCAGCACCACAACGATTGGGACGCCCTCCTTTATTCTCCAGATAAGTTGGACGGACTTTATTTTATAGGTGAGTTAAAGCCATAGATAAATAATAGTAAAAGCATTATGATAAAAAATTATTTGATCATAGATACTAGATATCATCGTGTCTCATTTCTATGGATACCATAGACAAAAATGGCATGACAGTTCCAAAACGGCTTTGCTTATCGGTTTTTGGCTGAGTAATTATAATGAAAAATCGGTTTTCATCTGACATCTTTACACACTGTTGTGATTCGTAAACTACATCAGTCTCAACAAGTATCCGATAAATAATTTGTATATCGTTTGCTGTAAATGGGAACGCGTTGTTATGGCATTTGAAATTCTGCACTTTTTACCCTTGATTTGTTTCGTTCTCTTCCCGGCGACTTTTTTGCTAACGTAAGTAATGATTTGAAATGCTTTTAAATAGACAGAGCACTTATTTTCGAAAAGTGTTCCATGTCATTGAGATACCTATTTTGCTTCCACATGTTGCATGCGCATTAAACAGTTTTCGTTTTATACATAAATCTTTCCAGGTATATATTGGCCGTATTACTGGAACACGTCGAACCAGACTTTCCATACATCAGCGATGCTGCTGCGTACTCTCCAGAAAGTTGTATTTTTGGACAATTAATCAATATTGGATGTGTTCTGCGTATGTATTGATAATTCATTGTGCGATTTCGACATTTCGTTTTTTTAATTAATATTTTAAATAAAGTGCTGCAGCAAATTCAGTGCCTTTATTGATGATTTGATATATATAGTGAACTAACAAAACAGTATACAACACATTTTTACTTTGATCGTCTCAGTCGAACTATGTCAAAAGCAAAGCTATCCATTTTCATAGAATCGTTGGTAACTATTGTTTGAAATTTTCATATATTTTTCTCATATTTGCATTGTAGGTAACCAAGTAGAGATTAAAGCGTAGCTTGAGAGTATCGCCATGTCTCCCAGAAGAGACAGAAATAAAAGTAATAAGCGAGAACATAGTAGTCACGGAAGAGGAGAAAACGGAAGCTCGGAGAACAGCAGAGGGTCGTACAGCTCCAATGAGGTGTGGACCGAGCATGTCAGCTCATCGGGCAAAAAGTATTACTATAATAGCCTTCTCGGAATATCGCAATGGGATAAACCAAACGACTGGGTGGACCCTCCTAGCAGGAGGAATCCCACCAGCAGTCGAGATAACGAAGCCGACAATGCGGATCACGGCAGCTCTAAAAGATACAAGGAAGGAAGCAGCAACCACACAGAGACCAGCTACAGGGACCAGCACTCGGATTCTCGGTCCCGCAACCCTCACTACTCGCACAACACCGAAGTGCAAGTTCTCCACGACACGGACACTTCATCGGGAGGAAGCACTCCCGTCTTGGACACGGCCAACAAAATCAAAACTACAATTCAAGACGTACACAATTCGGTGCCGATGGTCAGCGCTTTACCGAGAAACCTCTCGCACCAGGTACCGTCCACACCGGTGACGTATTCCTCTTCAGCCATGAACCACTGCACTCCATCCATACATTCTGAGCCCGTAAATCGACACACGCCCCTCAATGTGTTGCTATCCAAGTCTAAAATTGAAGGAATACAAAACACAGCGGCGTACGGAAACTTCACCCAGTCTGAAAGCCCGATGCTGTCCCCGTCTCTGTCCAAGTACGTCTCCAATGAACTGGTCAAGCACGTGACGGGGTGGCCGGCTGAGGTACTGGAGAGACAAGCTCAGAAGTATTCTGATGAAGCCTACACTTTGGGGGACCTGCAGTGCATGCGAGTGTGCACAGAATTGAAGTGCGCCCGCGCTGTTGTGCGGCATATGGAAATTAAAGCAACACTTCAAGACCAGAAGTTGATGTACCTTAGGCAACAGATAGAAAGTATCAAGGATGTTAAGTCGCAAAATTCCATTATTAATAATGATTTGTAAAATTTACTGCGACGCACTGCAAACCCTCTGCTAAATTTGCGAATTTTCAAACAGTATTCTTACAAAAATATCATTGTGTTCAGTTCTAGAATTTGATTAATCTACACTTATAAGTTTGGAACTTTGCAATTGTGAAAGCATGAATGTCAAAATAAACTTCACACATTCATCTCTGGTTCCGTGGAAATGCTGATTTTTGAATTAGAAATGCGATTCATTGCAGATTCGCAGTGTTATCAGATCATCAACGACATAAAATATTACATTTTACCTAGAATAAATTTTTGTAGAATTTTTTTGCAAGCTTTTATCCCAAAACTTTAAAATATATTGTTATTTTTAACTTGTATTCTGTGGTGCAAGATACAGGAGGTGGTAGAGATGATGTTTGAGTTAAATTTGCAACACATTCGATCTGAAACCTCACTCCATTTATTGGGTCGAAGGGAAAATAATTGCGTTTTTTGCAGCAATAGTGCGCTATATGGTTTTGCAAAATTGGTAGTGTTGGTGTGAGTATTTTTGTTATTTCCAGTTTATGACTCGCTGTCTAGGAAATGCGTTTGCATCTTCTAGTTAAACTCTACAATTTTTTTCCTTTGTTCTGAGAAGTCACAGAGTAGTAAACTGTGTTCTTGTTAATTATTTATAAAAAAAATTAACGCTACAACAAGCCACGATTCTCAATTATAGTGAAACACTTCACTTTTGTCAATGATATAATAAACTGTAGATACGTTACAAGGGTGAAATCTTGGCAACTCAAAAGTGAGGTAATTGCCTTACTTGCATTCGTTATCGAACGGACCAAGTCCCCAGGAAAACGGAACAGAGTATCGCACACTATTGTAAGAATGAGTATGTTATTTTAGTCACCGTGACTTCAAATTACCTGTTTATCTGTCTACACGCAGAGCGTTTGTGAAATAAGTGTGTCGTGATTTGTTGTCTCTTTCAATGCAATATTTGCTACATATGAAAGCCGGCTAGTATGGGAATAACGTGTCTATATTATAATACGTCAATGACTTATGTGGTGTTTACAAACAGGTTGAGAAAATCACATTGATATATTGTGATCTTACAAAACCCAGCGCCATGCTGGCCGGATTATGCTTTGAGAATTTAATAAAGATGCAAATTATTTCGCTAGTCGTGTCATAAAATGAAAGTAATAAAAATTCTCACACCAACACTCCATTCTTGTACTCTTGGCCATGTGAATGTACGCAATTACTCTTTTACCAACCCAATAGAAAAAGTTTTATGGCTTGCACTTATTAATACATCAACTTTTGTTTTGTAAATAATTAAAAACTGACTCTTTGAGATTCTGGTATTTGAGTTCCTTTCAGTTGTTTACTTTGACCTTTAATCACATTTAGCTCAGAAATTGACACATTTACTTTGATTTAACATCCTAAATTGCTGGAATCGTATCAAAGTGTATCCGTGCACTGAGTGATGAAACAATGTTCCCTCTAAATTTGAAATAGCTGAATGCAATCCTTTTGTGCAATTTTAGGGGGGTCGATGATATAACTTATGCGCTAGTAAAGAAATCGAGAATAAACATTACCTTACCAGTGTAAAGCTATTTATCATAGTTTGTATATATACAAAATATTAAGAATAAGATAGGTAATTAATATCTGTAAATGTTTATACATGAAAGTGACTTTTTTGGTGGCAGTAAATTATGTATTCCGTTAGTGTCTTATAATCAGCCGTATTCTGAAATAGGCATTGACAGTTATTGTATAATATTATATTGTCGCCAATTTTGTTGTTTTTTTAAGTTTGACAGGTTTGAAATTAATGATATCAATCAATTATAAAGCTCATTATTCATAATTGTGAATGACTTAACGTTTGTTTACGTTTTAGAGCTTTCTGATTCTGATGAGAATTCATTAATTTCAAACCTTTCAAACTTAAAAAACATCGAAATTGGTGACAATATAATGTTATACAATAACTGTCAAGATACAGAAATAGCAATATTGCTTATTTCAGATGCGGCTAAACATATGCACAACTTGGAGGAAACATTGGTTATAAATCATACTTAAAAAAAATTCGATTTCTGTTCTGTTGGTCTAGTTTCTTAATATTATTATAAATATTATTGTAGAAAATCCGCAATAAGTAATTATTTTTCACTACTTCGTTTTTTTAGCCAGATCTAATTATATTTTTCTAAATATGGAGCTAATTAGTTTTGGCCAACTCATAAGTAGGTGTTACTTTATATATTGTCTTCTCAAAGAATTTCACAAATCATACTATTGATTCAATGGATACGCACCGTAAGGAATATGTTGCACTGCAGACTCTTGACTGAGTGGAAACTGATGAGGAAGTGAACTTCCTTCGTTGCAATTTCACATTGTTCGGTGTATTATTATGTTGATCATTTTTTCATAAAGCTGTGTATCGTATAATATTCTGTCGGATAAATATTTAATTTAGTTTTTTCTTTCCAAAATGTGACACAGGTGTGACAGCTAGTCCACAATACTTTACAGGTAGATTCCTGCTTTAATTATGAGTTGAAAATGTCCAAGCAACCATGACCTAATATAAATAGTTATTGAGATATGCGACATCAAAGTTTGCATTTTTTTTTCAATATTTCTGAATTATTTTTTGTAAAACATTGGACTATCAATACTGATTTGTATTGTATATGAACTATTTGACTTGTATCGAAAGTAATGAATTTTTCATAGTCGATATAAGTTACTTTTTAAGTTTTTAAGTTAAAACAGAATATAAGTCAGAAATATTGAAAAAAAAAAGGTAACTTTGATATTGCATAACTCACTAACTAATCATGATTAGGTCATGATTGATTGAACATTTCCGACTCATAATCACAATTGGAATCTACCTATAAAGTATTGTCGATTAGTGATGTTACACCCTGTATATGTTTACATTCGTTCATCTTAGGCTTCAATGTGCTCACTATGTCTGATGTAAAGTGTCTCAACTAATAAACAAGTCATTTTTAATTGTTGTATTTTGCAGGTTTTCGATACAATTTTTATCAAACATGTGAATTATAGAGCAATTAATAATGACTTAGTTATTCGTTACTACTTTTTATACAGGATGTCTTGTAGCTAGAGCAAAAAATTAGAGGTAGTCTTTTTCATTCAATTTTGAAAAGAAAATATTCCTTACACTTTGGGTGAAATGTTGACAGTTACGGAGATAAGTGACATCAAAGTTTGCGTTTTTTTCTCAATATTTTTTTACTTATTTTCAGTAGAACGTTGGACTATCACTACAGTAACGGTACATGCAAGTCAAATAAAATTATTAAAACGTTACAGAAGTTGGAAAAATATAGTTTTTTTAAAGGTTTTCATCATTCTATTTGACTTGTATCAAAGTGAATAAATTTTTAATTTTTCATATTGGTTACTGTATTGATAGTCTAACTTTTTACTGAAAATAATTTTTAAATATTTTGGAAAAAAATGCAAATTTTGATGTCGCTTATCTCCGTAACTGTTGACATTATCCAAAGTGTAAAGAACATTTTTGCTATTCAAAATTGAATGTAGAAGACTCGTCCAAAGTTTTTGCCACTAGCTACGAGAAACCGTGTATGAAATGTCGATGTAACAATAATCCAAGCAGTGTCCAAATGTAATTCAATCGATGATATGCATTTACTATATCAAACCACTCTAGAATATAGATAAAATAATACTATATTTTTTTTACAAATGTGTACTTTTTTGTAATTCACGTTTGTTAGGTTATTCTACATTATCTCTATCGAGATTATGATTAAAATGATTAAATTAAGCTAATAATTGTCCCAAAAGCTTTTGTTTTATGGCTAACTGAAACTGTATAGAAGTTCTCATGATTTGATTTAAATTTGTAGACTTCGGTTATTGTGTTCAGTGGTTATTAGAATCAGCCCCATATTATGCTCAATTTTTGATTGACATACTATCAGTTGACAGAATTTGGACATTCATAAATTACTTGAAATGTATGATTTACAGTGAAATAACATGTTTCATTCCTTCACAATTTTATGTTTTGTGTTATCCTGCCTTTATAGTCAAACACACTGCACTGTTTTATTTGCTATCATCGGACTTCTTAAAAATAATATAATTTACACTCAAAACAAGCAGTTTAAATATGTGTTCTATGATTAAAGACGTTGTATTTTATTGAAAATTGAGTCAATGGGCTGTCTATAAACAAACTAAAATTAGTACCTTTTAAATTGAACTATGATAAAATATATTTGATATTGTATTTGTTCTATCTATGTACAGTAAAATAACTTAACTTTGATATTAATTGTTAAAAATGTTCCTACATATCGAGGGCAAAAAGCCAAAAGAGCGTTAGCAATTATTTCGAACTTTACAGGAGAGCAAAAAAAATTCCGTCAATCTGATATTGTCAATGTTTCTTTTATTATGAAACGATTTCCATATTTGTTTATCCAAAAAACATATGGAAATCGTTTAATAATAAAATAAAAATTGATTGGCAAAACATTATTTGGCTCTCCTGTAAAGTTTGAAATAATTACAAATACCCCTTTGGCTTTCTACCCTCTGGCATATTGTGTAAATCATAGTTTTCGGATAGTTTGAATTAAAACCTAAATCTTCAAGATCACAATAACCGGAACCAGGGATTTCAGAAAATTATTGTTTTGATTTTTTGTTTTATTGATTCTCTACCATCACCTAATTGTGTCTTTGCACTTTTGATTTCATAATCTATTTGTTGATGGTATGGAAAGTGGCGCAACCGAGTGGTTATTTAATAAGGTATATCTGAGGAATGTTTTCAGTATTTTAAATTTAAATTATATTAAATGCATGTCAACTCATAATTGAGCAGTTAGTAAATCAACTTATTTGATGTTAAAAAAAAATTCACAAATGTTCAAAATCAACTGAATAATTATTTATTTAATGGTGTGTATAATGGATGGGACTTGGACCGGTTGTTTGATCAGTAGTCACAGTAATTGTTAAGCAAAAAGCATAGATTTTTACGAAAATGTATGTTTTGATTGGTGAAAATGCAAAAATCTATTCTTTTTTCTTAACTATTACTCTCACCACTGATCAAACAACTGGCCCTTAGATCTCGCATCTCAGAGTGACGATAAAGGTCGTTATAACAGTCGGTCATTCTACTCTGTATATAAAAGCCAATGGTTGACAAATGACAGCATGCTCCATGCTCAACTCTATTTTGTCCTTTACGCAGCTTCTGAGACAATTCTCATCCATGTACGCCCTCCATGAGAATGATTTGAACTCGTTTAGTCTGGATCATAAAATGTACTGTACTTTTATTTAATATGTTTATATGACAATTTGTAAAGTGTGTCTGTCTCAATGCTGTAATGAAACAATATATATACTAAATTAATTTACTTATTTTTCATTTTCATTTTCTACCTCACAAAAGTATAATATAATTTAAGGTTACCTCGTAGCTTCAAGAAATGACCTGAAGTATAATATAATAATAAAATTATTCAATTGACTACAATTGTTCATGATAATTAAAAAATATATTTATAATGTAAAAAAAATATTTTAAAAATGGATGGCTTTGCCTTTAACATAGAAATGAAAAGAAAACATTGTTTATAATATACTGTTAGCCAAAAATATTTTTCAAAATTTGTCATCTAGGAGAATTTTGTTTATAAAATTCAACTAGCTCTTTATCCCTCATTATTATTAACAAATAAAAAAGTCTTAAAACAGGAAATAAACATATTTACATGCATGTTGGGGACCTTCATAAATGTACAATTATTTTGCATTTAATGTTTTATTTTATAAAATTGCTCAAAAAACTCAAATCAATATTTAAGAAATTCAGAACGAAATATGATTTTTGTATCTTTAATAAAAAATTATCAATTAGAAATTTTATACAATTTGTGTATGCAAAATAATTTAACATGTGTGGTAGTGATATGATAACACCGTGATTGTGTGATTGGTGTTTGTTTGTAACGGTGATTAATATCTGAAATTATTTGTAACTAGCATTTCAACCACTGATACACTAGAACCTAAATTTTCAATAGTTAGATTACACTTACCAATCACCGTTACAATTAAACACCAATCACAATTATGCTTTATCTTATCACTAGAATATGGCCCTGTACAGAAGGATACACGAAAGGATATGCTCGTTAATTCTGTGGCATATTTCATAAGGTGAAAGATATAAAGAATATTCTTTTTTTAGTTGGGATCACTATGTATATAAGACATCGGCAAATATTAGAAATGCGATGTGTCTACCCAATACCATCGACGGTGAAAAGAATGAACGACATTTCTATTTGGTTCGGAACATCTTCCTGTTTGGGGCTTAGCATGGTAGCAAATTTTCAGGTAAGTCGGAGATTGACTGAAGGATAATCATAGTATATTTTAATAATTTTGCCTCTTCAGCGCTCAGCAGATCAACGATTTGATAAATTATGGTTTCAATAAAATTACGCTCGACATCATTGGATTGCTTGCTTGTGTACTTACATTGCAGATTATATCAAAAGATTGAAATAGTTAATGCATTTTGCATAACAACTGCAATAAAAATAATTGCATGTGACGAATGTATGGAAAATTTCTATTTTCACTAATAAAAGTAATGATTCTGTCTCAAAATATCGAGAGATTTGCTAGTATCATTCCATTAAGACCATATTCCATCATTGTATGCTAATCAGGGATAATGTGTGTTGTTGATGTGACATAATATTGTCACTATCAATCTCACTAGGGTTTAACACTTTTCTCTATCAATCTCTCTGGGGTTTACACTTTGTCATAATCACATCATTATCTTTGCACATTTTCATGGTATCCCGGCATTGTTTATGTGTAATTTAACTAGTCACCATGTTACTGTTACAGTATCTCTTCATATCATATTTTTGTGCACAACACAATTTATCACATCTTCTTGAGCCTTCATCTTTCCACTGCTTGATATAGGCTTCTTCCATACCTTCACTGTTTATTCTATATATTCTATCCTTCACTGTTTGCTTCTTGTAGCCATTTTTTCCTCCACAGCGGCTTTATCAGTCCAACTCTTTTGAAGTTTTCGAACGCCTCTTTTACTTTCCCAAGGTCTGTTTATCAAATAGATAATAAACAAGTAAATAAAATAAAATTTGAAGACATGCTTTTATACACTTTGTTTGCATACATTCGTAATTGATTTTTAAACATCACCCATGCAATATAAAAATATTAAACGCATTGTTTTTAAATTTAAAACCAATTTTGGAACGGCATGTTCTTCAGTTGTTTCTGCGGCTCTTGCTGTGAGTGACGTGATTATTATTTTTAATCTAAATATAATTACCAAATTATTTCAAAAATTATTTAATAATTTATTTAATTTACAAATATAGAGAATATAAATTTTTAAAAATAACAATAATAAAGTTATCCGCTTTACGTAATTGTTGAAAGTTTCAGAGCTCTTGCTAGTTGGGAAGTTGGTAAAAAATCAATCATAAGGATCCACCACAACAAACAATAGACAAAGAAAGTTAAATAAAAACATGTAAAAAGATTTATGTATCAGATCTATTTAACAGATAGACAATAAAAAAAGTGCAATGCTTTTAAAAAATGTCTAATAATAATCTTTACGAAAAGAAGCAATTTTGCATAGTGATGAGACTTTTTTGTGAGTTCGGTGGTCGACTGTAACAATCATTTGTAATTGATTATTCATATTTTGGCATCAATCATGTTATACTAGAGGTAACTGACTACTGATACATCACAGTTACCAATTATCACTACAGTTCATCACCGATCGCACACATCATTGTGCAGTCGTGAAAGAATGGAAACCAATATGCATATTTATTTCATGTTAAATGAATTTTGTCATAAAATAGTAGGCACATAATAATAAAAAAAACTATTGTAGGAATACTAGAATAAAAAAATAATGTGTTTCATTGCTGTCAGACAACATTGTAGTGTCTCTTCTGGGCCATTCTACATTGTTTTGGACCACATTTCATGCCACAAAAGTACATGATTCTGTACTTTTGTGGCTTCACGATTATCATCTGAACTGAAGTCAGAAGCTTCGGTTATGACAAAGACCAATTATCAGCGGATATTGTCAATATAAAATAAAAACTACAAAAATCAATTTGGCTCACGGACTATAAAATTGTAAAGAGATTAACGAATCTCTTTCTCTAAAGTTACCTAAGTAAGGACTGGGATACAGCAAAATTATGTCTGCCTTTGCATATATTTAAGACACATTTATAATACATTTAAAGTAGTTATTCTTGCATAATTAAATCCCCTAGTAAACAAAACATATTTTTTACAATAGACATTGTTTTAATTTTTTTTAAATTTCGTTCCAAGTCGCAGTAAGTACAAACGTATTTTTGTAATAAAGCGCTACCTAGGTACTAAGACATTACATTTTTTTAGAGTATTTAGTTTGACCTTTTCAAAATTTACAAGCTCGAAGCAGACCGTGTACCAAGAAATTTACATTAGTTCATGCCTATAAATTTTGGTGGTCTGTGGTTTGACTTTATACAGACGGATATTTTCAAAACCACAGAGCCATTAATGTCAATCACTTTGACATTATTAACGTGGATTTTAAATAATGAGTCAGTCTGATAATAATAAATGTACCGTAATCAACAAACCATGATCCACGGTCATATTGAAAACAGTATCTGCACAACATATATTGCTTTCATTTATGCTACATTGTAATGAGACAAACCATTAACCACATAATACACGTGTGGCAATATCTGTTCAACTCTGCGCCATGTAACTATCATCCGCCATGTACCTATTATCCAATGCAGTGGATTGTTTACGTTAACATAATAAAAACCCGCGCTGTAAACATACAAGAACAATGAAAGTCGCTAGAAAGACAACACAACAACGCCACGATTTCAGTCGAGTGTCTGCTGTAACATCAGGCAGACCTGCACGAGTCACCATTTTTTTGGTCATTATTTTACTTCCTTATAACTGTAACCTATATCGTCACTTGATCCCAAAGCCTATAATCGCTCTTTCATTCCAAACCTTCCCCAAATATGTGTAAATGTGTGAATATTATTATTATAAGATAGATCAGTATTCATGTTTCTATAAAGTAAAACTTACTTATTAGGGGTATAATAGCAACGGCAGCAATATCCCACTGAGGTGTTACTGACAACAATTCAAAAAACCTGTCACTACTCGAGGAAATTTCTCTAGAATTTATGGAACCTACATTATATTGGAAATAAGTTTTAAAAACAATTGCCACCTCAATTTTCCTTTTATATATGTTGATACGTGCATCTGGGAGATGTAAACGAAAATCCCGTACCTGTGTCTATTTCTCAGAAGCCATTAAACCCAGCCGCTCTGTAAAATTGTCTGGCTTCCCAAAGGTGCATATTTCCAGTGAATTTGGCTGCCGGGAGCTCCACCTAGCAATAAACGGTTGTTCGCTAATCCATTCCCACCATCGCCGAAAAGGTATAAAAGCGGTGCGCTTTTACTCCAGCGAGGATATACTGTTCGGAAGGCTCCAACAGTCCTCGCCTTACTAAGAGGTGTCCGGGAGGGATTCCTGGCGAACCTAGGAAGGAGTGAACCTAGTGGAGTCTCCTGCCGGGCCGTACTAAGGCGAGCTTGCGTGAAGTTCGAGTCTCGTCGAGTTCTTATCTCCGAGAAGTCTCTCCACCATCGCTCTTGCTGTCGAGTTTATTCCAGCAAGAGCCTTCGCCGAATCTGGGAAGCGGGAAGCAGAATTCCGCATTAAATATTATTTTGTGACTACGCCAGAGACCTAAGTGCTTTTGATAATTTATATTCTGTGTGCTCTTTTATATTTAGACTGTTTATTTTCTGTGTTTTCCTCGTATTTTTGACTGTAAATAAATTGTTGTGAAAAAGAAACTTTTCAGTTATTTCCATGCATTTGTCATTTGCACGCATAACTTGAAACGAACCACCCCATTTCAATGTATGTATATAAATAAATATTTAATTTTTAAATATGGATATTGCTGAATTAGCTACCAAATAGTGGACATTGCTGCTTTTGCTATTTTCATAATTGGATATTGCTGCCTTTGCTATTAATAGTGATTTGGAAGACATATATGATAGAGCTATACATATTTTCTATAAAATATCAAATTCCGTACATTTTAAATTAATAATTCTCGATAATACATTTAAAACATTTTTTGAGTTTTAGATATTGCTGCCTTTGCTTTTATACCTCACTTATCATCAATTTACAATTTTAACATAATAAAATATACTGTGAACTTCAATTACACATTTATCACCATAGTCGTAAAATGTGATTGGTTTCAGATGACTTGGTACAGTTGTAAGGACAAAAATAATCGAGACCTATATGTATTTTCCAATGTTTTTGTATTGTTTGCGATATCTTCGAATAAATTAAATCCCTCGCTGTTCATGGATGTTGTGCTCCTGAAAAATACACCGAATGCCGAAACCCTGAAGCTGTTGGATTAGTAAAAGAGTTTCACCCCAAAGATTTAATTGTATTAATTCATAAGAAAAAATAGTATTTTGACTATAATTAAAAATATAGCAAGGTACATATTAAGCATTAAATATAGAAATGAAAAAAGAAACATTATAAATCAAGGTGAAAATTAAAAGCAATCAATATTTTTGTTTTTTTTTTTATTTCACGAGTAATTAATAAACTAATGTTAATAATAGTTGTAAATTTTATAAAAATTTGATGTTTCTCTCGATTTATGCCCCTTAAAAATTGTATAGAAAGGGTGAAGATATCCGCTATCTGAAATTTTCACCCCAGGATCATTTGCTCGGTTTTTATTTGACCTCGTAACTAATTCGTCCAACTCTGAAACTATTGCCAAGTATTTTGAAAAATAAATCAGTGGCCAGAAATCACAAATGTGCATACATTTATGCATATAAATCAGTGACCGTGAACTAGTGAAGGATGTCTGTATATAAAAGAATTTGCTGAGAATCAAAAGATTTGTTTATATCAATGGAGAACATATTATTATAATCAAACTAAAATATAATTGTATGATCTTTAATATGCAAATAGCCATGATGGATCGGTAACGATTTCTATTTAAACTGAAAAAATATTACCCGTATATGAACTTTAAATACTGATCTACGTATGTATCTGGAGAGAGGATGAATATAGATAAAGAAGAACTCGATATGAAATAATATTAAAGGTATAATGCCACAACAAGTAACTTAGTTCTTTGGTAATAAAATTGTTGAGGTGTTTTATCAATGATGCACATAATATAAAAATGTAATTTTTTTTTAATTTTCAGGAAACGAATGTGAAATATGTTCATTATACTGGAGCCTTTATGTGCTTTGGTTTTGGAACTGTCTACTTTTGGATACAGGTTTGTATTTCAATTTGATTCCACTCTTAAATTATTTTTCAACATTTTATTTTTGTTGGAATTCGAACATTTCATACTCAGTCTTATTACCGAAAGAATGTACATATTATTTTGCCAAAGAATTATTTTACTTATTAAATTTTTGGTTTTCTTTCTAGGCCATTGTCTCTCACGCTCTGTGTCCCGTTCTCAAAAATTTACGTGTAGTTTATTTAAGAATCGCTCTGTCTGTGACATGCACAGTGTTTTTTTTCATTCTTCTCACAACGGGCATTATGTCACATGTCTACTTCCATGGTGAGTGAAACTAATTAAATTATTACATTGACGTATGTATGATATATGATAATATTTAGATGGTTGTTTTGTAAAAACTTGTAAGCCACACCCAACTTATGTTGACATTACAGATTTGATACCTTATTATAAATATATATGTGAGTGGTCGCCTTATCCAGGATTGCATACAAAGTTATTTTTTCAAATAGGGAAACAAGATAATATACTGGAGAACACACTATCTTGGTTTGCAATAATTAAGCTTCTTAACCGTTATAGTGCTGAGAAACGCCATCGCGCTTATCCTACATCCTCTCTAAAATTGCGGGAAACGCACAGCGCTGCTCTTGTCGGAGCGTTTTCGCGTGCGAGATAGATTTATTAAAAATATAAACTTCGGGAATGTCCGCGAAGTTTATGCTTTTAATCAAACTTATAGTTTGTGTGCAGCTATGATTTTTTCCTATTGTTTTAGAAATCAAAGAAAATGGCTCAGCACTAAAATCGTTAAACTGAATAGTACATCACTGTGATCGATTCTAATCAGAATGAGGACTTAAATAATAAATATAAGAGGAATGCAAGATAGCGATAGTCAGATAGCGGACCAGCAGGAAAAGTCAAATGGGGATATTTTTAATTGTTTACGTGATAATGAACACTTCAATAGTAATATTAATAAAACTTGTAATATGCGTAGTAATATTAATAATAGGAATAGCATTGTAGCTACTCAGAATAATAACTGGTTATTTATGGTACGGTGATTTGAGATTTGTATCTAATTGTATCGATAACTGTATCGATAACTGTTTTTCCCACATTTATTAAGCTCTACGATATTTGCAGGAGAGAATCCAAGAAAGTGGCATCCCAATGATGGCGGGTGGCATTACCATGTGGCTTCAACGGCTTCGGAGTGGGTCGTAGCCATTTCATTCTGTTTCTACATTCTCTCGTTTGCCGAAGACTTCAGAGATCTTAGTCTTGATCACCCGACAGTGAGTAATCATCTCTCTATATGATTTAAATAGGAACACATAAAGACAAGTTGCTTAAAAATATAATTGACCATATTTTTTAATGTTTAGTTGTAGTTTACCCCGAAGAAGGAACAGTGGTTCCAAAACCGTTTGGTGTTAACAAAAATATACTGGTTTAAACCAAGTGAATTTGTCAAGATATCTTATAGATGTCTCATGGAGACAAAGCTATATTTGATATGGGAAATTATTAAAATATTTGTAAGGTGTTTGTAGTGCTTACAACATATCATATGGCTGGCTTAAGTGATCGCTTTACATAGTGTAACGTTCACCAATTCCACCCATGATAGACTATCACATCTATCAAATTTTTAGAAGTTGTATATATCTCAACCTTGCACAACTTGTTTCATAATATCTGAGTTGTATTTTTACTGTGGTGTATTCTAATGTAAATGTTAATAATTCGGAAGAATGTCATACACGTCTCAAAATAATATATCATCATAAAAAGATATCTCATTACCAACGGCGACCATATTTGGTGACAAAATGTTATATTAAGAGGTTACACCGCTTGAGGCATCAGAAATTTTGAAAAAAATCAATTTCAAACTTATTTTTTGATCTAACTCTTGCACATACAAAATTCATTTTATTATTACTGTTTGCGGCATACATTGGTTAATAATTTTCTTTAAAAAATTTTTTTAAAAATTCCAAAATGGCAGAGTTATGTGTTGTCCCGCAAAGATCCTTCTTTTTTCAAAGGCATTTTTTTTTTCAAAATTTCTTACCTACCTTCTGTATAAGAGTGGAAAATCACAAAAGCAACTTACATTGAATATTGAAAATTTATTCGCTTTGATACAAGTCAAATAAAACGATTGAAGCCTTTCAGAAATTTGAGGGCTGTAATAATTTATTGACCTCCATATATCAAAGCAAACACATTTTTAATTTTCAATATGATAGTCTAACATTTTGCAGATAACAAGTCAGGAATATGTATTAAAAAGAAATTTCCTTCTTTGATGTCACTATCTCCTTAGCTATTGACATTTCACCCAAAGTGCAAAGAATATTTTTTATTTGAAATTGAATGAAGACGACTCCCCAAAGTTTTTGCTACTATCTATGAGACACCCTGTATATACATAATTTATAAAAAATATTGACCTTCTAGATTCATGCTGACATTTGACTGCATTTTTGATGTCATACAAATCTAACATGAGTACATAAATAATATTTGTATTGTTTTCCAGTTGTGCCTTTTGCAAGACTCTGCATTCATTCCACAAAGTGATCCTGTCGAAAGTGAAGAATCCGGAGTGAATCCAGAAGATGTTATGGTTGTGGCTAAATGATTACAGGGTGCCCTTGCCAAAACCCACAGGATACTGCGGCATTTAATGAAGTTCAGGCAAAAAACCCCCACCGTCAATGTAACCTCCAATAATTCCAGTGCCTATAATAAAATACAGAGTTCTCAAAGGAGAATGAACATGAGTCGTAGTTACGGAAGCTTTGACGACAATGATGTCTATACAACTGTCGTGTCTTCCGACGGAAGTGTTCAAAAATATAAAGTGTCTATGAAGAAATCCTTGAGTGCCGATTCTCTAAAAAATATTACCGACGAACCTTTGGATTCAAGCAATTATTGGGGGTGTAACAACGCTTCAAAAAATTCACATTGTGTCCATCAAAGTTCGCCTTTCGACAGCAAAGTCAATGTTGAAAATTTGGAATTAGATTTAGATTTTATTAACAGGTCGTACGGAGAAGTGCAGAAACTTTCAACTTCACAAAGTTTAGATTCAAATCAATTCGACGTGACGGTCGATGTACATCCTTCGCCAGACAATAGTGATGTAAAGAATACTAACTACTTTGATAACAATGTGCACGCCTCTGATTACGAGGTATTACCCGATTCCAGATTTTGTGATACAGCAGCGGTCGGATTGAAGTCGTCTGTTCGTTGCGGATCGGTCAACGAGTGTAACGAGTCTGTGATAGATTCTAATCAGAATGAGAACTTAAATAATAAATATTATAATCTGTTTCCTAGAGGAATGCAAGATAGCGATAGTCAGATAGCGGACCAGCAGGATAAGTCAAATGGGGATATTTTCAATTGTTTGCGTGATAATGAACACTTCAATAGTAATATTAAAAAAACTTGTAATATGCGTAATAATATTAATAATAGGAATAGCATTGTAGCTACTCAGAATAATAAACTGATAAGTCTTTCTCTGTCACTCTTGGTGGCTGCTCTGCTGCAAGTTGTAAGATGCTTGACTGTTATGTTAGACGACACCTTGAGCTGTTTTAGGCAAGATTTGTTCTGATTTCACAAGAGTCGCAATTGTTGAATTATACTTTCAATTGCCGCTTGATGGCCCAGACTCTCTGAGAATTGGTGATGATGAAGTGAAACCTTGTTATAATAATAATAATTAATTATTCAACACCGCTACACGTGTGATATCAAAATATACCCATTGCAAGTGATATTTTTTTATTTTTTAAGGTATTTAACAATCGTCACATCAGCTTTTCTGATAGAGAGGGCTACGATGTCTTTAAACATTGTTAGAATTAGAATTAGTAGCAATTGAGTTTCAGACAATGCCTATCACTAAATATTGTTAATGCATAATTCCTTCCATTGATCAATAATCGCAATACAGTTGAAATTTAAAATTAATTAGGTACATTTCGCCTCACGCTGGCTTGTATATAAGTTATTGTAGTTTTTACACCTTTAACCAATCAATTGAAACTTATAATAAAATTATGTGATTCAAAAATAATTCTGTTTTCTTTTTATAAATTGTGACTCATCGTGTTTTTGTATTTTGTTTATGTTAATTATACAAGTTTACCATATATTCTATTACAATTATTTTCTTCAACGCAAGTTAAAATAAATTCTTTTCTAAATTTTCAGATTCTGGTTACAATTTTTAAACTAGCTGTATGGCATAATAAGGCATAAATATGTATGTATTTTGTGATAATGAGAATGTGCGTAGACAATTATTAGTATGGATTACATAAAGAGTATAGGTTTGGTGTTAGCGCGCTTACTTATTGATTCACGTTCTTGCACAGACAATGCGCCTTATATAAATATTTAAGGTATCTTTATAATTGCATCAGATATTCTGTTACTTTTCTTTCCATCACATTGTTTATGGCCTCAAAGTACTTATAGTATACATTTAACTGTAGAAATACGTTTTATAGGAATATGATAATAAGAATATGTAATGTCATCTAAATAATTGCCCGTTTAAGAATGATTTTTAGTCTTTCTAGTATCAAATTCTTGTTCTTTATTATGTAATAATGATCAAAGAATGAATTTCGGTGTCAGCCAAGCTTTGCTTTGTTACGTTCAGAAACTCTGATATATAAATCTGATATTTATAGACCAGCGCAGTCAAGAATGTCTACTATCTCAGTAACGGTTGTGTCCGAAAGTCGATTTATCAAATGTTTAAATTTACAATTATTTCTATCATTTTGATGAAATTCGGCTATTTTTATAAAGGATCTGAATACTTTGCACATAAAATTGAAGTTTTTCACGCTCAACTGATATATCGTTCGGATTCAATCTATTGTACGATTATCCGGTTGGTTTCTTATATTAGTCTCTTTGAAACAGTGAATGCAATTAAATTGTCGTTCATGGATTAGAATGTACAATTTAAAATCACTCAAAACGAGTTAGTATGTGTGTAAACTATCCCTAAGAAATTTTTTTATATAATAAAATATTTCATCATTTATATTACATACTTTACCAATAAAATTACATCTTCTATTTAGTCTAGAAGATTTATAATATATATTATATTATACTGTAAATGCATTTTCATTTAAAATGCTAAATTATAATATTGTCATTATTTCTCTTAAATTTCTGTTTGAAACAATTAAGGAGTGACTTTTCAAATACATATAGCCAAAGACAAAAGTTCTAAAATCTTATAATTTTTTTCTTTCAAAAATTCAGTAAAACAATTTTTTTCCTAATTTATTTGTTTTTAAAAAAATGTCAACTGACTATAATTTTTCATCGTTTATTTAAAATCCCTCAATTATTAAGTAAACGTAATGAATAAAATTTTCTTTAATGCAATTGTAACAAATTTTTAAATATTTTGAAAAGTCACTCTTCCATTAAATATGCCATGATGCAAATGTTCTTTACTGTTGTTTTTCATTGAATTTCCATCCACGTCCGTATTTCATTTTAGTTTTTACTGCAACATTTTTGGGCATCTTTTACTACTTTATATTTTAAAAAAATATCTAAATTTCCTCTGGTTTAATAATGTCAAAAATTTCAATTTAAAACTCATTTGATTGAGACTGCTTAGAATTTTCTAATTGTTTTTAAGAAAATAGTTTACGATCTGTATTTGCCAAGTATTACTTTATAACTTACATATTTATGAATTGAATTATCCAAATGATTTATGTTTCAAATGTGTTGTTATTATTTTTTGTAATTAAATTCACATTTTTTATATTATTCACATGAAATATTACATTTGTGTAGTTGGCCCAAATATGTAGGCATCAAAAGATGAAATGCCTTTTAAGTAATATGAATTTTCTCCACTAGGAGGCACGATGATAAAGAAGAATATTCTTTTATGCACCATTTGTAAATATGTACTTCAGTGTTCTAATTGCACATGTTCAGTTTAATTGCTTTAATAATGATGTTGCACTGAACATCGAAGTATATACATATATGTATATGTATCTAAATTCGAGGCAAAAGAAATAAAAATTATACATTGTCCAGTCCTACGCGTGACTAAGAATTTGGATGGAGATTAATTACTTATAATTTATGTTAAAATACATATTACATCACTTATTAAAAATTTCAAAAATCAGATATAAATTTTTTTCTCCATGCCTGGTAGGTGTGTTGTCCATTTCATGTATCCACAAATAGCTGGTGGGGAGATCATGAACCTCCTGAGATAAATTAGTTCAGTATTTTAAAAATAAAATGTAAATAAAAAGCATTGTTTAAAAAAATTTAACCCGTGTTGTTCATTCAGGTGCACTCCGTCATGTATATACGACGCTGGCCTGGAACAAGTAAATTGATTTTGTCATCAGTGCAAATATGTTTCGTCATATTCATCAGTGCAAATATGTTTCGGCGGATGCAAAAATATTTGTACATGTTTAGTTTGAACGTAAGTACCGTTGGTTTCTTTTTAAATGAACTTTACGTATTACTAATACTACAGGTTAACCATCGAGAGGTTTTGTATAATTCATGCAAAAATATATATATCTATCTCTTATTTTCCCTACCATTGACTTCACATAAAAGAAGAAGACAGACGATAACAGAATGAGATGATCACACCAAAGCTTTCAGCGTTTGACCTATATTAGATAATATTTACAGTACATACTACAAAACGTTTATTAATTTACTTACTCACCATAATCCTGTTTGCGCAAGATGCAAACTTGCTCAAGATGCTTCTGACAGGACCATCTTCGGATACTTGATTTACCTTGGCATCTCTCAGCATTTTTGCGGACTTGCTTGTCTTCAACATATACATAATATAAAATTGAATATACCTATGCTTTTAACCCTTTAATTGATATATAAACCAAATTTCGCATAGTTACTCTTAAGATCCCGCGCATAACATAGCCACTCTCCCCCAATACAAATGTGTATTGTAATCCCGGCAACACTTGTTGTCTATGAATGCAAGGACCGGAAGAGATGCAGCTGCCATATATACACCATTTATTACTCAACACTCCCCCAAAGATATTGTGTTGGAACCTTTGTCCTTGTTTTGAAAGCCTAATCGCTATTCTCGACTAAATAAATTTGAATCAAGCTAGGCAATCTTTGACTCTTTTACCTACATCAATTTAACAATACAGAATGTCTGAAATATTGCTCGAGTGCACTCTAGGACCCTGCGGAATGTATGTCGCCCCATCCATACATTCGGAAATTCCATAATTCGTTCTACATTGTGATAATTTGTTATTAAACTGAATCCGCTGTCATTGGATTGGACTTTGTTCTTTTTCATCACTACTTTCTTTGGAACTAACACACACAACACACAAGTAAAACAACCTGTCCGAAAAAAAATTGTCTTTTAATTTTTCGCAGTGTTGTATCAAAAATGTGTAAAAACAATCTGGAGAGTACATAAATATTTTACACACCAACATTCAGATCAGGCAAAGGAAAAAGTTGAGGGTGTATAAAAAATTTGATCTTTTTTAAACATTTAATTTCTGTATAATTTTATAATTGTTTCAACAAGCAAATTATGTTTCAATACAATAAGTTTTTGTGCAATAAAATAAATAATAAAATATTTTTGATTAAGAAATAAGATGTGTAATTTAAATATCAATGGATGATAACAGCACATCACTTGTTCGTCGGCTCTATATTGATGACACTCGATGATGTAAAGAAATGTGCTTTAAAATTCAATTCAGTCATGTACGTGATATCTCCATTTTAAGTCAAGTTAATTTTAAATACTGTAATATCAAGAATGTCATTATTAATGTCAATCAAAAAGGTTTTAAAATTATAAAATGAACTGTCAAGACATCTCATGCTATTGTTTAGAGATAATGATGAAAAAATATGCCAAACTCGTTTTAAATTGATTCAAAATTTCCTTGCGTACTTCACTGTTTGAAAATTTAAAGCCCTCGGAGGCCCATCCATCGCGTAAAGTTCATTCGCACCATATAATCAATTGCCATTGAGTTAAGAGCCAATATTTTAAATCGAATATATTTCACTGAGTGAGAATATATAATTAATATATGAAGTGTAATGTATACATATTCCAATAGGTACTCTTGAACATGCCTGCACATACAAGGCGTAAAAATAAAATTATCGCAATTATCACCAACAAAATACACATATTAGAAAACAAATCATGCATATGCCGAAGGTTTGTGGATAAATTAGGGAATATTTTATACCGTGTTATGTCTTCTTGGTATTCTTAAAAATTGGTGTGTTTTCTTTGTGATTGCACTATAGTGGTTCTATCCACGGACACAAGTTATGCAAATTATAACACAGATTTAAGAGAAAGCAAAGCGGAAAGAAAAATATTAAAGCTACATTGCTACAAAATTTTGTGCTACGTTTAATATATATGTTCAGGGCTATATAAAAGTAGATTTTACAAAATTATTTATTATTTTACAAAAATAGATCATATTGAAACTAGGTCTAACATACAAATTGCACTTTCTACATCCAATAAAATTGTAGAAATGATGTATTATCAGGAAGAATGTGAGGAAATTGATTTTTTGAAGTCGACATCAATCTAATAATGTTATTCAACTCCATTATATCTTCGCTGTAGGTACACAAAGTATTAATTAAAATTGTAATTTTAAATAACAAAATGAATTAAACTGGATGCAGTAGTTAATAATAACACCTTAATCATATTTTATGATTTTTATCAATGAACATAAAACCATATGAAAACGAATATATATTATAATTTACTTTTTTGTTCATTTACATATTTCATATTTTACAAAATACACCATGACTACGGTGACAAAACATTTTTTATTTTCCTATATATATATCATAGTTATATACTGAACATAAACTATCGTTCACTCATTTGCCGAGTGCGCATGAATCGCACTCATCTCGTTGCTCGTTCCTTTGAAGTCACACAAAAACCGCCAATGACGAGAGATGAGGCATAATACGCAATGATTGACGAGCCTAGTGTTTACACACTCGGCTTGCGATTAGTTCTTTATTTTGTCCTTTAGATATAAATATTTTTTCTCAAAAACCAACTTTCATGCTTTTTTTCTTATTTTCCCAATTTAGATATTGAAATTAGAACTATGCACTAACAGTTGCCGGTTTATTGAACTACAAACTCAGGCTCAATACCAACCAACTGTTTCACTAAAATAATTAGTGATATTTCTGTTCTTTTACTGTAAAAAGAAATAGATACCAATGTACTCAGTATGAGCACGAAGTTTTCTTTATTATTTAGTGCATTTTTTCAATATGGCCACCTTGGATGAACTGTAAATATTGCTTATAAATTTTTAAAAGAGTATTTAAGAATTACATTAAAATTACTCTATTTGAAATTATCTAAAGCCGAAATGGTTCGTATGCATGATCAACGATGATCCAAGATCCAATATGAGATCAGAGAAGTAAAAAAAAAAAGAAGAAACAATAAATTCCTATTCCTAACCTACCCATGGTCTGAATCGAAATAGTAATGTAACAGTTTGTCAATTTCACAATCTTTTAGATATATACTGTACATAAATAGTTTCTGGCCCCACCTTCCATTAAAATAAACAAAATAATTGTTAAAACTTTGTTATGATCAAGTGTGACAAGATACACAATTCAAAAAAAGAAATTAAAGATGCATGTATTGAATAAATTATGTTAGTCATCAAGTATATACAAGCATATCTCGGTTATCGTTGCCATAAGGCGAAATCACAAGTTTGAATATACGGGAGTTACGCAAATTCTGTATGTCAACAAACTGAATGATGAAACCTGCCATGTGACTTTATGTTATGTGAAGTATGAATTTAAGTTTTCAATGCGAGTATGCCTGTATATTAAAATTATTACGAAAGAAGATTTTATTACCTAAATATTGGGTGGCCATTTTGGTTGTTAGTCTTTTATAATTATGTAATTGTTTTGCATTTGAATATAATTTATTAAATACATAATAATTTATTGCGACACCTGCATATATTATTATTATAGAAAGTAAATTTTTACAGTTAATATTGCTTGACTCATTCAAAATAAGGAATCTATCTCATCTTCAACTCGTAATTATTTTTAATATTCAGATCTATAATACATGTTAAATGTTAAGTAAATAATATTTGAATGGTTGCAGTAAAATAGGCACTAAGTACCAAAATTTCATTTTTCAAACTAAGTATGCAGCTTGGTTCTATATGACATCGCCACTAACCCCAGTAATGCATTATGTCCCTGCAATGTTGCGTTTAGCCGTTATGCTTGTTTGAATATCGCAACTTTGCTAAATACCACTGTGTATTATTTTAAAAATGGCACTAAGTGCCATGGTCCACTAACTTTAGATTGTATGAAAATGGCTGACCAAGTAGGGAATGCGTTGTGTGAGCTCCTCATACGAACAACACGGAAAAGGTGTTATAAAGAATATAATACAAATAAAAGAAGAAAAACACAAGGCCTGGAATATACATCAATAACTCACAATATCATTCCAGCAAAAAATCCACCAGTAAATGAGGTATGATTTATTTTGTGTTTTGAAATTAACATTCATCCCAGTGTATTTCGTTACAGACAAGGTATACTATTTGAATATGCTCGGGTACTTAACTAATGTTAAACTACACAGACGTTGGACTTAGTGCCTTTCATAGGAAATAGCGCTGGGTACGTGAAATATTTGAAATGCATATTTCGCAACTTAATTACAGGAAACACAGAAAACTTATTCTCTAGTTTTTATGTAGAAAAGACAGGTAGGATATATAGTATAGATTTTTAAAAAAAATTCATATACAACATTTTTATTCACTATATCTTGTTTTTCTCGGCTTGTTGGTCATGATACTTAGTGCGTAATTTGATTCAGCCATTCATTTATGTATGTATATATATAATCAATCTAAAGTTTAATGAAATATTAAATTAGTACCTTCTAGCATTGACCTTATGACAAATAGGTATGAGAAAAATAATTCACATGATATATGATTCAGTTTTTATGTACACAAAACAAAAAAAAATTAGCGTAAATAATGTTTTAAGGCAATTCAATGAAGAAACTCCAGACATGTAAAAAGAATATTATGATTCTATTATACAGTAGAACCTCCTCAATTAGAAATTCAAGGGACCCAAAAAAAAACTTTGAGAATTATGCAGAATCCTGTTATTCAAAATTCAAAGTAAAAACAAAATTGAAAAAATTCTCCAAAAACCATAAAACCCATTAATTTTATGAAAGACGACTGTATTTCAAGAAATCATTTCGAACACGCAATGCTAATTATGCAAAGAACGCAACATTATTTTTTTTTACGGCGCAAGGGATGAAAATTATTTCAAATTACGAACTACCAAGGTTTTCATATTATCAAGGTAAATCTACTATGAAATTAACATTTTGGGACTTGGGGTTTTAAACATGTCGAATTATGAAGAATATTGAATTATCGGGGTTCAAATTAACGGGATTTTACCCTATTAGGCGAATTTTGAGACAACTGACAAAAACAGAATAAGCTCTCTACGTAAAATCAAATCAGAAATTGTCATTATAAATTATTAGTAATCTTTTGTTTAATTTCCTAGACTATTCTGCCATGTGATCCCTCTGGCTTGATGCTTCGGATCTCATTGCCGGGTCCATCATCAGGGCCAATGCGATGAGTGTTGATATATATTGATATACTTACAATACTGTATCGAAAACAAAATGTGTCAATTTTATAAACACACAGTACCTTAGTCTATTATCTCCAAATACAATTACCTCCTACATTTAAGCATTTATCAAATCGGTTCACAGAGCTTTAAATTCCTGATGATATAGTCATTCACCTACAGTCCAAGACATGATAAATACTTAAATGTAGAAGGCGATTACGTTTAGAAATAGATTAAGGTACTGCATATTTATGAAACGCTAGCTGTTCGTTCCTGGCGTTGCACGGGTTAAGGATTAAGTTAAAAATAAATTTGTGGGAGGAAACAAAGTTTCTATTGTTTTGCAAAGCCTCTAATAAAAACAATGCAATAAAATTGAATATTAAAACAATTTTTTAAAGCTCTTTCTTTCGTTTACTTACATAAGGTCTTAAGTCTTAAACGTCTTTACTTTCTAGACTACCTCGTATATTATCGTGGTACAATTAATATTTTGTATTATCATCCTAATTGGTATTTATGTTTCAAGCCTAAAATTGAATACTTCTTAGTATCTGAGCTTGCAAAACCAGTTGAGTCAAAGGTTTTGCTGGCTTGTCTAACCCTATCATCGACACAATATTGCCGAGAAACATATATGCACTGACACACCCAATTTTCAACACAAAAACACCAAGTCAGCTATCCGATCTGATAACGAACCCCGCAATAAGATCCCATACGTCAGCCAGAGGTAGAATAGACTACAGAAGAACAGCCATGAAACCTGAGTATTTAGCCATCTGGAAGCAATTTTCTCTTTACCATCAGCAACATACCAATATGTCAAAATTATATTACAAACACTATAACACATTTAAAATAATATAGATAAACATATATGGAACACTGACTAATTTCACATATAATACACTGATCAACATTTGTTGGCTATAAAAAGTAGACCTCTTTTTTTAAAGTCAACAAAAAATACTGCTCAATAACATACTAAATTTAATTGGGAGGTACCAAATTTTCAATCTAATGCATCAATAAGTGGTGTTTATGGAAATGTTGAGGTCATAAATATTCACATAAATGTTATTTTCCAAAAATATCATCTATTTCTTAATTCTATCTACTATACTAAATTTTATATAAGACTGCTAAATTTGGTAAGTATTATATTTTTAAATCCTTGTGCCGTTAATATATTTTTTTACTGAGCTCACGGAGTGTAGGGCGGAGGGGGGGGCAGCATTCCCAAGTCCCGCCCCACCACAAGTACCTCCACCGGTGGGGACTCCGCCCTGTTGGTATCACAGATACTTTGTATAGTTCTACTCCGTCTGGGGGGAGCAGGAACAAAGGGGCCGGATTCAGAATTAGATCTTGTGATTCTGTTTCTCGGTGATGGGCCGAAGTTGAAGCTTTCGATCCCGTCCCAATCTTCAATCAGATGGCGTCTTTGGATGCTCTGATCCGATACTGTCGCACTAAGCAAGTTTGTGGCAGCCCCCATTATAGAAATTACACCTGAAATATAGTTTAATAGCACCTCTGTTTATTTAAAATTCACATTGTTTAAAAATATTTAGAATAAATCAACACACTGGACACTGAATTATTGGAGATAGGAAAAAATTCGATTGATCCATCTATGACAAAAAATTAAGGGAAAGGTCATAGAAAAAATATAATTAAGAAAAAAAATGAAAGAGAATAAGATTATATGTACGTATCAAATTAATTTTAATGCAATCGCATTATCTTTGTGAAGTTATGATTTTTCAGAATTTTAAAATGAATTAGATAAATCCCAGAAAGATATACGGAAAAATTATCTATCACTGGGGCTCAAACCCGGAACTTTCAATTGCCAGTAGATAACTTTGTGAATTAAGCTACAATAATCATACAGAAAATCACTGAATTTTATCAAGACAGTTTCCAAGTAAAAATCCATTGATTTTTTCCCAAAACATTTGCAGAAGCAAATGAATTTTTAATATACAATATAAGTTACTTTCACGATAGTGTAATGTTTTACAGAATATAACTAAGAAATATTGAAAAAAATGCAAACTTTGAAGTCGCATATCTGGACATTTATTAATATTTAGGACAGAGTTGCTTGAACGCTTTCGACTCATAGTTTTGGCAGAAATCTACCTGTGAAGTATTGCAGACTAATTCTGTTACACCCTGCATAATGTGATAACTTGGAAATTCTGATGAAATCATTCAGAATACAAACTATCTTGAACATGATGAAATATTTCATGTTTTCCAAATACGGAATATTTCACATTATTAATCCATTATCTCTACATGAGAGAGTACGGGCATTATCCTTGGCTTTACCCAACCGAGTTCCTCCAGGGTATGCTTGGCTACAATAGTTTAGAGACTAGAAGGAATGTGTATCTGACTATGCATTTTTATCAATTGTTGCGCGGTATGATCGATAACCCTGAAATTATGCGGAGCATTGGTTTGTATATTCCCGATAATTACCTAAGACAGTGTCAGCATAGATTGTTTCACATTTCAATATACAGGACCAACCTGCCAATTGGATTATGCCTGTTGGAAGAGCTACCGCTATGCTGAACAATATTACTTTGGACATTGATCTGTTCCATGTCTCTGAGAGGGTTTTCCGAAGCAGGATTCCCCTACACTTTTGATATGAATGAATTTATATACTTTTGATATTTTGTTGTTTGCATATTTTCTCACTTGTTAATAATATTTACGATTTAAACATATTTTTAATGTAAATGTTACATTAAAAATAAATAAATTGGAATTGAAAATTACTCACCAGCTGCTGTTATTGTGTAAAATCCATATTCGTACGAGACGTTCACATTTTTGCTCGAACTACTGCCCGTTTCATCTTCTATCACGAGGGTGGCGTAGTAACACACTCCGACTATTGCTATGACCCACAGGACACAGAACACGCTCAGAATCCCGTTCTTCTGAATTAATCTCATATTCTCATTTTTGAAGTTGGACACGTTGAGAAATATCCCCAGCAAGGAGAACAGGATGATCATGAAGCACAGAAGTAATATTATCCGCATCAGATTTACGAGTCTCGGCGAGACGCACGCAAGTGCTGAAATAATAATAAAATTAATCAAAAATGTATCCTTGCAATATTTGGCAGATATTTGTAATGCAATATGTATTATAATTTAAAATATGTTTTATTTTAACTTTGTACTACACACACACAATATAAATTATTAAATTACTACTATAGTTTGGAGAGGAGCAGTCCCTCCCATCATCAGGTATAGATAATAACTATCTATACTCTATCTAGCTTAATAAAGTATAATTAAGATTATTTTAAAAAGACTTAGAACGTACTCTACAAACCGATTATTCATAGACTTTTGTGTGCCTACTATGATGGAAATTTTTGATAAAATATCGTTAATACAAATTTTTAAAGAAAATTATGAAATGGATTCCTTAACTTCTAGGCCCACAAGAGCATTCCTAAATTTAAAATTACCCAGATACAAAAAAAGCGCAGCCCAGAACCATTATTCATTTGTAGGAATAAAAAAATTCAATTCATTACCGGATTAATTTAAAAAAATTAAAGACTTTGTCATTTCACTTAAAAACTTAAACAAAAAAAAATCTTGAAATTCCCTTATATCTATTTATTTTCGTCTATTTTTGATTCCTGATATTTTGTTACTATGTTTTTTCTTGACATTTTTTGTTTACTATTTTGTTTAATTCTTTTATTATAAAAATTGTGATATTCATAAAATAATATGATGCGATTTACGCATCTATATGCTCCTATAACCACGAGCGTCAGCTCTTTTATGGAGAGTAATACCATTTTATTGTATGAATGATCTTTGTAATTCAATAAATTTTGTACCATGATATGTATTTATAATAAATAAATTTTTATAAATATCTTTACCCTATGATGAGAGGGACCGCTCCTCTCCAAACTATAGTATGTAGTAATTTAATAACTCATATTGTGTGTATTACAAACTTAAAATAAAATATATTTTAAATTAAAAATGTATCCTTTCAAATAGATTTTTGAAAAATTGTTTTATGTATGAATGAAAATTCTAAGAATATCTAAGATATGAGAAATAACATTTTCAAATTAGTCGTTGTATTTAAATTACATCTGTTTTTATGAACACCACTGATGGTGTGATGTCTTCATAAAAGTTACCATTAAAACCACAAGTTAAGAAAAATAAAGATTTGGCAATATGAACATGTATTATTACATTTTTACACATATATTAATTCAATCAATAGTACGATACCCACTATCATTATATGTGTAGATATACGACACTGTGACTGGGGCTGTCATTTCCACATCGATGTCTCCATTCCTGAGTTGGTGATTAACTTGAGAGGGCGAGACAGCCTGCATAGTGAAGTCCCCGAAGCCAAAGAACGGGGTGAGGCCGATGTGCGGTGCACACTGCATGCCCCGGACCCGGAACCAGCCGGACTGCGCTATGGCGGTGCAGGTCAGCAGGAAGGTGGCCAGGTGAAAGAAGGATGTAATCCGGTTGATCTCATAATCCCGTAACGGCCAGGCCATCTTGGTTGAGGTATTTTCCTGAAAGAAATTATCATTATTATAAGTAGCAATATCAATATATAACAGAGAAAGAACTGGGCCTCTAATTAGAGCAATACTATTTCTTTTTAATGCTTCTATATCCCTAAATGTTACCTTGCATGATTTGAACAAAGTTTCTGACTACAAGACAATGTGCATGTCATATTTCAGCAGTGAGAACTCAGTGACAGATGATTTCAACGCTGAAGATAATAATTCTAACATATTATTGGTTGCATGACATACCTCAGTTCACTATACTACACAGATATTGTCAGTGAGCGCGCTGTTGTTGATAGCCTCGATATGCAAAATTTGGGTCAGATCAGTCAAACGGTGTAGATTTGTACAGAAAATATATCAGGGGATGGGGTGGGGCGAAGGGGTTGGGAGGAAATGTCATATTTGTTACCCATCGAGTCCTAAAGAATAAGTATTAAAAATTTGGGTCAGATCGGTCGAACGGCACAAATATGCTCTGAAAATATATCCGGGGGAGGGGGAGGAGAGTAAAGGGGAAGGGAGAAATGTCACCCATGTTATCCACCAGGTCCCAAAGAATATGTATGCAAAATTTAAGTCAGATCAGTTGAATGGTACAGATTTGCATGGAAAATATATCAGGGAGAGGGAGGAAATGTCGCCTATGTTACCTGATGGGTCCTAAAGAATAAGTGTGCAAAATTTGGGTCAGGATTGGTCAAATGGTGTAGATTTGTATAGAGAACAGACAGACAGACAATGAGTTTTATAGATATGGATAGTTAAATTAGAGTGTACATTCAAATATAAGGCCCAACATAAAGCAAAAACTTATTATTATTATTATAATTATTCCTCTCATGCTGAAGATCACTAGGGCCTGTTTGTCCAGAGTTTGCCGCCTCTTGTGATGTGGACTCGCAGCTGCCTTTCTGTCTTTCGAGGATCTTCCAGGCATTCTTCTTCCCTCTGGTTTCCCATCTAGGGAAAGGTGTGGTAATCTTTGAAAGTCTCTCCAATACCTTATTCTTTGTCTCCCCCACCTAATGACATCTTGGATGTCAAGACATTTAACTGATTGGGGTGTTTCTCATTCTGTTGCTTGACTTTTATTTTTCTGAGGGCTTTCATCTCTATGATTCTACGAATTAATTTAGTGTAAATTTGTGTGAATAAAATTTTTCCCGTTATTTTGATATATTTATATGTTTGAAATTTTCAATACATTGTTTCATATTTTGCTAGTTATGAATAGGTTTTTGTTGACATTATACTCCTACATTTGAATTTCCGTACATCTCTGCATATTCCACTATCTTTAACCTAAAACCAGCATCATACGACATTCGTTTAATCTTTAGTTGTGGTGTTAAAGTATATTTTTGAACTATGGTTATAATTTAACATTGCAATTGGAAGATTTTGTGATTTGAAAAGTTAATAATTATCATTTCAATATGGCAACAAATTTCTCATCTTATACTTGAGTATATTTCATAGCTAGTTACTTATATATAGTAAACCATATTGTCTATGAACTTTTTGCTTGAAAATTAATTAAAGTCCATAAATTGCAGTTTTATTGCTTTGTTAAAGTAGTATTCTTTTGGTTTATTCACAATAATGAGCCGAGTATCTCCAATATCATTTTAGCTATGTCAGTATACCTTTTTGGAATGCTTTGACACACAAGTACTGACATGCAACTCAGGTCACCTTATAATATGGATTTGAAACAAAAGCAATAAACGATTTTGAATTGAATTTAATAAACTTTATTAACTTTTAAAAATACGTTGAATCTGGCTCGTGAATTTACACTTCATTAATGTGCGAGAGCACAATTATTGCTCGCTGTTTGTATAAGGGGTACAAGATGGGTATAAGGAAAAATTGTAAATATTACCATGCACCAACAAAAATTGACGTTTAAGTAATCACTATCACAACATTTTATGAAACTCACTTACCTGAAAGAAAGAATGTTTCTAGTTAATAAAATCTCGACTATTTTCAATCGATGATGATCATTTCCATCGTTTCAATGGCACATTTTGAGGATACAGAGAAACTAATGTAAACCCCGTTCGTATTATGACGTTTTAGTATTGAACACAGAATATAGACGTATTGAACAGCTGAGCGTGTTTTTTTGAAGGCTGTTCAGTGTAATTAAATTTCGTGCACCAAAAAGAAACGGAATCATGGTTTGTGATTCACTATTTTTGTTTTTACTTCACAGTCTACCCTCGATTTTTTTTTAATATATTTATTTTACCATTACGCACTTTTAAACAATTAGTTTTATGCAAAATAATAATATTTGCATTAGTACATACTTATTCAATATGTCCTGTAATGACCCAATCGTAGTTAATTTGGAAATAAATAAAAAAATATTGCACCTGGCCAAAAGCGATAAAGGCTTTGCCGATTACTTTTTATGACATTGGCAAAAAAATGGCCGCTGTGCGGCAACTGTCGATGTTTCCATGAAGCCTCTTATCTAACTGTCTAGTTTAACTAAACCCGGCAGTATTCTTTAGAAGTAAATGCATATATTTTGTATAAGGAGTCCCCCTATACCCAGCATAATAAGGTTGTTATACAGTAGGACACAAAATAGACGGGACGTATGCGTAAAGTTTCTATGAGAAATGTCAATAAATCTGTCAAACGTCAAAATTGACGAAGTATGCAATGTTATTGTAATGTTTTTTACTAGCATTAAGGATATGATTGTTTTGCTTTATTGCTTTCCTGAGAATAGGGGAGAATATTTACGCTCCAGCTACTTACCATTCTAAAAATATTTCATCAGAGAATATAAAATATCATATAAATGTTTTTATATGTGTATTATAATTTGGTCATGTAATTACCATCAGATGTACTTATAATTTATTAAATAAGATACTAAATTGTTCAAACAAAAAAAAACTTTTTGTTAATGAATTAATTCCGAATGCAAATACTTTTTTAAACACAAGTTCATTTTTCACTTAACACCCGAGAGTTTGGTATATAATTTCAACATTTATATTAAAATGTTGAACAGATTGATATATCTGAATGGAGACACTATCTACCAGCTAACCGTTGAATAAATATTTTTTTATTAGCCATTAGTTCCATGTAGAGCATGTGTGAGCTGTTAGCATATTCACAAAAACTTTAATAGTCTCAGGACTTACATATATTATGGTGTCTCCCAAGCCTACAGGCAAATCTAGATACTGAGGAGATTTACAAAATTCAAAAGAAAACAAAATTAAACAATGATATTATTTTTATTCCTCACTTTTTTAAAACTGATTGGTATTCAATCAGATAAAAGTTAATATAAATATAATTTACAACACATTAGTTTGATAAAATATTATATTAATATGTATAGATAGCTATAAATACTTTTATTCTAATATAGAAATTAAAACAACCATTATTTGTAATAGTAAGAGTAGAATAATACCTCTACGTATGTAGGTATATAAAATAGAAATATAAACATATGGCAACAAATATGGCAAACAATAAATGGCACAAACATGTAAGTAGGTACCTACATAATTTATTACAATACCAAATTAGTGTGCAAAAATGTGAAATCAATTAAAAAATTGATAAGAAAAAATATTAGGGATATTGTATTTTGCAGAAAAACCTTCGTCTTCTTCTTCGTGTGTCATCCAAGTTGCAGTAAACTGATTTACATTGTGCAAAATGTGTAAGATCACTAGCACTTTGGACATTGATAACAGAGAAAGATCCAGCCTATATTTAAAAATTTCTTCAACGTTTTCTTTCATTCATGCCTGAGAAATACATAATATTAATCCTTATTTCTGTAAACTGCACATTCAACGCTCTGGTACAATAATGGAGTGTGTTCTCGCGCCAAACTCTTTTGTTTATACATTTTAGATTATAATTTGTTTAGCGTGTCCTCCAATATGTCCATTGCTTCCTTCATTTGGCTCTCGGTAATCACCAACGCCGGCGACAGCCTCAGATTCTTGTTGTGGGTCATCTTGGTCAGAAGGCCCGCTTCTTTCAGCTTCAAACAAACGTCCCAAGCACTGATGTAACCTAAAATATATATGTATTTTATAAATCATTAAAATCCTAACTTAAGCATTTTGAAAAATTCACACTTAGTTTGTAAAACCCCGTTAATTCGAAATTCGCCATAATTCGAAATTTTCCCAAAATTGTCCCAAATTGTGAATTTCATAGTAATTCGATAAATAACCCGATACTTCGAAAACCCCGATAATTCGTAATTCGAAATATTTTTTAGCCCCTTGTGCCGCAAATCAATACATTTTAATTAGCGTAATTCGATTTTTTTTTGAAATATGAGGAAATTGAAAAAATATTTCGAGTATTTTCGTAAGTGAGAACAACAAATATGTCAATATCAGGTACTTTGAAATGTCGCGATCTTTGTATTAGCATAATAAGCATTGCGTTTTCGAAATGATTTCTTGAAATATGAAAAACAGACATTTTTCACAAAATTAATGCCTTTTTCATGAGTTTTACGATTCTTGGCGTATTTCGCAATCAATTCACGGTACTTTATGAAATGCCCCTTTTCTATACATATTGTGTCGCGATCCCTAAAATTGGGGAATCCTGTGTATGCTTTCTTCAGTTGGCTGCCTTGATATGCGCGATTAGTTTAGTTTGTGCCATTTGCGCTAATCCTCATACCTAAATGCGTTTTAAATTGTTTTTCATGTTTTTAAATTTGTCTTTAGTTGGAATTTTTTTCTAATCACTGTGTTTGTGTTATTAAAATATTAAATTTTCTTTGTAAGATGTTTTTAGTGGCTTATCTTATTGTTTCACGTATTTATTGACAATTGTATTTCTAGTAACCGTGCATTGTATATTGGTTTGAGCCAGAAAAAAGGAGGAATCGAAAGTTAAACTCGTTTGAAGATTGAAGAAGCGTTCCATAAATTCAAGTATAATAAACATTTTTGATTATGGCCACCTTTCCATGGAAAAAAAAGGTTTTTTCGCAAGTGAGAACAGCAAAAATGTCAAAATGTCGCGATCTTTGCATTAACATAATAAATATTGCGTTTTCAAAGTAATTTATTTAAATATAAACATAAATTTAACAAAATTAACGGTTTTTCAAGAGTTTTACGATTTTTGGCAAATTTCACAATCGCACAGAGATTCTCTTTTGTACCTAAAATTTCGAATTAACGGGGGCCCCTATAATTCGAAATTTATTTTTTGGGTCCCTTTAATTTCGAATTAACGAGGTTTTACTGTATTATGACAAAGCGTGAAGCTTTTATAAAAGTTTTTTTTTTGCCAAGATGCACAAGTCACATTATCAAATGTGAGAAGAATGAGACAGTCTTCAATAGATGATTTCATGGATCTGTTCACTTAATAAGAATATGATGGTTTTTTTTAATTGAGGAGTATAAAAGTACAGGCAACAATATCCAAAAAAGTAAACAATGTTTTGAATGCAGTCATCAAGGATATCTAATTTAGAATGTACTGATTTCGAGATTTTTTAGGAAATATAGCTCAATCCCTTCCACAACCATGTTTCAGAATCACTTTTAACAGCAAAGGCAGCAATATCCATTTCAACTAATCAACCTCCAAAGACGTGCGAGTGTTGATGTCGATTTTAAACTGAAACATCATAGCAAAGACAGCAATATCCAATTATGTAAATAGCAAAAAGCAACAACTATTAGGTAGCACAGTAATATTTAAAAGTTAAATATTCATTTATGCACATATGTAAATGGAAAATTGAGGTGGAAATAATAGGTTTTCCTAATAAGATGTGTGTTTCATAGATTGCAGAGAAATTTCCTTGAGTAGTGATAGGTTTATCATATTTATTTCAGAAACACCTCAGTGGGATATTGCTGCCTTTGCTTTTTGCCCTTCAATTATAAAACAATTATAAATATTTTCAGTAATCTTACTAGTTTCAATTTCAATGGCGTGCAGCAGTCCTTTTCCACGAACTTCTTTCACAACTTTTTTTGGAAGAGTAAGAAGCCTCTTTCTCATAATTTTTCCCATGGCTGTAGAGTTCTCACATAACTTCTCATCCAGGATTATGTCGAGAGCTTCCATGCTGACTCTGCACCCCAGTGGATTTCCTCCAAAGGTCGATCCATGAGTACCTGAAATGTAACAGATGTGTGAAGCAACCAAAGTATTTTTTCGTCAATTTCGTCAGTCAATTTTTTCGCAGAGCCAATTATTTTTTAAGCATCAATTTTTAGAAGTAGATACCTACATAGCTTTTTAAAATACTAGCAGTTTGAGCAGGAAGTCAAATCCTTGAATTTGGACAGCGATATATTGTAACATTAACACGTTTCAAATGGTTTCTGTTTATAAAAACTTCTAGGTACTTCTAATATGGCCTTTAAATACTCCCCCCATAAAGTCGAACTATTGGCTCATATTATCTTATCATATTATAATGAAATGTTTAGAATGTAATACAGTAAAACCTCATTAATTTGAACCCTAATAATTCGAAATTCGCCATAATTCGAAATTTTTAAAATCCTTTTAAAGTCCCAAAATGTGAATTTCATATTAGATTAACCCCGATAATTCGAAAACCCGGTAATTCGTAATTCGAAATAATTTTTAGCCCCTGCGCCATAAATCAATACATTTTTAGTTCACATAATTCGATTTTTTTTTTTAAATTTGACAAAATATTTCGTTTTTTTCGCAAGTGAGAACAACATATATATCAATATACAGTACTTTAGTAACAGAAATGTCGCGGTCTTCGTAATAGCGAAATAAATATTACATTTTCGAAATGATTTCCAGAAAAATATTGACTATTTCACTAAATTAATGATTTTTTCTTGAATTTACGATTTTTGGCAAATTTCGCATTCGTATCGCGACTAAAATTTATTTTTGTACTTTGAATTTAGAATTAACGAGGTTTTACTGTAACATGTTATTTATTATATAAAAATCATTGTATGTATCTGCTGTACAAATAAAAAGAATAAATAGTAAAAAAAAAATAGTAAAATAACTGTTCTAAAAATCTAATATTTTTGTTTGGAAAAGGAAAGATGGGATGGAAATGAACAATGTCCATGATGTGTGGACCTGGACGATCCTTCAGTGGTATCCACGTTTGCATAGTAGAATGATCTGTGATCAGCCACAAATGTGGTGAGCTGACGACATTGAGAAAAACATTGGCGTTTCATAGATGAAAACTGCAAAAGACAGTGGTAGAGTTTGGGATAGTGTTCAATTGTGTGTGCTTAATGGCTAATGAAGCAAATGTATTAACATTATGTGATGGGGTAAAAATATGCAGTATGGTGACAAAATGGTTTAGAATGATTCACCAACTCTTCAAACCATGTAGATGAATGGTTATTATACGATTGGGGAAACACTACTAACTTTTCTCAATTTCAAAAATAAATAATAATACATACCTCTTTTCATTACAAGCATCACTTCGTCATCAGCCAGAATGCAGGAAACAGGGTACAGGCCACCCGAGACGGCCTTACCGAGGACCACAATATCTGGTCGAACATTCTCATGCTGTACACACAACAACTTCCCCGTGCGTCCGAGGCCTGTTTGGACCTTGCAAGCAATCATTTTTATTAAAACATTTAATTTAATAATAATGTGTGGAGACCAAACAATTTAATTATTGCCTCAGAGGAATATAATACTTTATCAGAGTTAACTTATTACCATAATATTTCAGATATCTTCTAACAATCAGAGGAGATTAGTGGATCCAATTGATACTCTCCAATCTCTGGCGTTTTTTGGACTTTTTATTTAATTGATTATATATCTGAGAAAATAAATTAATTTAACCAAACAAATGATATAAACTGTGTACCTACCTACTGCATATAGTGTTTAATACTCGGCTTAGGGTGGGTGCAAAATACATAAACATTACATAATTTGAGTACATAAGTACCTACGCCTTTGTGTATACAACAAACTAAATAAATACATCTACTTCTTTGTTTTCTATTTTTAAAAAGTACCTTTAGAACAAAAAAGTTGTATATTTCAAAGGAAACTGTTATCAGTTCCCTTTCAAGTGTTCCTACATGTGACACACATAAGGACACTGGGATATTATATGTACATACCTTCTTTCTGGTTGAATCTGAATTAAGTAGAATTGTTTGGTCAGTATATACGAAAAAAATGTGATGTCCAGATAGCAATATTTTTCATATCAATCAAGTGGATAGTGCCAGACTATTTTATTAAAAACAATTTAATATAAAAACATGGGGACTGAAATATTTTTTAAAGGATTATCGTGTTCAAAGAAATGACAGATGCCGGCATAGTCACTGGAAAGTTAAGACATAAACAGTAACAACCCAAGAAGCATACTTGTTTATTATGAGATATTGGCCTAGTCAATAGAAAGTTGAGCGATAAACTCATAAACAGTATACAATTTGGTGGCGTATATTCTTTTGTTTCACGTTAAAATAATGTTTTTTCATTTTTAATATTTTCTCTGTATTTGTCCATACGAATTTTGCTCTTCAGCCACTGTTAAAAGTAAAATCGATGTACCACTGGTGAGAATTATTTTAATTTTGATGATTTATAATTACCTCATCTGCAATAAACAGGACATTGTATTTAGTACAAAGCTCCCGAACTTTACGGAGGTATCCATCACTAGGAACGATAACCCCGGCTTCTCCTTGGATTGGCTCCACCATGAAGGCACAAACGTTGGGATCTTTCAGTGCATTCTAAAAAGCAAAATCAGTTTTCTTATTAATTTAATTTTAGGATATTTTAATCACGTTCTACGGCAATGTGCCGGCATTCATAATTGAAAAAATGACTTGAATAAAATGTTATATGTATTCTTTGTTTGCAAAAATAGTTTTAAAAGTGTTACGCATGGGAACGCAACAGGCGGCCCTCAGTAGATAATGACATAAAAACAATGAATAAAAATGTGTGTATATTAATATTTGTGTGTCAAAAGACAATGATAATTTTAATATTCTGACAATTTGTGAATAATATATTTTTTCTTTGGGGCCCCAAAATCATTTGCAAACTTGTATGTTTTGTTAGATTAAGTATTTTTTGTATAACTTATATGTTTTTGGTTAGAATTAAGTACCTTTTGTATAAGTTATTACCTTTTGTATGTTTTTAAATATTTCTTATATTTTTATTCTGTGTTTTTTGAAAAATAAACTGACTGGGTTTTGGCGGTCTTATTAATTCTGAATACTGACGGGAGATAACAGGGATTGTGCATACAGACAACCCGCGAGACGCGCATCTCATTTTTAGAAGATGACGACGATCTCGCGGATTACAAATAACATTAAATATATACATTTTTTACATTTCTTTTTCTAACTGCGCAATAGATTGGCAGGTAGCCGTCTGAAAGGGAGCCCGAAACAGCGCGCGCACCCCTCACGCGGCATCCAATACGGTGAAGCTGGGGTTATGGACCACACGCCGGCGTCCCGTCCGGGCCGTAATTCGAAAAAATTCGCGAGATGAATTTTTTAAAAAATGCACAAAACCTGGCATGTCGTATACCGTTGGATTCGGCATGTCATTTCCTGTCAGAATTCACTTAAAAATAAACACTCGGATTGGTTTTGAGGGAGATATATCGAGAGATAAGATTCGGCCCTTTTGAGGCGAATTACGGTCGCTGACACATCCGGACACATTAGTCATAATTAAATTCATATGCGGATGTGTCAAGCGCCCAAATTGATATAATTTATACATATGTACGTCTCTCCAATCGAGAGAAATCTTAGATAGACGAGCCAAACGCGCCGTCTAAGCACTACAGCGGCACGGTATTACACGCGCCTGCGACTCTTTTCCGTGCGGATGCAAGTGGTCCATCACTTTCCGCTACTGCGCCATCTCAAGATTTATCTCCCCCCCAAGACTAATCCCATTTTGACCGTTAAAATCCCGTTATGTCTATTTTTTTGGTATA
>JADDOH010023666.1:0-238697 GCA_016648135.1 Agrypnia vestita | reverse complement strand
TATTAAAAGTGTTGCCGGTAACTGCGAGGGGGCCGCAGGGGCAAATAAAGACATTCGCACTGTGCGACGAAGGTTCGGCGATAACCTTAGTCGATTTTAAGCTGGCACAAGACATCGGCGCGCGGGGACCGAGCTGTGAACTTCATCTTCAGGGCGCGCTGGGCATGTGCAGCTCAGATAAATCATCGGAGAAGGTGAATTTTTATATAAAGGGCAGCCGGGACAGTGAATATGTACTGCGGGCCAATACAGTTCGTGAATTAGCCCTTCCGCCTCAGTTAATGGATCCGACTCGAGGGGGGTTGGTGGGCCGCGAACGCCCTAAAACTGTAATTCCGAAAATTCTAATTGGAATGGATAACACGAGATTAATTACCTCACAAGAAATGCGGTCGATAACGGCCGACAGCGAGAATGTCATCTCGCGAACAGCGTTAGGCTGGGTGAAACACGGCGTGATCACGGGACGCTCGATTGTGGGAGCGCCCGTCTTTGCGGTTCTACAGAACCAGAGTCCTGAGATCGAAAATTTGGAGTCACTTGTAACAGCCCATTTTGCGATCGATTCTATAGGGATCACGGCGGCGGCACGCGTGAATGCAGACGACGTGCGCGCCAATAAAATAATGCTAGCCACCACAAGGCAAAGAGCCGACGGGTTCTGGGAAACCGGGCTATTATGGAAAAAGGATGACATTTATCTGCCACCGAGTCGGCAGTGCGCCTTAAATCGCCTGAAAGGGATTGGGCGCAAAATGGAAAAAGACCGGGCCTATGCGATGGCATATAGGCAAAAAATTAAACATTACATTGATCAAGAGTATGCGTGCGCGCTCACCGAACAAGAGGTGGCCGCGCTTGACGGCCGCCAATGGTACCTACCGCACTTTGCGGTATTTAACCCGAAGAAACCGGGTAAAATAAGAATTGTATTCGACGCGGCGAGTAAGAGCAGAGGGGTCTCGTTGAATGATGTGCTCATCACGGGTCCTGACCTATTGACCTCCCTACTGGGTAACATTTTCCGGTTTCGGGAAGGAAAAATCGCCCTCGCCGCGGATGTAAAAGACATGTTCCTGAGGGTGAAGATCCGAAAAGAGGATCAAAATGCCCAATTATTTTTATGGGGAGAGCCGGGCGAAGAACCGAAAACATATAGGATGTCATCCATGATTTTTGGCGCAACTTGTTCTCCAACCAGTGCCCAATATGTCAGAAATCGTATAGCGGACGCCAGTGCGGCGCACTATCCGGCGGCTGCGGCCGTGATAAGGGAAAAATTTTACATGGATGATCTACTGGACGCGGTAGACACCACTGAGGAAGCAGTAATCCTAGTCCGAGAAGTGACGGAAGTACTGCGTCGGGGCAAAATGGAGCTTGCTAATTGGGCATCCAACGACCCCGCGGTGCTAGAGCACATAGCACCGCACTTGAGGACCATAGAGCCGGTCCAAATAATAGGGCCCGACACCACAACGGAACGTGGGTTAGGTGTGACTTGGGACCCAAGTACGGATAATTTTCTATTTAAATTTATTAATTTGCCAGAATTCACGGCCGACGAAATTCCAACAAAGCGACAGTTGCTAAGTGCCGTCATGAAAATATTCGATCCCGCTGGTTTTCTCGCATGCGTCATGATAAGATCTAAGATATTACTTCAAGATGTGTGGCGTTCAAAAATATCATGGGACGAGAAAATAAAAGATGAACATGCAACAAAATGGTTCGCTTGGCAGAAATTATTGCGCCAAAGTGAGTGTGATATTTCGCGGCAATGTGTCTCAAGTAGCCGCCGCCAAGTTAATTTACATGTGTTTTGCGATGCCAGTGAATCGGCGTGCTGCGCGGTGGCATACTTTGTAGAAATTGTGAACAATAGAAAAAATGTGACATTTATTGCGGCAAAAACAAAGGTAGCTCCCTTGAAGCCATTATCCGTACCGCGCCTTGAGCTGCAAGGTGCATTGATAGCTGCCCGTTTGGCGGCAACCATAAAAGCACAACATACGTGCCGAATTGAAAAAACGATTTTTTGGACCGATAGCACTACAGTTTTGTGCTGGCTTCGGACGGATCCGAGGTCGTACTCGGCGTTCGTCGCAAATCGACTTGGTGAGATCGACGAGATAACGAACGCGGCGTGTTGGCGCTGGATACCGACACGCTTTAATCCCGCTGACATCGGAACCAGGGACGGAGAACCGCCGGATCTGACACCCTCAGGAGTATGGTTCGCCGGGCCCGCCTTTTTAAAAAGAGAGGAGTCGGAATGGCCCTGTGAGCGCCGCCCTCCCCAGCCGGACCCACAGGCACTAGAATTGCGACCTGTTGCGGTCGCGCATATGACGCGCGCCTCGCGAGATGGAGCTTTACCGGATGTTCATCGCTTCTCGTCGTGGGGACGGTTAGTTAGGTGCACCGCATGGGTGCGCCGATTCATAAATAATTGCCGAGAGCGCAATGGAAAAATTTTCGGCGCCGATTTAACGGCCGAAGAAAGAGATGCGGCGGAACGCGTCTGGGTCTTACAAGCCCAGTCGGACGCCTTTGGTCAAGAATTGGCATTTTTACGACGAGGGGAGGCCCCCCCCCGCAATGGACGGCTAATCACACTGACGTCATACTTAGATCCACACGGAATTATAAGAATGGGCTCGCGGCTGGCGGCGACCGCCGCGGAAATACCTACCGGCCTAAGAGAGCCGATTGTCTTAGACGGGGGACACCCGTATACACGATTGCTAATACGGCATTATCACGAAAAGAATAATCACCCAGGACCGGAAGTCACCGTGAGTGATATGCGTGAAAATTATTTTGTATTTCGGTTGCGACCGGCCGTGCGACGTGTCCAATTTGAGTGCCAGCGGTGCCGAAACAACCGCAGTCAACCACAGCCACCTCTGATGGGGCAAATACCTATAGCCAGAGTGGCACATCATTTGCCGCCGTTTACGCATTGTGGAGTGGACTACTTCGGCCCAATAAATGTGGCCGTCGGAAGACGAAGAGAGAAAAAATATGGCGCGCTTTTTACATGTCTTACAACACGCGCCGTCCATCTGGAGCTCGCGGACACACTCAGCGCAGATTCCGCGATAATGGCATTGCGTCGACTAGCAGCTCGCCGAGGCCACCCCAGACATCTTTATTCGGACAATGGTACCAACTTCCAAGGCGCGGCGAAGGAGATAGCTGTAGCTCTTCAAGAATTAAGATCGACGCCGCAGATGCGCGATCACCTCGCTGAAACCGGAATGGATTGGACCTTCAATCCGCCGTTGGCCCCTCACATGGGGGGAGTTTGGGAAAGTTTGGTCCGCTCAGTAAAGCGGGCACTAGAAGTGACCTTAAAGGAGCGCGCGCCGCGTACCGAAACGCTGCTCACCGCATTGGCCGAGGCCGAAAATGTGGTAAATAGTCGGCCATTGACTCACATATCAGTGGACCCGCGAGATAACGCGCCGCTTACGCCGAACCATTTATTGTTAAATTCGGCCGGACGTCACTCCCATCTGGCCGTTTACGGGCCGCTAGAAGAGCAAGTGTGCCTCAAAAAGCAGTGGCAATTTTCGCAGCAACTGGCGGATATGTTCTGGCGACGATGGATGCGAGAATATCTACCGACTCTCGCCCACCGTCGCAAATGGCAAGAGCCGACCCCTCCTGTCACTGAGGGCAAGGTAGCCGTAATCGCGGATGCTTCCCTACCGCGCAATAGCTGGCCAAGAGGCATCATAATCGAAGCAAAGCAGGCCGCGGACGGCCAAGTGCGCACTGTGCGCATAAGGACCGCCGCGGGCGACTACGTCCGGCCGGTCACGAAAATCATCGTTTTACCAACCGAGCCGGCACAGGATCAGGACACCAAGTGAAAGACATTTTTTTTCAATTTTTTTTTTTTTTCAATTCAATTTATTTCATGATAATATGTACATGACAAACAAAATGTTTAAGGCATACATATTAGGAAGTACATATAACAAAAATGAAAATATTTGAAACATTGAAAACAAAAAAAAAAATCAGACAGCCGCCAGCCGTCCCATGCTGCCTTCAGGATTCAGTATTACTGAATGAGGGGAGTGTTACGCATGGGAACGCAACAGGCGGCCCCCAGTAGATAATGACATAAAAAAAATGAATAAAAATGTGTGTATATTAATATTTGTGTGTCAAAGGACAATGATAATTTTAATAATCTGATAATTTTGTGAATAATATATTTTTTCTTTGGGGCCCCAAAATCATTTGCAAACTTGTATGTTTTGTTAGATTAAGTACCTTTTGTATAATTTATTACCTTTTGAATAATTTGTATGTTTTAAATATTTCTTATATTTTTTATTCTGTGTTTTTTGGAAAAATAAACTGACTGGGTTTTGGCGGTCTTATTAATTCTGAATACTGACGGGAGATAACAGGGATTGTGCATATAGACAACCCGCGAGACGCGCATCTCATTTTTGGAAGATGACGACGATCTCGCGGATTACAAATAACATTAAATATACATTTTTTTACATTTCTTTTTCTAACTGCGCAATAGATTGGCAGGTAGCCGTCTGAAAGGGAGCCCGAAACAGCGTGCGCACCCCTCACGCGGCATCCAATACGGTGAAGCTGGGTTTATGGACCACACGCCGGCGTCCCGTGAAGGGCGTCCGGGCCGTAATGCGAAAAAATTCGCGAGATGAATTTTTTAAAAAATGCACAAAACCTGGCATGTCGTATACCGTTGGATTCGGCATGTCATTTCCTGTCAGGATTCACTAAAAAATAAACAATCGGATTGGTTTTGAGGGAGATATGTCGAGAGATAAGATTCGGCCCTTTTGAGGCGAATTACGGTCGCTGACACATCCGGACACATTAGTCATAATTAAATTCATATGCGGATGTGTCAAGCGCCCAAAATGATATAATTTATACATATGTACGTCTCTCCAATCGAGAGAAATCTTAGATAGACGAGCCAAACGCGCCGTCTAAGCACTACAGCGGCACGGTATTACACGCGCCTGCGACTCTTTTCCGTGCGGATGCAAGTGGTCCATCACTCTCCGCTACTGCACCATCTCAAGATTTATCTCCCCCCCAAGACTAATCCCATTTTGACCGTTAAAATCCCGTTATGTCTATTTTTTTGGTATAAATAAAGGAAGGTGAAATGGACCAGGCAGTGTGAAATCCTCGCTTTTTCTTGTGCTTTATCGGTCGTAATGTCCGTCACTCTGCCGGTTCAGTGCACCGTTTTGTATAGTCTGAACCTGTGTTTTATTTAAAATCTCTTTCCTGTTCAGTAAAATGTGATAAAAGTATAGTCGTATAAATTCTGTAATTTTTCAAATATTTTAAATATTTTAAATTTTAAATTTTTTAATTTTTTAATTAATAATAATTAATTAATTATTGATTAAAATCTCACAAAACTCGCGTGTCCGCGGCAAGGCGTCGGATCGTGCAACTTCCCTATTTACAAATCTACAAAATCGTTGCCGTTCGCCATTTTGTGTGGAACACAAAACAAAACAATGAAACTTACGTTATTTGTCGTCTTCCACAATCCCCCTCCTCCGCTCCATTTGTTTCAATAATAACGGAACATATAGTTAACATCATCATCACTGCAATCACAATAACTGAACTTTGCCATTTAAACGAAAGAAAGGCCAACATTTTTGATAAATAAAATTCACTTAAAAATATAATAAATTACGGGGATGCAGATTTATAAATTATCCAGCAATATGTAAATTAAGTGCCTCACTGCAAAAACAGCGCTTTGTGGACAATGGCGATTGTGTGAGAATTATCCTTAGAGTGTGTTGTTTGTGGGAAACGCGATAAAATATCCATTGCCGTGCGTGCTCAACATTTTATTTTTAATTTAAAATCCACAACTTGGAAGATATTACAGTGAGATCGAGAGTAAAAAAAAATACGAAATAAAGGTACTGATACACATGCTTATTAGCGGCACGTGAGCATGCGCAGTATTGACTTTCTTTAGCCCTTTCTTATTAGTGGCATGTGTGTACGCACGTGTGTATAGGAATCACGAATGTCTGTGGAATACTCGGTCACCGCAATGTAAAAATAATATAGCAAGAAATAATGTTTGTGAAACTTTATTAAAAGACATGAATGATTCAAATCTTACAATAAAGATTATAAAAACTAAAATCAAAAATATTTTGATTTATTGGTTCACTTGAATTTTCTATTTCAGTTTGCAGTTTCCATTTTGAACAAGAGCGTCTCTACTCTATGACAAGAGCATGCCAGTAATAATCATGTGTGTTTGATTAAACCCAGGAACTGTTTTAATTTATTGGTTCACTTGAATTTTCTATTTCAGTTTGCCACTAATAAGCATGTGTATTTGATCGTTAGCTTTGAGCATGCTTATTTATGAGCATGCTTAAAATAAGCATGCTAATAATGATGAAGTCTGTACAGTTGTGAGGGCATGCTAGTTTTGAGCATGCTTAAAATAAACATGCTAATAATGATCAAGCGTGTACAGTTGTGAGGGTATGCTAGTCTTGAGCATGCTAATGAGCATGCCAGTAAAAAGCATGTGTATATGTACCTTAAGATGATAAACAAATCATCGAAATGTGTTTTTTTCTTTCTGAAAGCAGTAATACATATTTATTTATTATTTATTGATAATACACACCCTGAATGGGGCTTTTACATTATATGACACACACAGTTTTCAAATAGCATACCTATTGAAGTACACAAGAAAATTAGCAAAATAAATAATATAATATATAATATAATAAAATATATAATAAAATAAATAAATAATATAATAAAATAAATAATTTTTTAAGTATGTAGGCAAACTATAAAATGGAAGATTAGTAGATATGTCTTTTCTTTGTGTATATTGTACGAACTATAAATATATCAACAGAGCTGTATTGATTGACAAAGTGTTAAATATCCATAATGTATATGTCGCAGTCATCTGGTTAAATATGCCAGGTAATTGGACGCCTGGGTCGCTCATTAAACGCCGGCATCCAATTAAATTGCTAAAGGACAACTAGCCAGGTCATTGAGCAAAATAAACATGTACAATATTTTCATAATAGAAATAAATGTAAGGGTCTCCCACTTGTAACCCCCAGGCACAAGTACGGTTGAAAATGAAAAGTATCAACAGTTTAATATGATTTTTATCAGAATACCTATGTACTGTGTTTCGACCTTTTTTCAATTCCTGGTACTCAAAATTTTCATGTCCCGGGAATTCCTGTGAAACGAGGTAATGAATTTTATTTAATTAAGAAATTGTCTTTGTAAAAAATGTGCGTCAATATTAATTTACTGAAACAAATAAAAATTATTTGATGAAAAATGAATGGGTTCATAATGTGGCAGAGGTTTTTATTATATGAAATTAAACTTAAATATCAAAGTAGGAAACCAAATGGACGTTAGTGGTTATTTCGAACTTTACAGGAGAGCAAAATAATGATTTGTCAATATTTCTTTTATTATTAAATGATTTCCATATCTGTTTTGTATTAACAAATTTGGAAATCGTTTAATAATTAAAGAAGCATTGACAAAATCAGATTGACAGAACTTTCTTTTGCTCTCCTGTAAAGTTCGAAATAATCACTTACACTTTTTTAGCTTTCTACCCTCGATATATATTTTATTGTGATGTATTCACAGCGATGTGAATAAAATAAAAAGATAACAACGCGAAAAGATAATTATTTTTTAATGAAATAAATAATTAGCACGCTAGCATCCTATGCGTACTAGTATTCATTTTAAAAATCATTCTCGTTTGTCGCTCATAGATCCTGCGCGCTGTCAAAAATAAATATTTCTGTTTGGCCCTGCGCGGCGCCTTATATACTCACGAAAGATTAACACCTGCGTTCTGATATTTTATAGAACACCTTTGATGCCGCGCGTTCCAAACGTTCGGAGTATTCGATGGAATATTTTTTTTCTTTAGTATTGATTATCAAAATCTTATACAAGCGAATTTATTCCCGGATTGTCGCTCAGTCTAGCTCACGAGCCGCCAGTGACGCGCGGTATCACAGGATGTTGCCAGAGAATGGCACAAAAAATACATTTATCAAACATGTGATGCATGCTTTCGCAAGAAAAACTATTATTGTATCAGTGTACGACTCACAGGGGTAAAATACAGAAGCGTTCTTAGTTCTTGGGCACTTTCGCAACTAAAAAGTCGCATCGCATTGCTCTGCACGGACATGAATCGTCCACATGCAGATGGTTCTGTATGTAAACAATATTCATGAATAAAAAAATGAAAAATAAAAATGGAATTTTTATCAATGGCGTAGGTAGGTATCAGTCGTCACGGGATGAGATGATTTATCTCTTTCTGATAGCTGTATTTTGGCGTCATAATGGAAAATTTTAAATACACCAATTTTTCCATTTAATCAAGTTCTGCCGACAGCGCGTGTAGCTTACTTCACTATATTTAATGTCGGACTGACCCACATGTACTTAAATTATATTTGAGAAGTATGAAAGAAAAGGCGGCAATATCGGCACTGAGATATTTCTGAGATAGGTAAATACCAAAACCTAAAAATAGGATACTATTTTTTAAAGCTCTTTTGTGCGTTTATTTTTATTTCCTGCTTAAGCAATGTTTTATATGATATTGCACGCGTTAAAGATTTTATATAAATATATTATATGTATATATTCATATACACGTTATAAAATTATACTTTAGAAGGATCAGCTTTTTCAACTACGGTTTTTGCATGACATTGCATAATATGTCAAATATTTTATTAAAAATGGCAGACGGCATTCAATTGTGTTCGCGTGTCACATCTGTCAGCTGTCATCTGTTGCGGTGTCGCACCCAGCACTCGCGGCATGACGCCGGACCGGCCGGAAACAAACTGAAGCCATGTATTCACTAGGGGACAAATCGCGAAACATTCCGAGCGGCATGTCGCATCAACATCTACGCTCATGTTTCGGGGACAATGACGCGGTCATTTGACGTGTACACACCGGGATTCACATATCACTTGTCGCGGAAATGTCGCCCGATGAGGTTATGATGACAGCTGCGTATCTATTTATTTTAACGAGTTATCGAAACGTAAGAGGAGAAAAAGGTGGTGGGTGTGAAATTATTTACTGCAAAGAGAAAGAAGGATGGATATTCTATGCGATCTTCGAATGTCTGACGGATCTTTTGCCAATTTCTCTCGAATAACAACAACTGTTTTTGACAATTATTACAAATAATCGGGCCTTCCATAGCCAAGCAAGACAATATTAAGGAACGCTGTTGGCCCTCACATCATTTTATTTTTCACTCACTTACCACGTGACGCAAAGCATGATGTCGCCGTAAGCTCGCTCGGGTACCGTGCGCATAGCAACGTTGCCGCGACACGTAGAAATGCTCCGCTATGTTGTGCGCGACGTCGCGGAACAGTGCGCGACGTTGCAACGTCACGTAGACTCTATGCCACGCGTGATGTTGAGGGGCAATTTGTTCCATAGTGAATACATAGCTTGAAACTAAACTAGGGATGGGTAAAAAATATCAATATATCGATATTTTTTGTTAAATATCGATATATTGATATTCAATATCAACGTTCCCTGTAAGGTGTGCGCGTGTGCGCGCGTTCATCTAGCAAAATGTCTCCACACACATATTTTACACTCCGCACAGTCAATATTATAAAATAAAGTTTCCTTTGCCAGATTTTAGTTTTGCTCGAATGCATGAAACAATACATGCACAATTCTTTCGCACGCTTTCGGAGAAATGAGTCGAATAATACAATTTTACCTATTAATTATATAAAATTCATCCCCTTAAAATGTCGAAAAGGAGTGGATGGTACGCACAAGGCCATACCAAGTTCGAAATAACTATTAATAAATTCCCAAAATATTTTAAAACCCGAGCGGCTAAAAAACCGAATTTAAAAATAGCTATATATAGGGTGGGTCTCCGCGTTACGGTGGGAGAAATTCAGTAGGAATTTACAATATTTTAAGCAAAAAGGTAAATTAGAAAGCAACAACAAAAAACACTTTTTCAGGAAATTCAATAAAAAGTAAAAGGCACTTTTTTCTCAAAACACGATTCCGCGGACCGGCAGCGTAACAAGGTAAAAGTAATCTCGGCGAACTGAGGATGCTGAGTCTGCGGAATCTTCCTTTATTTATACTTAAAATCTAGACACAGCGGGAAATCAACGGTCAAAATGGGATTAGTAAGGGAGGGGAGAGACATCTCGAGAATACCCAGTGGCGGATGGTGGTCAGCGCAGCATTCCCGAGCGGATCATACCGTGCCGGCCCATCCTCTAGACGGACTATTTTGCCCGCCTAGCCAAATTATCTCCCGAACGGGGAGGTGTACATATGTAAATGTTACGTCAAATTGAACGCCTGGCACATCTGCATGTGAATTTAATTAGTACCAATGTGTCCGGATGTGTCGGCGTTCATAAATCGCCTCAAAAAAGGCCGATTCCTATCTCTCGATGTATCTCCTTCCAAACTAATCCGATTCTTTATTTTATAACGAATTCTGACAGGAAATGACATGCCAGGTTTTGTGCACTTTTTCTGAGTTCATCTCGTGAACTTTCTGATTTTACGGCGTTGCAAACTTTCCACGCGCCGCGTACGTCTGGTCCATAAACCAGCGGCCCCCGCCAGGCGCCGGCTTGTCGCGTTCAAACGTCGGCCTGCCTGACCATTTTAACGGCCTTTCAAATCTGCTGCGCAGTTATCTGAAAACTGGCAAAAAACATATTTTTGCTATTTAATTTAATCCGCGAGATCGGCCGTCATCCTCCACAGTGAGATACGTTTATTTCCGAATCTCGCGGATGTCCTAATAATGCACAAAACCTTATATCTCCAGTCAGGATTCGTCAGTAATAAGACCGCTAATTCCACTCATTTTATTTACAATAAAAAATTACAAATTACATATAGAATAAAATTACAAAAAATTCTTAAAACTATTCAAGTTGTCGAGGCCTCGACGCGAGTATAAGAAATATTATAAACTAAATGCATAAATGTTCAAAAAATAAACCTTATGGTAACAATTACACATACACACACACGGCCATATATTGTTATTTATATTAAATTTAAAAAATTCAATTTTATGCCGCTGGATTGATCGTGTGCGAAACAGTGGATGTGGCGACCGTTAAGAAGAAATCCTGCGATAAATTTAAACTGGAATGGCTCTCTGAAATCGTCGAAAGAAAAATGCCATCTTCAATGCATTTACAAAAAGTAACAATAGGTGAAATATTTGTTTATTCGAAGACATATGATCGTGTCAAATGCATCATATATGTTCCGAAGCAAATATGAAAAGTAGGTACAATAGAAATGCGAAGTTTTTCTAGTAAGTAAGTAACATTTTTTAAACTAAAAAATACGTATTTATTTGGAATATCATATCGAGGCTTGTAATACGGGCTTGCCAGGCAACTTTTCTCCGCTTTCTTCTTACCGGACAAAGCTAGGGAAATTATATAAAATCACAGTAATTAATAAATACCCTAAAAATATACATTTTTATGAAAAATTGTATGTGTATTTATGGGGGGGGGGGGTGAAAATTTATCGCACCGCCACTGCACAGATGCGTCGAAGATCCGCACACACAATAGAAAAATTAGAGGGAACGTTGTTCAATATATATATATATATATATTCAATATAATATATATAGTCAATATATTTTTTCGCGATATATGAAATATCGATATTTTTTTCTTGGATAATCGATATTTTTTCTTGACGACCCTTTTTTTGGTCATCGATATATTTTTTTCGATATATCGATAGTTTTTTCCCAATATATCGATAGTTTTTTCCCAATATATCGATATATTTTTCCCGATATATCGATATATTTTCTTCGATATTTTTTTGGCGACCTTTTTTTGGTTACCTTTTTTTTGCACATCGATATTTTTCTCGGTTAATCGATAAAATAATATAAAATAATAGCTTTAAATGTTGTTTCTCTTTTCAGGTGTGTACTTTTATTATTTTTAAATTTTAATATGAAATATTATGTTCTTTTGCTAATAAAATATATACTCTTTTCAGAGCAACGCAAAAAAGCTTTTATTTTAAAAAAAAACTAAAATATTTGGGAAACGGAAACGAAATATATATATATATAATATATATCGACATTTTCTTTCATTTACCCATCATGTACATTCATCACTCGTGTACATTCCAGGAGTGAATTCAACATCCGTGGTTTAACCAGGTCGTTGCTTGTGACTTACCACAAGATCTGATTCTCCTGACCCTTTCTTCCCTTTTTTCTTTTTGACCCTGACCTGACCCTACCATTTTTCCATGGTTCTCAAGACCAAAAGGTCTGTCATTTCGGATTCAGGGTAGACGCTTCTCAATTTTTAATTTCTCTTATCAAAGCGGTCGTTTTGATGGCTGTTAAAGGTATGTGTCGCACAACATAATATCCAGAGTGTCTATCGTCTCATACTCCCATTCTTTTAGTGTCCATGTTCTATCCACCACGGAAAAAATGGGAAGACCAGAGTTATGACCAGTCTCATTAATAAAAATATTCTTAGATTTTCAGAATGTTCTGTGTGTAGTTTTATGGGATATTTTGTCGTCCGTGTCTGACCTCTCTGGCCAACGTTTCGTTTCCTATTTACGAGTCTATCATAGGGGCTAATTCCTTCATTTGCCTATTGTAATTCACATCAGCCCTGACCGTAAGCCTGCAATGAGATCCGAAACGTCGGCCAGATAGGTCAGATATACACAGCAGAATATCCACAGAAGAATCGCATTTATGTTTTCCTGGAAATCTTTTTGAGAATGTTCATAGCAAAGGATGTCATTGAATTTCTCCTCTTTATTTCTTCTTGTTTATTGTTCGCATAAATTATTTACAGGAAGAAATCCGAAGAAAAGATAAAGAAGAAAATTTAGGCTAGGCCTGTTCAAGAAAAACCGCCTCATATTTTAATGTATTTCTGCGTTTTAAAAAGTATTTATAAACATTATAAGAAACATAAGACAAATTAACAAAATTAGAAACCATTATATAACATAGTAAAATATAAATAGATTCTGGATGTATATAACTATTTACAACATGCCAATTTGCATATATTTTCTTTTAATTACTTAAAGTCTGTGGATTATTATAATTTCAATTAGCTTTTTATGTTTTAAAAACTACTTTCATTTTTTGCAGATGCGTTGGTCACTGTCCGCATGGATGTCCGAATGGAGTTTGTTCCGGTCCCAACCTATGCCTCTGCCTTCCAGGATACGTCAAGGATAGAAGCGTGAAGGGTAGCCAGAGCTGCGTGAGGAGACACCGCAGGTCCTTGCCCCATGCCCTAAAGTTCATGCTTGAGTAGAATCTAGTCATCAATATTAAAACCATTTGTAAGCGTTCTGAGTTATTGCAAGAATTGCACAAGAAGCGAAACTCCTTCACTTGCCTATTGTAATTTCAACATTTCAAGGATTTATTAGTCATCAGAATCGCGTTAGGATAATTTGCCTCGCGTTGCGTAATTCTCATATCTATGATGAAATAATGAACTGTACGTATACATATAATAGACAATATATTTTAACTATTCTTCATGGACCGAAGGAGAAAAGTATTATGTAAAATGTTTTCAAAGTGGATTTAAATATTTTTATAATATTACCCAGTACCAATGTATTTTTTTATGAGTTTTTAATAAAATATTTTATGACATCTTATTTCCTGATTATTTTTCATCCAATATATTACATTAAATTAAATTAAACATAATTTTCTGTACGATGCTTTCTGTATGTATTTATTTTGTAAATTATTCACGTGTTTAAACCCTGAATGATGTCTGTGGAAAAAAAATTTCCCATCTGCAATATAGCAAGCAACGTTCCAAGTTTTTAATTTATAATAATACTTTTTTTGGAAAAAATGAAACTTCAGAATGAAAAGGTCACATACACACATGTCAAAAGAAATTGACTCACTCCAACTGAATGTATCGATATTCCTATGTAATATACGATGTGCGATATATAAAAGACAAAATATTACTCTGCAGTATACTAAAATCACCAAAATATACAGGTGTACCAGAGCTAGCAGCAGAAACATGGCCGGTAGATTTTTGCCTTTGTTTTGAGCCTAAATTGCAATTTTCCTAACTCATTTTATGCAAAAAGTTGAACTATCATTACAGTTAGTTATTTCGATTTATTATCGTTTTATTCGCTTTAATAAAAGTCGAATAAAGCGATAAAAACCTTGCAAAAATTGACAAAAGTGATTTTTTACAAGGTTTTTATCATTTATTTAAGTTGTATTGGAGCAAATGAATTTTTGATAATCGATATAAGTTACTGTAATAATAATTCAACTGTTTGCAAAAAATAAGTCAGAAATATTGAAAAAAAATGCTAACTTTGATATTCCATAACTACTGATATTATGTCATGGTTGCTTGAATATTTTAGACTCATAACATAAGCAGGAATCTACCGGCCAAGTTTCTGCCGCTAGCTCTTGTGCACCTTGTATAATTTTGTATTCAATAATTTCCATCAACAATGTCCGTAAGTTATGTAACAATTTCGTCAAAAATGCTATTCTAAGCTAGATGGCGTTTTAAATATATAATTCTATATTTAAAAATTTCCTTAACTAATGTAAAATATCCGTAAGTTAGCTAGATGGCGTTTTTCGTAGATTTTTATTTTCAGATTTTAAGTTAAATTTTGATTAGCATTTTGCGAAAAACTGAAACAAATTAAGAGATCACAAGTAATTTTGATTAACAGAAACCGTGAGTTCATTCGTATTGTAATGTGGGTTAAAAAATGCAAAACATAATTTGTTTACAATTTTAGATTGATATTATTTATTTGTTTTGACTAATTGTGACGGACAGGATGATGGCCCTGAAAAGGGCCTTGTCAAAGAAGATGGCATTGTCGAGCTCCATGGCTCGATGCGGTCGCCGCTTAAGGCGTACCTGTGACGTCATCTTATTCACGGGTGACCGGGCAGGATGCCGGTGCGTCATCACCACTCTGAGGACCGTAAAGACGGTGCCTATGCCTTGATAAATTTGTGAACAAATTTATTTATGAGATTTTATAAAATAAAAATGGTTGTGACATGTTTTTGATTGTTACATATTATTGTAAAAACCTAAATATTGACATGTATTTATGGATTTTGTCACATGTTTATTTTTGAATAAACGAGAAAATCGCTGTTGCGATAGACAGGGGTGGTGAGCGCGGCCAACTGTATGGCGTAAAGACAGATATAAGAAATATTGTTGAATATTTCCGAGTGACAAAATCCGACAAAATCTGACAGAAAATCATGCAAATAAAAAAAAAATCACATTTTTTACGTAACCGCTGACATCGGGGACCCGATGACAATAAGATCGGATCGACTTGAAACCTTTTTTACTGTATTCCTTATGTGAAAATCTATCTATTTTACATACTTTTACACATATAAATTGTCATGGGTGCACCTAAAAAATAAATAAAAATTATTTTTTTGCAATCCCACTTGAAATGCTTGTAAGTGACTGAGATTTCATTGTACATGACTAAAACTATTGTCAGAAGTTACGCCCGTGTGGGTACTTTGTGAATTGTACTGGCGAAAATGTTTAAGCAATAGTTTACAATTTTGACAACTTTAATTGTGAAATTTTCTGAGCAAATACCGCTTCGATCGGTATATATTTTTTTAATAATAAATTAACTTCCGTCTTGCGTGTCCAGGCGATTATGTCATACTATAGGCAAGACATAGTACCATGTAAATGACATAATCAAATCATCGGGGAGGGGGGGGGGGGGTGGTGTAATAATTCTAATTAATTGTTAAATTTTATAAATAAAACTTCCGGAGCCGTTTTCTAGGTAAACTGGCGACCCGCTAGCGTCGAATAAACTGCTCTGTGATTGGCTCCCGGAAATCCGTCCGGGGGTATTACTGTTTCCTATAAATAAACTTCCGTCGGCTTGCTGATTCATTCAGTTCTGTGCTTTTTACGCCATCTGGACCCTTTTATTTGACTTTTATTCATCACCTGCTTTGACCTCTGCTCTACCTACTGTTTTGGACTTCGATTTCGGCTTCATTGGATTTTATGATTTGGCAAACACCGGCAAATTCACTTTATTGTGAGTTTCAGAACCACCACTGTCAGCGGGTTTTACGATTACCGCTGCACAGTTTTTGGTCTGTTCTGCGAGTTTAGCACAGGAGACCTGCAGATCCATCAATCAGTGTATTCTGTACGGAACACTAATTGACGTATTGTATTACTAATTTATAGCTGAAATTCAAACATAAAAAGTTCTTAATTTCTGACTTATTATATAGTTAGTCATGCATACTTTTAAAGTTTCTTAGATTTGGCTCCGTTTAGTTTTCGTGGTAATTTAGATTATCGTGGTTAGGTTTTTGTTATTTAGGCCCTGCAGGAAGAATGGTCCTACATTTGAATCGCTTCTAGACCAAAGCAGGTTGGTCTAGAAGCGATTCAAATTCAATAGTATCTACACTATATTTACGAAACTCGAAAAAATAAAATTTTGAAATTCACGACTGACATTTTATATTTGATACTTGAGACTTTATTGCCAGTAGTGAAAATAAAGTTGGGAAAAATATTTTTAATACACACATACTGATTAAACTCAAAGCTTGGGATAAAATTTATAATGGGTCGCTTAAGTAATGTTTCAGTGGGTATCCACTATTATTTTTTTGGTAATTGCATTAAAGGTTCTTGCATTTGATTGTCTTACGACACACATGATCACTCAGATCATTTAAAAGTTGCACATTACTCGTTTTTTTTAATTCAAATATTATAGATACTTGTTTTTTTATGTTTTTTTTTATTTAAAATATTATAGATACCTGAAAGGTCTATGGATTAAATTTTACATAATAGTTCGATATAATAATATAATATAAGAATGTAATTTTTTATATTATTTTCACATTTTTGTCACTTCCATTTTGAAATTTTTAGTAGTCAATTGTTTGGTCTGTTTTCGGTTGTTCGGTCGGTCAAGGTTGTGGTAGGTCGTTGTATAATTTTAATCCGTTACAAATTAGTCGTGACTGTCCAATTTTTGTTTTGGCTTGAATTATGTGGTAGTTTTGAGCCGTTCTAGTGTAGTGTTGATGATTCTCGTGCATTTTGTGTAATTTAATGTCTTTGCCTTGTATTTCGCCATTTGCTAGCTTGTGAATGAGTTTTGATTTTTGTAATATTATCAACGTTTAATTGTTGTGTTATTCGGAAAACCGTTTCAGTGGATATCAGGCATTTCAAATTATAGACCATTTTCAGTATTTTATTTTGTTGTCATTGGAGTCTGTTTAGGTTCGTCTTGTTTCCGATTCCCCCGAAGGGTATTTATTATATATCCTATTCTACTTTTAACATATGCCTTGTACATCAGAATTTTTCTCGTCTTCGGTGTGATTTGTGTAATTTGTGGAAAAGGCTAGTCAGTTTAGTCATAGAGTCAATTACTTTGTCCGTCATTATGTTGTGCCTGTTCCCTGTTCATTATATCCGTTCCGCATTTCGGGACGTGGAGTAATGCGTTTATGAAAATAATTATTTGGTGCGAACAGGCTATAATTCTAGACCTTCGATATCCCGAATATCTCTAGTCCTCGAATATCCCTTCTAGTACAAGAGTACAGGGAGCAGGGAATATCTTGTTGGTGCAGTGGTCGTGACGCTCGCCTAGTGATCTGGTGGTCGGTTTTTCGAGCCACATTCTGGAACACCCGCAACTTAGTCCTATTTTCATAGCACAAACATTAAGTTTATTTTGAAAATAATGTCACGGGTCGGGACTTTGGGAGACAAATGAAAACACTGAAAATTAGTTAGCCAAATGATCAGTGATTAATTAATTATTAAATGGATAAAGTCACTTAACACGAAATAAACCTAACGCTATTTTTTAAATTACACTATTTCGTAATATATAACTCCTCTTGGAAGCAACGTACACCGAAAACTATACTTTAGATTTGAGGAAAAAAAATGTGTGCAGTCTTCAATATGTATACATACTATGAGTAATAAATAAAAAAAATTAAATCGTTTGCTTGAAATCGTTGCTTGTATCGTTTGCTTGAAAATAATAACGAAAATACACCCTCACACCGCGCGCGCACAGTGGTCTTGGGCCTTAAATTATGATAATGCATAAAATGGGAAGGGTGGGAAGTGGAAGGAAATGGGATTCAATTAAAGAAGTATTAAATTTATTTCAATAATCATAAATGAGATTACGGAGTTTCATTTTAAATTAAAGTAAATTTCAAAAAATGTCTAAATTATTTGCAGAATTTAACAGATTGTATTTTGAAGTGGAACGAGTTACAAAACAATGTTAATTGTTCTATACTATTAGTTTTAGTACATTACTTGTCGTGAAGAAGGGAGCTTAGCTCCTGAAACATGTTGGAAACATGTTGATATAATAAAATTAACCGTGGTATAAACAAAGTGTTTAAGTTTTTATTTATGTATAAAAATGCTACCACAAAGTGATTTCATAAAATTAAAGAGGTTAAAAATGATTACTTTATTATTTTTTACTTAAAAAAAGGTATATAATTTATTTTATTCACTAATGATTCTTTAATATCAGTCTGTACGTTAAATAAAGTTGTAATTAGATGATGTTACTACATCTACAACAGCATTATTTTGTTTCTTTCGGAATAATAAAAAATCTCGTGTCTGTTATATAATCATTTTTGTTTAATTTATTATTTATTACTATAATACAGCCTTTTTGCAGATTTTTTAAAAAATAATGTTTTATTTATATATAATAAAAATTATCTTAAACTGACAAATATCACAAAATATAGTTTTTACTTATAAGAATAGATATGTATATTTTTATTTTATAGTTTTTAAATGAGTAGGTTAAAATGTCACAGTACTTCAATTACTGTGATATTTTATTACACGAGAAAAGAAGTTGTTATTTACAAATATTTAATTTTTAAATAAAGTTATAGAATTAACTTAGTAGTTAAAATACAAGTTTATTTTAAGGAAATGGTTACAGAAAAAATATTCTCCTTCATCAAGCTATTAATATTTAATCATAACATCAATTTGTTCTTTCTTATAATTATTAAATAAATTGGAAAATTTCCTAAGTGATCCGAAATTATCGGGAACATTTATAGATATGTTTGATCACTAATTACAAAGGTTATTCTATATATTTAAAAAAATACCCAACCATATTGTTTTTGCAATAAGTAAGTTAAATTTTTTCAATAATCTCAAGCCAAAATGCCTTCTTGAACATGTACCCTCAGAACAAAATTTTCATTTGATATCAATTATTATATACTTAAAAATATGTACATACATATGCGATACATACTCGTACCTATGTAGAATTACAAAGGTAAAATAAAATTTTCAAAAGTTTTTGATAACGAAGCCTGTTTGAACTTTGTTTTTTGACTGCCTTCAATTCGTCATTTATGGAAAATATTTTTTAAACATATTTAGGTGTAATAGGTGTTAAAATAGATTATAAGTGAAGTATACGCCGATAAGCGTAGTAAAAATATGTTTACAGAATGTGTCATGGTTGTTATGAGTTTATTCCAAGTAAAAGACTTCTATGTGAGAAAAAATTGCGGTTTCAGCGACCACCACACAAGCAAAGCATGATATTGTTGCCACGTGCAAGGATATTAAAAATGTTGAGTTTTTATTATATTAAGAATCAACTATCCCTTATTTCTCAGTTTTTTTTTAATCTGAGAGAAATAAAGACTTTTATAAAATGCCTACAGAAGCTGCAAAGTTGTTTATCAATGTTTCCCAAGTCTCTCATCTAGATTAATTAGTACTCCAATAGAAATTAATTTGGATGAGAGTTCACCATCATTTCTTTAATATATTGCATATTTAAGATCTGTGAATGGACCAAGGTTTATATCGAGATACAACAAATTACAAAATATTCTCGAGGAACATACAACTACATCTCATCGTAAACGTCGATATGACTTATCAGTGGCAGTCTAACTAAAAAAATTGGGCTGCAATGCTAAATTTAAGAGCCTCCTACTGCATATAAAATATAAAATAATATAAAGAAATTCTATCCATTAAATCATCATCATCATCGTCAATCAGAATACATATTCTCTATGTTAAAATGTCCGTTACTAACGCCACCAAAAGGCTACGCTACGCTAATGGCGCTGTTCTACTACTCACAGTCCTAATTCGCGGCCGAAAAATAGTTATCTATACAATAATACTCTGTATCGCAGTTAATTTTTCGTGAACGTTTTCCGAAAATATTGTCATTAAAGAATAATTAAATAATAAATTTTCAAGGCGGCGGATTTAAAAAATATTTGTCATTATGAGAACTGAGAAAGTAATCGATCTTCGCAAATACATCCACTCAAAATGTACCGCAGAGCGGAGACCTTTTAGGCCCTTGAAGTAGTTACGCCATTGCTTTTTATGTCGAGGGCCAATGGCATGTAAAAGGTTCTCATGCAGGCAAAACATCATAAAATTGTCACGGCCAACTCAAGCGACACCTTAAAACATTGTTATAAAAACAATTGTACAAATTGTCTCAATATTATTCTGATTAAAACATGTCAGCATATCGCCGTTTCAGTGGAAGAGTTGTGGTTGGGACTCTCCTTCGCGTCTGTGTAGTCATCTTCATAGTCGTCGTCGCTCAGGTTGCTCCTTACACTGGCGTGGGTGGCGGAGTACATGGGGTTGTTGGTTATGTTCAAGGGTTTCTCCAGGGACGAGTGCCCCGCCACGTACACAGTGTTGTTGAACTTCCAATCACCTGGAAAATCATTGATTTATATAAAAAATAACGATAGGTAAAAGTACAAAAAGGAGTTAAGGAATGAAGGTAAAACATAGGTGTCATAAATTATGTAATCATAATTATCGTCATTGTTAATGTCTTTATCATTATCATCTGTATCTTTATCAATGTCATTATTATCAGCATCATCATCATCGTCGTCGTCATCTCCATCATAATCATTGTCAACGTCCTAATCATCATCATCATCATCGTCGTTATCATTGTCGTCATAATCATAGCCGCCATTATCGTCGCCTTTATTGTCCTCATCATCAGAATCATTGTCGCTTTCATCATCATCACCATCATCGTTATCATCTTCATCATCATCATAGCAGCCATCGTCGTTGTCATTATCTTCCTTATCACAATCATCACCGCCGTTGTCGTCGTCTTTATCGTCCTCCTCATCTTCGTCATCGTCATCATCATTGTCATTACAATCAACAGTGGCAACACCAGTTTCAACCGAGATGCAAACAAATAATTCAATAAAAAAGTATTAAACTTGCACTTTACGGAAATTAAACTTACAACGCTATACATTTAACACAACTATGATCTGCGAAATATCATAAAAACTTGCTCAGATGTGCATAAATATTAGATGACTGCAATAAAATCACATAATTTAAGCTACAATAACTCATTGTTCCGCGATTTTATCAGTCGTAGCAGAATTGTGGTCGCCCTCAAACAACGTCTTGTATATACCTTCGTTTCAATCTACATTTTATCGGTTGTTCGAGTGTGTGCATGACCTCTTTATTCATGGTATGCACTACACCACCACTACTTAAGTATCCTCACGGTCACCGAAACAATGAATTACTTACTGTTACAATCAGAATCTGAATCTCGAAATCGATTCCTGCCCCGAATAAACTTGTCGATACCCATCAAGATCATACCAGCCCCCAGAACCGCAGCCACCACCGTCACTAGATCCCAGGGATTGTCGCCAAACCTAAAAGAAATTAAATACTTAATAATATAATCAGCATTTGGAATCCCCAATACATCTGGAATAAACTACTAGATTCGCGAAACGTCTGGAAACCCGAAAATGTTCATAAGAAGAACGACGCCATCGAGATCAACAGTTCTTGTTATGACATTTTGGTGAAACCACAGACAAAACGATGCGCCGATTCAGTATAATCAGTGGCAATAAATTAAGAGAGTACCTATCGTTTAAATATGAATAGGTTCTACCACAGACTGCAAAAACTCTAAAAAGACGAGTGATTAATGTGAAATATTTATTTTATTTTATTGTTCACAAAAAATATTTACAGGAATCCTGACAATTTCTCACTTAGGCTAGGCCTGTTCTAGAGAAACCGCCTCACATTTTAATATTATTTAAGTGTTTTAAGGTAAAATACTATAAACAGTATAAAAGCAAGAGCAATAGCAATAAACATCAAATAAATCAATAAAAAAAACGTTTGTAATATCAATATGTATTGTGATTTAAAGAATACTGCTCCAATTAAATTTGTGTGTTGTGATTTTGGTAATAAATAAAAACTATAATTAATTTCAAGTGTTTGATTTGTCTCATACGGCCATGATCTTTTTTATTGAAACAAAATTTTAAGTTCCTTAAATCCCTGGCAGCACTTTTCAGGTATATAAAATCTATCGAAATCAATTGAACTGCCCCTATAATTATTATCTATTATCCCCTGTAAGTAACTATTATCCCCTATAAATATACACTTCCCGGCTGCCTCTATAATATTCCTATAATTCGCACCAACTCTGGATTGCGATCACCCATAATGAAAATGTGCCGAGCTTACAACAACTTGTTCACAGTCATCAATATATAGATGTAAATGAATTGTCATTTAATACGTTTTAATTTAATATTGTCCCCTACCTTTAATATTATCAAATATATTTCAAAATTATTTTCTATGTAAAATACGCTAAGTTAAAATATTTGATACTATTTGTTTACACTCTTATATCACATTCTTCTATCTTCAAACAAATTAATTAAAAAACCTATAATTTTTTAACAATACCTACTCAGACCTGAATACAGAGTAAAAACTTAATTATTTAAAGATTAAGGTACGCTTTTAAAGCGTGTTTTGTATGATCATGCAATACACTATAATGACCTACTCTATAATCTTTATAATAAAAAAAAATATTACTTAAAAAAAATATTTAAAAATAACTTGTCAAACAATATTCTATAAACGTATGCTACATATGCCGTAAAACTGCTGTGCAGTTTGGCATATGTATGTATATAACATATATCAAAAATAAATAAATATGAAAAAAAAGGCTGACAAACCTAAACAAAATTAAATACTTAACAGTCATATTTTTTTCTCAACGTAGAATAATATTTTTTAACAGTTGGCGATGTAGCATACGTGTATGATGTATGAAGGATAGATGAGTCCCAAAATACGCTACAGCCACATAATCGAGACTGAGAAGAAGACCAAGACAGAGATGGACAGATAATATGAAGTGCCCAGCAGAGTAGACCACAAAAGTGATATCAAGGGATGGTCGACGCTCTGTTATGACTGCGGTCATGGTATTCCCATGAGGTCGCTAAAGAAAAAGCATATGATTTTTCTTCCTAAGGTCTTTGATTTGCATTCACTTACTTAGGAACAGTATTTTTTTCATAAAAATATTAAAACAGCTTCAATAAAAAAATAAGGTGTAAAGCGAAAACGTCAACATTTCCGGTAAAAAGTTTGACATGTAGCGAGCGATGACAGCTGGCAATGGCCAGTATAAAAAATAGCGAAGTGGCGAGATGCACAGATTAGATTTTTCTTCTTCTTCTTCTTCAACTTTGTTTAGACTCAAGAATCTATTTATTAAGAATTCCAGCTTGATTATTTGACGTACAGAAATATTATATACATTATAAGTGATTTGAATAATTTATAATATTTCTATATATGTGGGGTATAGAAGCAACGGCAGCAACATTAAAAAATAATTAAATGACATTGGATCAGTAGTAATAATGAAAAAATACAAAAATTACAGCATTTTGCGTTTTCAACCAAAAATTCATGTTTTTTATATTATTTATTGAATTGGCGTTAACTTTGTGGAATGAAATATTTTAATTATATATAAACATAGAACTTGTCTAACTCGTCCCACCTCTATCAGTACCTTAGATAATTAATTTTACTTTTATGCTTTAGTTTATTTAATCACCGTTGATGACAACAACTGTAGTTGTCGAAACTAGTCGTGTAGTCATAAACTTACAAGTGATCTTAGACAAGTGTTATATATATATATATAATTATTACATGTTTTTTCCTTACCTTTTGCTTTTACTACTCATCAAACAACAAGCCCTTAATGAAAGAAGATTAATTTACTACAAATGACAGTAAAAGATATCTACAAGGGCCTAAAAAAACATCTTCCCACTGTTAATAATAAAATTCAACTGAATTTATTATTGATAATTAAATAAGTTTTAATTATTGATAAAGGTAAGATGTTCTCGAAAACGTACTTTTGTTTAATATAGTAAAATACAGTGGAACTAAGCAGTGTTTTAACTCAATATACCTATAAAAAATATATTTTAAGCGATATTTAAATTATTTCAGAGAAATTTCAAAAGTGCGATAAATTCCTATGTTCCGAGATTCTTTTAAAATATTTTTAAGGTATTAAATGGCACAAGATTGATCTGGGTATTTTTAAAATTCCTTATTTAACAAGGAGCTTACTGATCCAAGCCAAAGTGAACAAGGTACTTATTTAGGAGCACAATTTCAAAAAATCTACCTGAGATATTGGATCCCGGCATTGACCACTGATATGTGAGGTTTTTCTGCAACCGAGCAACCATCCCCACTAAATCCATCGTCGCAAACGCATGTTCCATTACTGATAATTCCCTGGACACATTGACAGGTTTCTGGTGCAACACACGCTCCTTCGTAGCAAGGATCGCTGCACACTGGAATGCAATTGGAACCGTTTCTCTCGTAACCTTCATTACAAACACACAAGTCCGGTTCTAAGCACACCCCATTGGAACAATCAGAGCATTTTGGTGTACAGGGGTTCTTCGGATCTGTTGTTGCATATCCGCTATCACAGGTGCAAACTTCCGGCCCGGTGCACGTTCCATTTCCGCACGAAACGGAACAAACCGGATTACAAGTAAACGGATCGACCGCGTCGGATTCGTAACCTCTGTAGCAAGAGCACTTATCGACATCTGTGCAGATACCATTCAGGCACTTTTTGCTGCAGGTGGGTTCGCAAATGCTACTGTTATCAATTTTTTTGTATCGACTTAAACACGCGCAAGTGTCAGGAGCTACGCACTTGGCGTTTATGCACGTCTTGGAACAATGCGGTATGCAGGACACGTTACTTTGCGGGTCTTGTATGTAGCCGTCGACACATTCACAAATATTTGGAGCTGTGCATTTGGCATTGACACATTTATTTTCACAAATTGGTTCACAGTTGTACTTATCTCTAGAACTCGATTTGTATCCTTTAAAGCACGAACACTTATCTGGTGCCGAGCAATAGCCATTTGTACAGTTTTTCGGGCAAAACGCTCGACAGACGTACTTATCGTACTTATCGCGGACGTATCCTGCCTTGCACGTGCACGTTTCTGGGGCTGTACATTGACCGTTCGTGCACGGGCCGGAACACTTCGGGAGGCACTTATTTGATCCATTAACAGGCGAATACCCTTCGTGACAAGTGCACACGTTTGGTGCGGAGCAAAAACCGTGAATGCAAGGAGGGTCACACTTTGGAATACACGTTGAGTTATCGAACGGGTCGGGTAAATGATTATCCAAGCACGTGCAAATCCCTGGTGAGCTGCAATGACCGTTTACACACCGAGAACATATTGGATCGCACGTAAATTTGTCTGTTGAATTTGGTCCGTAACCCGCTGAACACTCGCACTTTTCCGACGCGATGCATTCTCCATTCACGCAAGCTTTGGAACACATAGGCTTGCAAACGTTCCAAGAATTAGTTTCGAATTCGTAATACGGGTCGCATTCGCAAGTGTCGAGGGTATTAGGATGTCCGTTCTTGCAGTCGGGTATGCAAACACTTTTATTCATTTCATCTGAAATGAAGCCTTCTTTGCACGAGCATCGACCGGGAGCGATGCAGAATCCATTTCTGCAGCCAATTGGACAAACTGGCTTGCACGAGCCGCTGCCATCTGACGCATACCCTGGGTCGCAGCTGCAAACGTCAGGCGCTGTACATGTTGCGTTAACACACGCTTTCGTGCAAACTGGTGTGCACTCGTGTTTCCGTAAATTAGATTCTTTAAATCCCTTATTACAAGTGCACACGTTTGGTGCAGAGCAGAAACCGTGAATGCAAGGAGAGTCACACTTTGGAATACACGTTGAATTATCGAAAGGATCTAGCAAATAGTTCTCCAAGCACGTGCATACCCCTGGTGAGCTGCAATGACCATTTACACACCGAGAACATATTGGATCGCACGTAAATTTGTCTGTTGAATTTGGTCCGTAACCCGCTGAACACTCGCACTTTTCTGACGCTATACACTCTCCATTGACGCAAGGTTTGGAGCACATGGGCTTGCAAACGTTCCAAGAATTTGTTTCAAATTCGTAGTACGGGTCACATTCGCAAGTGTCGAGGGTATTGGGATGTCCATTCTTGCAGTCAGGTACACAAACAGTATTATTTGTTTCATCCAAAATGAAGCCCTCCTTGCACGAACATCGACCGGGAGCGACGCAGAATCCATTTCTGCAGCCAGTTGGACAAACTGGCTTGCAAGAGCCTCTGCCATCTGACGCGTACCCTGGGTTGCAGCTGCAAAGGTTAGGCGCTCTACATGTTGCATTAACGCACGCTTTCGTGCAAACTGGTGTGCACTCGTGTTTCTGCAAATCAGATTTTTCATACCCCTTATAACAAGTGCACTTGTTTGGCGCGACGCAGTTTCCATTCCGACAAGGCGGACTACAGACAGGATTACATCTGTGAGAATCAAATAAATCACGAACGTAGCCACTGAGGCAGGTACAGACATCAGGGTTGGAGCAAATTGAATTTACGCACGGCTTGTTGCACTTGGGTTGACAAACGGTCGTGTTGTTTGAGCTCAACTCGTAGCCGGCGTCGCAGCCACACTGATTAGGGGAAATGCATTGTCCATGTTTGCAATCCAGGTCACATCGCGGCTTGCACGAAAACCTATTCAGAGGATCAATACTGAAACCGGCAAGGCACGTACATTCATCTGGCTTTAAACAAACTCCATTAAGGCACGGTTGGGTACAAATTGGTAAGCATATATTCGCGTGACTTTCTTGCTTTTGATATCCTGCGTTACAGACGCACTGGTTGGGAGCTGCGCAGTAACCGTTGGAGCAGGTATTTGGGCAGAACGGTACGCACTGAAAAGCGTTCGTACTGTTCTTTGTGTAACCAGCGAGGCAAGCGCAGTAATTGGGTCTTACACAAGTCCCTGAGATGCATTGTTTCTCACAGACAGGAAGACACTTTGTATTTTGAATACTAAGGTTGTATCCACCGCAGCATTTTCTCACAAACTCGATAGCCTGATACGTCTGAAAAAAAGTTTTTGTTTAGTATTGGACTAATATACTTATTTACTATCGATATGTGCCTGGCTGGATTTACCATAGATGTTAAGAGATTGTAGCCGAGGGTAAATTTATAGGGACCAATTTATTAAAATAATTGTAGCTTGTTGGTCTTGTGGTTAGGACACTGGCCTCGTGATCCAAAGGTTGCGGGTTCGAACCTCACTCCAGACTAGCAAGTTAGTCCTATTTTCATAGCACAAGCATTTAGCTTAGTTTGAAAATAGTAAGAATATTGATGTGACACGTATTCCGTGTTCGCATCTCTATTTTTTTTTTTTTTCAATTAAATTAAATTAAATTATACAAAAAAAATATTATTTTTTTACTAAAAACGATAAGGGCACAGATTTTTTCAGAATAAATTATGCTATCTGTAATGAGAAGAAAAGTATTCTGAAGAACCATAGGAAGTAAAATAATGTAAATCTCTCTATGATTAATACAAAAAAAATACATTTATATATCTCTTAAATTTGTTTTACTTTCTACTTTAAGTTAACTAAAAATCAATCCTTAATCTTGAAAATATATGTTTTCATCTCTCCTGAATTTTTTTTATGGGTTTTTGTCCAACATCTCCACATGGTCTAGAATTGAAATGTATTCATGAAACACATTTATTGAATTATAATTTAGAATTATCTATATTTAGAAATATAAAATGTATAAAAGAGTATTTTATTTCAAACTTGTGTTAAAAACTCATTCTAGCTCGCTATTTATGAACTGAATCTTCTTCCATAATAATCAAAGGTCACAAACACGAAATCATAAATAGTTTGACGTTTTAATCTAAAAAAAACGCTGGTTATGAATAAAGGAATGTCTCCTTGGAACCATCTATCAGGATCAATAATGACCTGTTGACGGTGTGTTTAAAAAAAATAAAATAAAATAATCTTAATTTTGTGATCATTTAAAATAATCATTACCTACCTACACAATATTTATATCGGATAAATTTCGAATACAATTTCTAGGTAAATAACATTTCAAAGGAAATTAACAATAAAATTTACCCTAATGAAATATATCATTTTATTCGCGTATAATATACAAAAAAGCCATTGAAAATACACAGTTATCCCAAAAGTAAATTTCTCCCCTTGGAGAGCTAACAGGCCAACTCATGACTGATCAAAAAAAAAAATTATGTAAAAAATCGTTCATATTCTAGATATTGGCATTTCTTTGAATTTAGTGGAAATCGAGACCTCAGATCAGTTTTTCCCACAAGTGCCACAGCCACAAAATTCAATATTCTTAGATGTAATGTTTGTTACGCAATCCTGAATAGTCCTGCTATAGATCACCGTCCAAAATAAAACTAAAATACAGTATGAAGAGTCGAAGTTAGCTAATAATAAAAAAATTAACTCACGAATCAGGCAAAAACTTTTTTTTTCCACTATCAGTTTTATTTTTTAGTTTTAGTTTTTACTGTGATCGATAGCAGGGCTATTCAGAATTACTTAACAAAAATAATAGTCTTATAATATCGAATTTTGTAGCTGCGGTAATCGAAAAACCGATCAAAGATGTCGATTTTCACGAAATTCATAAATGTGACAATATCTCTACAACCAACGATTTTTATCAGGTCATATTTTGATATTCTGGTCAATCATGAGTTGACCTATTACCCCTCCATGGGTGAAATCGACACCCTGCTTATACTCTCATATCTAAGATTAAGATTGTTGAAATTGTTTTTTAATTAGCTGTTTTTTGAGAACCCCCAATATATATTAGCCTAAGTCACTTATTCTTCATCGAATGTGCGTGGCATGAATACATTTTAAAAATTATCGAATGTCAGGCACAATCGGTATTTTATTTAGAAGTGTCATACGCGGAAAAGAGCTTGTAATATATAGAATTAGTGTGAAAGAGTACAGTCATAGACGATTTTAGTAATACACATTTACACTCACAACTATTTTTGTCCTGTTTCGTGGGACTCTTCTGGTCAAGGTTGGACAGCGGGGAGTCCCGCTCTTGCAGTTGCCTGGATTGTATTTTTCGTTCACCATCACAGTGAACACTTGTCGCCTCTTTTTTACTATCCTGTTGAAGAAAAAATGATCAAAAATAATCTAATGAAAAAAAAGTTATCTATCGGTTCCATACACAAGTTTATACTTTCATGGGACTGTGAAAAAAATCCATCAAAATGAAATAATGTGTATCGTATATGTAAAATATTATGTTAACTTAAATATTAAAAAATAAATTTAAAAAATGATATTTCAGTCAATGCAAGAGGCAAAAAAAACTTAATATTTTTATGTTGACGAATATCTTTTTATCCGAAAGTTATTCGCATTATTTAAAAAATGATATTGTATAATAACCAAAAACGAAACGGGGTATGGGCAGGAAATAAAAGAGATTGGACAGGAAGGAATAAGGACGGTGGAAAAGCTGTTTCGAGCCGCTAGAGATTGGGACATCGACTCTCAAGTGATTGTTAACGTTGGAGAGACCTGACACAACACTAGGAGAAGAAGAAAACACGCCCAAAACATATTACGTACAATTCAACATCAATTACTGCTTCCCATATGCTTGGAAGAGTATCCAGTATTTCAACTATCATATTTTAACACCATATTTCAACTATCGTCCTCTTCCACAACCACCAAAAGGGCGTATTCATCAGGATTGACCATTTCCTGACTTGTCGAAGCTGTTATCACCAACTTTGACGCGAACAAACCACTCTCAGCATGCCCTTTCGCGAATCGTTACTTCACCGAAAAGATCGTTGAGATCCAATTCCGCGGACGAAGGGTATCAAGTGTCCTAGTGATGCAACCTTCATCCTCTTCCATAGCCGCCAGAAATGCCAGGTCTCCAAAATCTGAAGATCTACCAGTTCCTAAATTGTCTATGCTGGTAGGCGAATAAACCACTTTTGGAATGCCCATTTGCTAATCGTTCCAAAAGTTGTGATTCAACAGCTTTCCACCCTCTTTTGAAGTGGTACATTAGTGGGATATAAAAGCAAAGGTAGCAATATCCAAAAAAAAACTAATACAGTCATCGAGATTTTATAGAAAACATATATTTATAGGAAATATGATTTTGGAAGGGATAGATATATAAAATCATGAATTCCGTACATTTTAAATTTAATTAGTAATCCTCGGTGACTGCATTCAAAACATTTTTTATTTTTTTTTATTTTGCTGCCTTTGCTTTTATACCCCACACATAGTGTAGCGAATTTGTATTGTTTTCGATGAGAGTTTTAATTTCCTAATTATATTCTGACTGTAAAAGAATTATATTAGGTCCTTACATATGAAATTGGCGTTTTGCCGTACTGGCAAATTTGATCTCAAATATCTTCTCTTTGGTTAGGAATTCCAAATCCAAATTTATACAGCTATTTACTCATGTATTTGTGTTTTGAAAATTATAATTCATTTGTTTTTTCCTCAATTGTTTTTTTCTTTGCGTCACTCAGTTTACAAAATGAAATACTTGAAATATTGCGTTATTTACGAGTACGAGTTCCACCGTGGCACCAGTGCTGCAGAAACGGCTCGAAGGATTAATGATGTGTATGGCGACGGTGCCGCAAAAGAAAACACAGTGCGTTTTTGGTTCCAACGTTTTCGTTCTGGAAATTTCGACCTGCAGAACAAGCCCCGTGGACGGCCGGGGACCAAAGTTGATAATGAAGAATTGAAGGCTATTGTGGAAGCGGATCCATCGCAAACCACATCCGAGTTAGCTGCAGGCTGCGGTGTTAGTGATAAAACTGTTTTAATCCACTTGAAGCAAATTGGTAAGGTGAAAAAGCTTGAAAGGTGGGTACCTCACGAATTGAGTGAAGCAAATCAACAAACGCGCGTTGACTGCTGCGTTGCATTACTCAACCGGCACAATAATGAAGGGATTTTAAATCGAATCATTACCTGTGATGAAAAGTGGATCCTGTACGATAATCGGAAGCGCTCATCGCAATGGCTGAACCCTGCCGAACCAGCCAAACCATGCCCCAAGCGAAAATTGACTCCAAAAAAGTTACTTGTGAGCGTTTGGTGGACTAGTGCTAGTGTGGTTCACTACAGCTTTCTTAAATCTGGCCAGATGATTACGGCAGATGTCTATTGTCAGCAACTGCAAACCATGATGGAAAAGCTAGCTGCTAAACAACCGAGGCTGGTTAATCGCTCTAGGCCACTGCTGCTTCATGATAACGCTAGACCACACACTGCACAACAGATGGCTACCAAATTAGAGGAGCTTCAATTGGAATGTCTAAGACATCCACCGTACTTTCCGAACCTTGCCCCAAACAGATTACCATTTTTTTCGAAATTTGGATAACTTCTTGCAAAGGAAAAAATTCAACTCCGATGGGGCAGTCCAAACCGCCTTCAAAGATTTTATTGATTCCCGTCCGAATGGTTGTTTTAGTAAAGGGATCGATGAACTACCTATGAGATGGCAAAAGTGCATAGATACCAATGGTACGTACATACTTTGATTAAATAAATATATTATAATAAAAAAAAATCGGCTTTATGTTCCTCCCATACTAAACGCCAATTTCATATGTAAGGACCTAATATTTAATTGTTAAGATAGTTGAATTAGAACAAATTTTAACGACTGGCTGAATTAATTGGTAAAGTTTTGATAGCAAAGTTGTTTGTTTTGGTGTACTTTAAAACATAAAGAAAGCCAAGTTTTCCACAAAACATAAAATTTTATGTACAAGGTAGAATTTCTTAGGTAGGTACATAGTATCGAATAAGATTTTTATGTCTTGATATTCGTTGATACAATTTATATGACGCAGAATTCTGAAATTATTCGTAAAATATATCCTGTTTAAATCAAATCTACATAAATATAATAGAACTTTTAGTATAAAGTTTCTATCTTCTTTGCTGCAGAAACACAACAAACATTGAACAATATTAAAACAAGTAATTGATTTTACAGTATCCGATGATTTCACAAAAAAAAATACTCAAAGATGTAAATAAAAAGACCATTTGTGCAAGGTGGCGACTCGCGTGTACCAGATAATAAGGAATGTATAAATATTTCAGTTCACTAAAATAAGTATTTTTGCAATATTCAAATTATTTTATTCTACTAGGTTAATGACCTATAGGATCTAAAAGGCGTTTGATTCAAGTATTTACCCTTTAGATGGTAATCGAACAATTTAATTAAAAAAAAGGTTTCCCTTGAGATTTCTCCATACTTCTATATATAGGGTGTAATAGAGCTAGTCCACAATACTTCCTGTCTTAATTTTAATTCAAAAATGAAACCATGACCTAATTAATATCAATAGTTATGGAGTTATGCAATATCGTAAAATTGTAATTTCTTGCGTTAGTTACTTTAATAATAAAAACAACTGATCATTATTTGATCGACCTCTGTATATTATTATATCAAAATATCATATAGATATATTACACTGTAAGATTAAAAATTAAACTGTATATCAAAATATCAAATTGAAAATGCATTTATTTAAAGACGTATTTGATTTTTATACGCGGATCAAAATATAGGTGAACATATAAAAATGTATCGGTTTTCAAACCCTTTTAAATATTATATGTGGTTTTATGCGCCAACCGATTTTTAAGATGTATGCAAAATATACAAACTATTATTATGGGTGTGGATTCTATCCGGTCATACTCGTAAAACCCGGAATTGCTTAAAATAAATTAGATACTTACCCGAAATCGTCTCTAGCGTATAGCAATCTAATACCACACCACGCTAAAAGGACGCAGTCCACTTCAATATGTATTTTTTATAGTCACAATTGAGTGGTATAAGAAAATATACAAATTTCCACTTACTAAAATGTATAAAAAATCATCAAATTAATTAAAATTATTTCATTCATAGCATTGAAGCATAGCAATAATGTGTTTTATCGCTATTATATAACATTGCATACTTCGTCAATTTTGACGTTTGACAGATGACTTTTGATTTTTCACAGAAATTTTTTGCGTCCCGTCTGTTATGCGTGCTTAGGTGTTTGTATTGCTTCCGTAGCCATAGGGTAACACAGGTCTATCGAGCCATCAAATAAACCATGGCAGATCTTTCTCAGAATAAGAGATCGCCTATAATGAAGATAGATTACATTGAATAATACATTAGATATACTAAAAAAATGAAGTTTTATGAAATGAATAAGAAATTTTTAAATAAAATATTTATTTTGTCAATTCTATACTAAAATGTATCAATTCAATCAAAAAATTCTAGAAATTTTTTTGATTCTTCGTTTATGAAAACTCGTAAGCTTTTTACGCAAAATCCTCTGGTAGGATCGTTTTTATTTCACTAACGCTATTAATTTTTTTCCAACTTCTGCTTAATGCTGTAAACATCTAATCAGGTGATAATCAGATAATGCTGGACCGGGGATTTGTGGAAAATGACCCAAAATTTTTCATCATTATTAATCTCGCGTGATTTTTATTCGTACGAGTGCCATTTTGTTCCTTCATTTAATACGTGTAAGTAAGTTTTTGTAAACCTTCCCGATTTTTAAAATGATTATGAACTCGTGATTCTGAGAACCAGTCTTTTAGGCTAATTCTTGAGTGGGACTCTCGGGATTAACCTTAATTTCTACAGAAATTCAATCTTCAGTGACAATTTCAGGTGTTCTACTTCGAAAAAAATTGACCTATTTAAATTTTGTAAACCTATTTTTGCATTGACGAATATTCAATACATATCACCGTAAACCTAACATATATTTCTGATTGCTTTATTACTGTTGCTGTAACATATAATTGTGTAAAAATAGTTTTTTTTATAAAAGAATTCTCCGTTGTCAATGCGATGTTTTGTATTGTTTTGTGCAAGGGATATGTTCGGAAAGAAAAAAAATATTTCCGACAAAAAGTCATGCAGTTAAGACAAAAATCAAACCACCACTCACTAACAAAGATAGTCAGTTAAAAAAACGTCCTTCTTTCTATTTTCACCAAAGAACCGGCAGTTAAATTTCATCGTGCACTTGAGAAACAAGACTTCCTCATATATGTAGTTAAGCCATGGACTCTTCAGAATTCCCGACCTTGGACAATAGAGACCGAATAATGAGTCCTACTAATGGACATCCACGTTGGCCATGGCTGTTTTCGTAATAAACGCTGTGGCTTTGTTTGAAAATATGAGGGCTATTTACATAAAATTCTTCTTTCATATTCATATTTTAATTCAAATATTTTTTTATTTAACGATTAATTTGATTCAATTAAGGACTGATTTAGATTGCGGCCTAAAATATTTCACGGCGTAAATGAAATTTTTACTTCACGAAGCGGGATGAAATCACGCACCAAATTTGTACACATCGGGGTTAGAAAAATTTACTTTTCATTTTAATCTATTATAATATTTTCGATTAATGGTATTAGATTTATTTTTTTACTGCCCACTATTATTCATGTCGTATTTACCAGCTTACCAAGTTTGTTTCGTCCGTATGTTATATTTAATTCGTTGATGAATTAAAAGCATTTCCCTTTTCCCTCTATTGCTTTCACTTCAACCCGATAAATTGAGGAGTCAGCCGCCATAAGGGCAATTTTCCAAAAATGTAAAAAATTACGAACGTTTAAAGTTTTTAAGTTAATGCCAAATTTATTAGCAACTGCTAACGTACTTCAAAATAATTTAATATTGTGCTTTATTTATTTAACTATTATTATAAAAGTGTTAAATGTCTCTTTGTAATATTGAAATACGAGAATTTGACGTCAATTTATTTGCAGGGAATAAGCTTAGTCATAAAAGTATTCCTTTTCGACACAAATAATTATTTATTTTGTTCAGATATAAATAAAAGTAAGTGTTTATCACGTTCATCTTGGATGCGTTCCCTTTATCTATTTTGTCTTGTATAGTTCTCACCCTCTATGCTGAAATTTTTAGTAATGTTAGAAAATATGTACAACAAATAATTTTTACTTGATATTTCCAGGATAATTGTCTCACTTTATATTTAGAAGTACCTCACTTCTTTTTAACGTATTAAATAGCAAAAAAGAAGCTTTAAAACATCCTGTAAAATTTTGTTTCAACGACCCCAAAACTCGGTATAAACATTCCGATGTTCTTCGACGCCAAATTGATGATTATACATCGTCTTCACATAACAATAATTTGTGATAGCATTTAATATTTTATTTTGTATTTTTCTTACAGTTAATGATTTGTAAGGCTTCTCTTCGTTTGCGAGTCCGCAATCTTTCTAAACCCTCTCACTTAAATACACACTTTAAGTTTTTTATTCTTAAAGTATGGTTGTAATTCAGCAAAACTGGATAAACTCTCATCATTGCAACTGCTTGAGAATTACATTTTTGCACAAGCACTTACATAAAACTGCGATAAATAGTTATTTTAATATAATTTTAGTTAAAAATGTGTAAAAACACAAGAAAGTAAAATGACCATGCGTCACATTGGACACAATCGATCTAGGCAAGAAGAGTGATTATTTTTGGTCTTCTTGCGAATTCTGTATCTCGCTCAGTAATGCAGGTATCTACATGGTGTTTTTGCTGTTGTTGTTTTTGTTTTTGCTAAAAGTTCAAGGAATTGAAAAAGTGATTCTTCGGAAAAAAGTTCAATTTCACTTTATTGCTACTATTAGAGTCTTCTCCTCAATTACCATTTTTAGTTTACGGGTTTTATTTTAAGCTATTTTTCGTAGCATTATTACGGTTAACTATTCCCTTTCCAAATATAACACACTGCTTATATCTATATTTAGTTTTTGAGTACGTATCACCTAATTTTAATTATCATGTTTCATTTTATCAATATATTTTTTATCATATTGTACACAAATGACTACACCTAATGAATAAATTAAATATTTTGTTGACAAAATTCTCAATACTCTTCAGGAATGTAGACAATTATAATTTTTAAAATACTGACATCCTAATCGTTCAATATTTAATTAACAAATGTTTATTTACTTTTATTGTAGTGATATATTTTGTAATTTAAAATTAGTAGGCCCTTGTAGTTCAGTGTGTATGACACAAGCTTCTCTCACCGGAGGTTCCGGGTTCGATTCCCGCTAACGTCACAATGAATCTATGTGATTTAGTCTGGCTGTTATTGTGATGTGTTTTCCTAAAATAATTGGGCCACAAGGCCTGTTGTAATACGAAAAATAGTCATATACTAACAAAAATGCGTAATCATTTACTTTGTATGGACACGTTTTTATTTTTAGTCTAACGCTTCTTAAAACATGGTAATGACACTGCCGCCTTTTTTCTTTTAAATATCGTTTTTACTCACAGGATCAAAATAATAGTTTAGTTTTTTTCTTCTTTTTCATTACCATGTGTTAGCATAATATATGTATAGGAGGCACAGAATTTTGTATATCTCATTATCATTATAAAAACACTATAAAGATGCGAGAGAGTAAGTAAAATTATGGAGTACTTTTTCCTTAACACCATTGGTAGAGTACAAATGGTTGACACTGGGTAAAGGAGTAATAGGAATCAAAGAAAAAGATAACTACCTACCTTAAAATAATTTTTTATTCGAATGAATAATTAACACACTTATATATGCATGATTATTCTCGACATGAGATTGCACTTAAGGTATCGTCGGCTTCTGTCGTTCACAGATGTCGAGTTCTGACAAAAACTTTTGCATTAGCCATGCGTGGTTTAGGTATATACTCGCAAACGATTATTCCAGAATATTCGATTAAATTTTTTGTACCATAGCCATAGGTAAAAGATATCGGAATCATCATATCATGCCATGATGTCTTCGAATATCCAAATGCAAAGAAAGAATCGTCAGCAGCCTTAATCTCACGTGTTCCGCTTTCGGCATGGTGTAATATTTATTAGAAAATGGACCACGCCAGCTATTAAGTCATTATCCATAAATATAAGTTCCATGTTTTCAACAGCCCCGCCCTTCCGTGACAAAGTAACGTTTCCCAGTTCATCTCTTTCCCCTGTGACGTATTATTTATCCCCCACTTGCATAGTTTTAAATTTCACCTACACCATTTTTCTTCGGCGAAATGTTTTATTTCATAACACCGTCTATTGGGCGACAGGCGTTAGGTTGGGCCGAATTTTTTTTTTTGAATGGCGTGATTCTGATAGTGAGAGAATGGTGCCAAACGACCTCAAAATTGTCTGTAAAGTACTGTTCTAATTAAGAATCATCTTCTGTTTCTTCAAAGTTTCAAAAAAATATTTTTTATCCTATTTTTGTCAGTTTTTAATCTTACTAGAAGTTGAGATGTTACTCTTATTTTCGTGCACAAAATATAGTCACTTGCTATAAACAATACCAAAGTAACAATTATTACACTCCTTTAGACTGAATGCGGTAGAAATGCGGTCACTAAGACGGTTGTGTTGAAAATCTTTGGTCGAAAGAGTAAGGAATGAACAAATTAGGCGAGAGTGCGATGCTGGCTGTGGTGTGGTAGGTAGAATAAAGAAAGGAGTGCTGAGATGGTTTGGTCATGTGGAACGTATGAACGAGGAAAGGATGGTTAAGAAAATATATGAGGCGAGTGTTGAAGGCAACAGGAATAGAGGGCGTCCGCGAAAGGCCTGGCACGATCAGATACAACAAGTGTTTTAGGATGGCCCCATTAAAAGCCGCAACAACCGTAGAACTAACATGAGAAAATGTATGAATGTGGCCGAAGAAAAAGTGGTGTACCAGGATAGAAAAGTGTGGCGTTCAATTCTCTCTGCCTACTTAGTTATTTTGACAGCAAACGGGTTCAAGTGAGGAGCGCAGGGGCACCGAATTACGCTAGCGTGCAACGATTTGTGCATCTGTATTGCTTAGACTACATCAGATAAAGCTATCGTTTGCGCTTGTTGGCCTGTTTTTGGTGATATATAAGAGATTGTGTTGCTAATTCACGAAGAAAGAATGAAGTTTTATGAGATAATATAGAGATGAGCTTTATTTCATATAGTCATACATATAAGAGTTATACGGATGTTAAGATAATATCATCTAAAGTACAAAAACATCCTTAAGTCTCGCCCTAAGATCCCGAAAAAAAATCAAGAGAAATTCGATCGCAGTGCTGTTTGAGCACTTTACTAATGCGAGAACAATTAGTTTTTTGATATTTTGGGTTATCATATTTATTTTTGATTATTTAATCAGCATATCGTACACTTTTGTTTTATTATTATTTTCCTTAAGTTTTTAACACCGCAAAAGATCACAAGGATCAATTACTACAGCGAAACACATAACAGATTTATTTATTTAAAAAAATTAAGAAAATATAAATCAAGCTTTATACGAAAGATTCATTTTACTTACGCATTCAAAACTATGATTAAACTATTCCTTTATAATTTGTAAATATAAAATAATTGTTTGGGGAAGGCGCCAAGATTTTTTTTAAAGGGGGCCTTAGTAATAAATATTGGATCAAAATCGCCGCTGTAAAATATTGTAGACTAGCTCTGTAATACCACGTATGGTAATCGCATTTTCGAAGAATTTAATTCCCATTAATATTTATCCACACTATTTCTTTATGTTTAAATAACGCCTCGTTTACAAATCAACACATTGATGGTTCATCCATTCTACCCAAGTTTTACATCTCACAACCGCCTCAAGCCCAACGAGGTAGATAATAAAAAGTACGTTTTTGCGACTGGTTCTGCGAGTGGCAAGGGGGACAGTTTTATACCTAATATCGCCGGGCGGGTATGTAAAAGGTTCAATTTTTATTCGGGAAGGCGTTCCAGATGAGTTATGTCGTAACGTCAAGCTGTAAAACAAAAAGTTGTTTTATATTACGTGATCTCGAACCATTGAAATAGAAAATTTGTGTGTTTTGTATTCTGCCAGCGGCGCGCCGAGACGCGGTCGGGAATCTCGCGGGGAAATTGTGTAAATAATGTGTTTTCCAATCACGGAGCAGTATTACATTACTGCGTCTTATTTCACGTGCGGGAGGCTGTGAATTGAGCATTTTAATTAAGAAAGGGGAGGTCCCTTTATCCGAACAAATAATTATAGGTTTGGAATGAGAAATAAGCACGCGCGTTTGTTTATTTCTGTTTAAGTAAAAAAAAATATGCTTTTCGCCTACAAGATTTACACATTTTTTTAAAATATTACAAAATATACATCGAGAGTTCGGTAGGTTTCGAACCTTGCAGGAGAGCAAAATAAAATTCTGATTTTGTCAATATTTCTTTTATTTTTAACAATTTTCCTATTTATTTATCCAAAAAACATATGCAAGTCGTTTGATAATAAAATAAACATTAATAAAATCAGATTGACAAAAAATTCTTTTGGTCTCCTGTAAACTTCAAAATACTCACTAACGTCCTGTTAGCTTTCCACCCTCGATATTGTTAAGACGTGTACAATGAGTATTAATTAAATTTTACTTTTATTCTATTATTTGATTAATCCCAGAAAACGTCACTGGTCATACTAAAAAAAACTGTTTGGACACATAATTTATTGTCATGTGTCGTGGTTGCGATAGGAATTAATGAAATCGCTCTAATTTAATAACGGATTTATTAATTACTGATTAATCAATTATTTGATATACAAAGTCACTCAACACTATTTAACTTAACGCTATTATTTTAAGTGAAACTGTTTCGTTATTTATCACTCATCCATAAATCTTTAATTTCACTGGGTAACACTGAGAAGTTTCCGCTCAAATATCGCAAAAGAGTAAGTACTTCACTTAATTAGCTATCGCTTAGTTCACACGCCTGATGATAACACATTTTTCGGTTCGTTATCGCCGCTAGAGCCACGTTGTAAGAAACGTCTGAATAACAACGACCCTCTGCGGCCTGGATCCGTTTATTTATACCCGATCACGTTGGATTTCCGAACCCTCGTGAATTCTCTAGTATTTACTAGACTTTTCTGTGTTTACTCGCAAGTTCTCGTAACTTCCAGATGTTCCTGAAAAGTTGCAGACGTCTCTCGAAAGCTGTAAGTAATTCTAGACACTTCGATAGTGTTGTGCCAACTTCAAACAACTGTCACTTGACAGAAGTGCGTAATTCTTTTTAGCCTCGTTACAATATCAAACTGTACTCTACGTTCGTTATAAATATGAAAAAAAATACTGTTAGGTAAAGGAGATGGGCTCATTCATTATACGCAACAATGCTAAATAATTGATTTAATTTCTAATAACATACAATAGATAATGTTTGTAAAGAATTTTTTTTTTGGTGTTCGTTTTTAATTGGTTAAAATTCTCGAAAATTGTTTATATATATATGGTCACGGGATCGCGGCTGTGAGAGACTAAAGAGATTAAAGTTTTATTTATACACCAGAGCCATTGGATATGAAATTAATTGAATCACTATTCCTTAATTCACATGATTGCGCACTAATCATTTGTTCGTGGAGCACTTGATACTCGTCTTTCCAGAATATTCACACGTCTGTGGTCGCACTTATTCATTTAACGCCCGGTAAGTAGGTACTCTCGTAATTTATTGTTGCTGGTCGTTTCGCAGTCACTGCTGGTTTTTATGGAATCTCGGAACTCACAATAAACTTTTCCGTGGTTATGTCACCCCTTAATTAGGGAATGTCGAAGTTTTAAGTATGATCGACCGACTTCAAAACACTGATTTTTAACTTACTGTAAAACGTCCAGAGTGCCGTAAAATCCTCGATTACGTGTAATTCTTTCCATTTCTTCAATCTCGTGATAATATATTGGAATACATTTTTGTTTGCACTATTTTAAGAATATCTTTATCTATGTTGAATTGTTATTTTTTACTTTTTTACCATAGGTGTACGAATTTTGAGTAAGCGTTTAACGCGTTTTCCTTTTATATGTTAGAACAGAAGTAACCAGTGCCGACTTATCGCTGGACCAATATCATTGTTGTAATATATAAAATATTTGTTCATATACGTCCTAAAAAGTTCACGTTTTATTATTAAGTAGCGTGTGCTATCAAATGCTTGCCGACTTAAGTTTACTGTACAATATGATTGATTTAATTTAGTAATAATGTTCTTCGTTCTTCTTATACTGGCTGAAAGCCAAGGAGACTGTTTATGCAGAGTTAGCCGCCTCTTGTAATGCAGACTCCCAGCTGCCTTGGGAGGTCTTCCAGGCATTCTCCTCCCCTCTGATTTCCCACGTAGGGCAAGGTGTGATAGTCTTTGGGAGTCCATTCTTTTCAATGGTCTCTTCAATATCTTCTCATTGGTCTCCCCATCTGACATCTTGGATATCATAAATTTTTCTGATCGTTGTGTTTATCATTCTTTCGCGTAGAGTCGTGGCTGTTATTTTTCATCTCTGTGGTTTTAAGATGTGATTTATTGCAAACTTTCTCAGCTCTCATTTTGATACCAAAGGTCATTATCGGTCTGATACAGGTTTGACTTAACCTTGAACTGAATAATATTTTTCTATGTATGTTCTGAGAACACAATTACTGGATTTGCCCACTGCAGGATTATTATTTTAATTATGATAAATTATAGAAATCTCACAGAGACGAAGCTGTTTATATGAAAAACGTGTGTTGAAGTCTTATACACGTTGGCTTATGGCTAACAACCTGTATGAGCTTTCTTAAGTGATCATTTTACACAATGCAACCTTTACCAATTCCATCGTAAGAGCGTGTACACATTATCAAATTTTTTAATGTTCAAGTCTGAAAACCTTCCATATATTTGATGGGACTATGCTAGGGACACTAATATGGTTGAAGTAAAATAATTAATTTACTTATTTTAGAATTTTAGGCGTTTGCAAATGACACAACGTACGTGAGCGTGGTTTTTACGATATACAACTAGGTGGGAGAAACGTTAACTGTGATGCAAAAAGTAACCCGAACATGCAAAAAGCTCTCATAAACAAGCCAACAGGATTAAGACCGAGACGTAGGTTAGCGGATAATGTCAAAACAGAGCTACAGGAGGTGGGCGGGCGCCCGGCAGGTTGGACCATGATTGCGATGTCAAGGGATCGTAGCACTTATCACTGACTACGACCATGGATCAGAGTCCCATAAAAATGAAACAATTGAAAAAAGTATCAAAACAAAATAAGATTAGAGATTTATAATATTAAGGTATTATGGATATGTAGTAAGGTATTGAAACAACGAATATTTTATTCGAACCGTGTGGATGTGTTGAGATTCGATTCACGATGTTTCTCTGGAGTCGTATCACAGCGTCATCAGGAAAGTGCCCTATCGCCGCAGGGGTCAAGTATGTCCAGATTATTTCTTGCGCGGTTGCAGATTGTGTGCACTATTGTAATGCATAGATTGAATGTGGAGGTGTGTTGCTTCCTTCTACGCTAGGGGTCGTTAGTGTACTGTTGATGCAATATGAACTGACGATGTCTTCGGGCTTTTCCGCGTCATATTTAATGATGGAATTATAGTAGTGAGAACAGATCATTCTTTGTAAATTTAAAGATTGGATGTTTTTATATATAGGTAGACACATAAAATATCTTTAATATTATTATTTTCGTCTCCCTAGTTATTTCATCTACCTCTTTATTCTTGTTTCTTGATCAATCCATTCTTTTTTGTATTATGACTCATTTCTTATATTGTATAATTGTGAGCTAGAATAATAAAACAATTAAATTGAGAAACATGACTGTTTCCCCCAAAACAGGTTTCACCTAGTGGGGTGTTATAATCTACATTTAGAAAAAGTGTAATTGTGATGATATTTTATTAATGTTTTGTACACTTTTGGAATATAATGAAGAAACAAAATAAATAAATAATAATAATTTATATTAATTAAATATAGTGATTTTGTTATATTATATAATTTATGATGATGATGGTGATTACGATAGAAACGGATGATGCGGGCTTGTACATAGATAGAAGGAGACTAGAAAAATTAAATAAAATAGCCTACCTGGGACACACATTTTTTTGGTTCTCCATCTCGTTACATTATATATTTCACTAGTTCAGCCAATTCATGTGCGTCTCGGCGAGTGGGGATTACCCTTTTAAAATGCACGGATCTCTCCACTTTGCAAAATTGATATATGTTTTTCATTTGGTGTTTTTTTTTACGCTCTGCTCAGTAGTCGGTACCGCGGAGGAAATCTCCCTCGGAACCTGCAACCAGACAGCCAACAATTCGCCGACTACGTGAGATATTTCTCAAGGAGGCGGCCGGGGAATACCGCCGTCAGATCTCGTTCAGGCGGATGACATTCAAATTTTAGTTGAATGTAGATAAAATAATGCCATCTCGGAAAATGGTTTTGAAATTTACCTTCGCTCGGATGTAATGTCTTTATTCGCCTTGGTTAATAAGACAAAGGCTATACTGGAAATCCTTTTTATTCATCTAGTGGTCGGAACTGCGAACCGAGGTTCTGGAAGAAACCAAAATAGTCCTATTTTCAAAGCACAACCATTTAGCTTTGTTGACAAACTGTAAGAATGTTGACGTCTCTGTTTAAAAGTAATGGGTGTGTATACTTATGTACGTGCTTTAGATGTTATATTTCCTTGGCATACATAAAAAAGTGTTGTGTTATATACCTTGCGTTGGAACATAGATTGTCTAAACAACTAAAATTAGAATTGCCATCAATGAAGACAAAAAATCTATACGGGGTAATAAAATTAAATGTAGGTATATAATTTTTTTTTATGGAGATAATAAACAACAATTAAAACTCCTGGAGCAGAAGTGCCGACATAAGGCACACACTCGGCATGGGACTCTTACGTGCTTACGAACCCTAACCGACACGTGCTAAGAATGCCAGAGGAACGAATACCAAGAAGAATCTTCCTAGCAACCCCGGAAGGACGATGGCCGGTGGCTCGTCCCAGATTAAGCTGGGAGAGGCAACAGAAAAAAAACAGAATGAATCTTGACTGGTTGACTCATACAGAAACAGCGCAAGACAGGGGAACATGGAAACCGAGTCATTGGGCCCCGAGCCTACTAGAACAAGGGGATGAAGATGAATTAATACAACTCCCGGACCATATGTAATTTTCGTAACATCGTATTCAAACTTGATGTATTCACTTCTAAGAATTGCTATTGTTTTAATAGTAGCTCGTCAAAAATGACGGTACTGTTACATGTCGCTTCCCAAAAAAGAAAAAAATACTGTCCTGTAGTGATCCAAGGCTTTATAGGTCTATGTTTAAAAAAAAACTACTGTATTGGATTGATCCAAGGCTTTATTGACCCAAGTTTAAAAAAAAGAAAAAACATATTTAAAAAAAAATATTATAAAGAAATTAATGACGTTACAAAATTTCACTCTCAACGCGTTCCATGAAGTATATTTCTTTAAATGATAATCTCTTTAATATATACTCTGTGAAAATGAAAAACGATAGCAATAAGATACCAATGTACTTCAAAAGATATTTAAAACAATTACTTTATTATAAATTTTCAGAACCGACTCAACCTGATCCTAAACCAATATTATATCAATCGTAATAATCCTTCGGGATACCTCTAAATTCTTTGTTTTAGTGAGAGAATTCAAAATTTCAATTAATGATAAACGTAAAAGTAACCTTAATAATTACGTTGGAACTTTTCTGGAACTCTGTTGACGGAAGCTCTGAAGTTATTAAATTTCTTGAAAGCTGTTGAGAACAATCATTTTCTGAATAACTTTTAAAACATCCGAGACCATTTAAATCTTTTTGGAGTACTATCGCCTTTTGTTTTAAATTAATTTCGTCAAAGTACTACAGATACAAGAGATTGATGTTTGAATATATTTTAATAATTCAGGTAAAATATTTAAATGTTTCATGATATTATACAATGCATATACATACGTCATTTAATTTGAGTCTTAATTTTAACTATAAATTTTATCTTGAGATTCTAGCAGTACCTGTATGAGTCAAAAGAAAAACAAAAAATATGAGAAACAAAAAAACTTAGCCAATTATCCGTTATTGATTGAAAAATCTTCCTCACTACGCAACCCCACCCCCTATCCGAATAGGTTTAAAACACTGTACATAAGTTAAATATTAATTAAAAAGTATATTAAAAATGATAAATTTGTTTCATTATTTATATATAACGATTATGACGTTTTCGATGCTAACGGATCGTCTTCAGTAATGTTAGTAATACTAAACCCTAAACCTAAGCTAAAGGACGGCGTGAGGATTGGGGTGGGGTCTTACAAAAATGGCGTCGTTTTCATCCAAATTGTGGACCGCCAAGTTTCTGCATAACTTTACTAAATAAATTTTGATAGCCATTTTTCCAAAAATATATATTTCCACCACAGCGATATTAATCATTCAAAAGAAATCCATCTGTCTACAATTTGTATTTCTTTTATTTTTTATTGTAGTGTTGTATTTTTAAACACTAATAACATAATAAACAATAATAATATAATTTTAAACACTAAAATATAGTAACAAAAAATTTAATAAAGGTACACTAATAATATGAATAAAAAAGTGGACTATAAATACTAAACTTCTTCAAATTTTACAAATTCACTCTGTGGTACCATTTTTTAAACAAAATAATGAAAACTTTATTTTAACTATACTTTCTCAAAAAAAAAATGTTTCGGAAGCGATGCTGTCTTCTTCAGGGCAATGAATGTACTGAAAAACAAAAAAAAATCCAAGTACAATACAGCCAGCCTTTTCTACAAATAAATTGGATATATGAATATAAAAAGGATAAGGAATTAAACATTAAAAAATCGGACATTTATCAATTAAATTGTAGGAATCGTAATTATTTTTACATAGGAAAAACATGAATAATTTTTGACATTAGAGTCAACGAGCATTTGAGATGTCTTAGCAATAATAATTATTCGGAATTTTCATACCTTCTAATATAATTTAATCACTCTTTCGATATTAAACAACCGGTTTCAAAATTTCACATAGCAATAAATACTAGGGGGTTTCATTTGGATAATCTAGAAGCATTAGAAATTACAAAAAGTATTAATACTAACTTAAATATTATAAGTAATCAAATAAAGAGTAGCTAATTGGTCTTGTGGTAAGGACTCTCGCCTCGTGATTCAAAGTTCGCGGGTTCGAACCTCACTCCAGACCAGCAAGTCAGACCTATTTTCATAGCACAAGCGTTTAGCTTAGTTTGAAAACAGTAAGAATATTGATGTGACACGCATTCCGTGTTTGCAACTCTATTTTTTATAAAAAAAAACTTTGTAAACAGTCCTCTCTTAAACCTTTTCCTAATATAATTACTTTGTAACTGCGTAATTGTAACCACGCCCCCCTAACCCCCTCGCACTATAACCAAATCTATATTTGATAATTAATTTCAGTCTATTCATGTCCTGAAGAAGGGAGCATCGTTCCAAAAATATATTGAATTTTTTAAAACAAAATTTATGCGTGGTTTAAACAAAGTTTTCATTATTTTATTTATAAATACTTGAATTCGCTTCTTTTTAAAAAATAAATGTACACGTACAACTTGTGCAGCAATGTATGTATTACTGACTGCACGCATCTGATAAATAGGGAGGTACGTGCTTGCGCTGTGTATTCTCGACTTACGACCTCTGGAAATACCGGTGCTAAGTTGAATAAGTTGTGACGTATGCAAATACCCGCCGCTCCCGCATGACGGCTTCGCTGGCTGTTTTTAGGCGGGCGGCACTAGATTGCTTGTTGGGGTAGGCGGCCGACTACCCGCTAAATCTTGGGCGGCGTTCGCACGTCGATTATTCTTATTTCGGGAAGACCTATTTAGTTGGCGAGGCGAGGCTTATCGATCAGTCCGCGAAGGTCGGGCGGCTCGAATTCGCAGATTAGGCCGCTCGGGCTTGAGCATTAAGTGCGCGTCACAAATAGTGGACGTAAATCATCTTTCCCGAAGACAAACGACAAAAGTTTCTTGACTTTTTTTGTCCAATAGCGTCCTAAAATGTGCGAGTCGAACAAATTACGGACGAATATATATTTTTAGATTTTATTTAGCGGCTTCTTTGTAACAGATATGTGAAAAGGAAATAAGGAGACAATCAAGAGAATAACATGTCACACAATACATTTTTTATGTTAGAGAAAATAGAAACTATGCATAAAATAAAATGATGAGTTATGATATAAATAAACAAGTTATACGAGATATAAAATCATAGCGAAAGTATAGATACGTGGATTTCAAGTTCAATGATGTTAATCACGTATCACGCGACGGTCTTTGGCGTAAACAAGTATTGCGAAATCCGTGTGTTTTGACTGATATTTAATACGTCTACACGTCTATCATGGGCATTAAGTTTCTGCATTTTGAAATGCTCATTTCCTATTTCAGGTTTTATAAGTCATAATTTATCGGATGAAAATTAAATGAAATCTAGGATGGAAAAATAGGAGGCGCAGTGGTTTAAAATTTTAAACGTGTAGGGATTCTATTCGATCCTTGCATTCTTGTACCTCGTCCAAACCAAAAATATTTTCACATAATAAAACATCTCTTACGTGAAAAGGGTACGTAAACGCGCCGTATTTTTTACAGTGCTACAGACAAGTTATATGTTTTAAGAGAAGAACGTTATGTATGAATTTTTGCGGTGGTTTTTGAAACATGAATTTATTTTGGCTGCGAAAATTTGTGTTGTGTCAACGTCATGCGTCGGCGTCAGGCTGAATACATAATACACACGAATAATCGTTTTAAAATTATTTTGTAATTTAGATCCACCTTTGCGAAGCGCTCAACAAATAAACAGGCAGTATTCTGACACTCGTGTTGGTAAATAATTACATCGTTTTAAAAGGTCATTATTATAAAATTTGATTATTCACAGATGATGCACTAGCAGGTTTACATATCTGAAGACAATTATATAGAAATTATAAACAAATTAAACTATGATCTTAATCAATAGGGCTTTAAATACTTATTATTTATTAATAATAATAATATGCCCTAATTTGGTCTTTAAAAAAAAGAAGCATGGCTATCTAAGTACATAAACATGACAAAAAATAAAATAATATTAACAATATAAATGCAAAAAGTCATAAGAAAATATAATTTGCAAACAGCATACACTAAAGAAGAAAGTGAAGAAAAAATACAACAATTAACAAGATAAATACAAGTATATTAACTTATATAGAAAAACTATAAAATTAAAGTTGGGTATTTTTTCTTTTAAATGTGTGTAGTATATGACCGTAAAATATATCTACTGAACTGATTGATTACTTAGGCGATGCAGTCAATGTATAGGTGAATTCATACTGCAGTTAGTGCATAAAAGAACTCTGCCTATCGCGAAATAGATCGCTCAGATATTCTGTAAGTAAGAAAATAAATAAATTAAAATTAAATATCAACAAAACAAAAATAATCAACCATGGGGAAGCACTCAAAGAAGCAGCTGATATTAAATATTTGAGAGTAATCATCCACCATAAACAAACATTTTCGTTTAACACACAATATGTAAAAAATAAATAGCAAAAGGAATTTCACTCTTGGGAAGTATCAAAAGCTACCTATATCAAATGCAAAAATATATTGTGTACTATTAAAATTTTTATGGCCCTATGGAACCGATATGTAAAGGCAACAACAAGGGTTACAGCAAGTTTATTATATGTTTCCAAATTAAAATAAAATAAAATAATATTCGATATCACGAACTGTTTTTTTTTACGGTCCAGGGAATTTATTTATAATTAGATTTGACTGTATATGATACCTAAATCGGTGTTTGTCTCAGACTACAAAAACAATTTTGGTTGTTTTGTGGTATATTGGTATATGGTGATTCTGCGCGTCTGTCCCTCAGTTATTCGCTGCGTATTTCATTATTACATATATTGTATTATATTGCATTCAATTAGTGAAATGTGATGACGGTTTACAAGGAATAGTTTTAACATAATAGATCAAAACTCTCTGTTGGAAAAATAATAGAGGCTTGGGGAAATATTTCGGGCGAATATGGCTTATGTACACGATTCACCGCCGAACGCGGCCGCCTACAAATGCCCTGATTTGGCCTAATGTTTCTGCAACGGAACGATCACAACCCCGTACCGCGGATATGTTACGGTTTTTTTACAGATTTCGTTGGAAACAAATGATGAATACTTATTGCCATGGATTCGTAGTTACAACATGTACTCGGACCGAGAACAGCGAAAAGAGTGATGGTTTTTACTATTTTTTTAAAGTAATGATCCTTACTAAACTACCCGTTTTTGAATAAGTTCGATTTCTACTGTATTATATATAACCATTATCCACCTTCCCCAAGCTTTGCAATCAATAATCCTGACTGAATATCATTGCGGAATGGGTTAACGCACGTTTCCATTAATATCTTCATCCGGTGATTATAACATAATATACTACAGTGGAAATATAGATATGTGTAGTTAAACCAAGTGGCCTCGCCCGGGATATGGATTTTAATTAATATTATTTTCATATTCCCCTCTATTTCATTGAAAAATATGAAGAAAAAAGAAATCTTAATTGCATGAAATAAATAAGCCGAAACCACAGAGGATAAAATTGTACACAGATATACTAAACCCCTTCCTTAAGCGAGGGGATTGGGACACAGTGGAAGTTTGTCCCCTTAGCGTATATTTAAGAACATTTATGTTGCAGTTCAAGTATTTATTCCTGCATAATTAAATCTCCTAGTAAACAAAATTATTATTATAATAGACTATGTTTTTTATTTTTTTTAATTTCCTACCAAACTGAAGATCTTCAAGAAAAAAGGCTTTTTGTAAAAAAGCGCGACTTATTTACTATATTGTACTTTCAATAGCATACAGCTTGACCTTTTCATAATTGTTTCAAATTTTACAAGGTCGTAGTAATTTTTTTAAACAAGTCAAATGAAAGAGACCTTGTACTAAGAAATTTACACTAGTTCATGTCTATATCGACGGTATCTACGTATACTGTCGAATCTGCAAAAATTCAATTTCCGTTTTATCATCATCTCAAAATATCCAATTTATTCTATATTTTCGGATAATGTCTAAAAAAAGTTTAACATTCCTTTATACGTAATTTGCTGTACCTATTCGAAATGCAAATACAACTTTTTTTTAAATATTGTTCGAATATGTAGATTTAATCAAAACGTCTAAGATATAAAAACGAAAATCAATTCAACAGAATACGTAGAGATCGTCGATATATTTCGGTGGTCTGTGGTGGTCGAAACCAATCAAATCTCAACTCAACATTTTCAAATTAATTTTCTCCGTGTGTTCTTTAAAAATTTTTTTCAAAACCTTTTTTCTTACTAAAAAATCATAAAATGGATAGGAAACAATAAAGCATTCTTTCTTTTTTTGACAGCATAAAAAAATGAATGCGCCATAGTTGATGATAATGATGTGCTTAAATTCGAGTTGGCCTTTAAATTCTAGATACAAAAAGATGCACAAATGCACACCAAAAAGACAAACGAATTTGGCTGCTTGAGATAGATTTTCCGCTATAAAAAGAAGGTTTAATAAATATAGTAATAAAATAAAGGTATAATTTTATTTTAAATGTGGTGATAGATTGAATAGCCCTGTATCTTCTTCTATGTCATAACCAACAAATTGCGTGTCCATCGTGTTTTTGCTCGAGTTAAATATTTGTTATATTAGTACAAGTAATGTTGGAACAAGGTGCCGAACCCGTACATTTTTAAATGACGAAAAAACTCAAAAATCAAAAAGAAACAAGTCAAAGTCAAAAATCGGTCGAAAGACGTTTATTTATTTCAAAATAAATAGCTTTAAAAATTGTGCTTATCCTTTTTTGTACAAATCAATTAAATATTAATTTTTAGTAAAATAAAATGAATCTATGTTTTTAAAATGAAAGCGAAAAATAATTAAAAATGTTTAATTATTACACATGAAATCGCGTTATATCCGAAAAATTATAGTTAATCTTAAAATCTTAAAATTTGTTATTGTTTTCTTTCTAAATAAATTAAAAGGTAATTATCCGCATTTCGCTACTATAATAAGAACCTTAAGTATATTCGAAAATCAAAATAATAAACCCAGATGGGACTAGGTAAGGCAATGGCAATGAAAAAGAACCAAATTTAATATAATTCACACAAAAGCAGAATCTAGTGTCAGTTAAGAACTCCTCTGCTCAATAAAATCAAATCGAAAAAGATCTCGAATTTCCTTGCAGCCATTCATATTTTCATGTCATAAAGAGATTTCGCTTACATTTAAACGGATTAAAAATGTAACGCTAATTATTTTATTATTTATTTAAGCACAAATATAAATAAATAAATAAATATAGCTTTATTCCAGAATGTGGGGAGGTTCGTGCAATCCCACACATTCCATATAAAAGAAAATACACACATTAAAAATATAATATAAAACAAAAGAGAAATAGTAAAATAGAAGAAGAACATATAAAATAGAAGAGAAGTATTAAAAGTAATCAAAAGAAATATACGGTAAAATATCGGCTTTAGCGAGCGATGGCAAGTCAATTATGCGGGGCCAGTATCTTTCTCCAGTGTGCATCGATGCTGGATTCTGGAGTAAGACGGGCTTCCAGGATAAGGATATTTCCGGAGCTGTATATCCTTTCCCTCATCCCTGCCACCCTGGATCTTAAGAGGGCTGCAAAGTTGGGAACACGCCCCTCAGTGAACATACCGGAAGCGCTGCAATATCTGGGAAGGCCAAACATCATACGAAAGGCGTTGTTATATTGTATGCGAAGTCTTTCTATGCTGCTCTTTTTATAATTTGTCCAGAGTTCACATGTATATAATGTTGCACAGAAGGCAAGGAAGAGCGTTCTTTTTACAGCGGTGCTACAAAGACGAAACCTTCTACACAGCATATTCGCTTTCACACTGAGAGCTCGTCTTTGCCTGTCAATATCGTCGTCGTCCATTAGATTATTTGTAATTATGTGTCCTAGATATTTTGTTCTTTCGGTCACCTTCAGGACCACACCGTTCAGAGTAACTGGAGGAATACTTGTTGGGCCCTGACCATACTTTATAACCAACAGTGCTGTTTTATTAGGGTTATAGAGCATGTTTGTTTCTTCAGCAAACACTTCACAGATCTTTAGAAGAATGCGTAGTCCTCTTATAGACGGTGCCATCAGTACCATATCGTCAGCATAACTGATGTTGTTAAGACACTGGCCTCCGATGTGACAGCCTACCCCCGCGTTGTTTAGCCTTTGAGTGAGTTCGTCCATATAAAGGTTGAACAGTATTGGGGACATGCACCCTCCCTGTCTGACGCCGTTCGTCATGTGAACAGGTTCGGAAAGACTGTCTCTCCACCTTACTTGGTTTTCCTGTTGTCTGTGCCACGAGTCAAGGATACGTATTACCTCCGATGGTATGCCTTTTTCCCTGAGTTTTGCCCAAAGTAAAGGGTGAGAAACTCTGTCGAAAGCCTTGCTCAAGTCTAGGAAACATGCGTATGAAGTAGTCTTTTTGTTTCTGTAGTACTCCAGTGTCCGTTTTACAGTAAATATTGCAGCGTCGGTAGAGGTCTGTTTTTTGAAACCCATCTGGTTGTCGTTAGTTTCCATGCTGGATTCGACCTGATCTAGCAGCACGCGTTCGAATAATCTCGCGATGGTTGTGGCAATCGAGTTTGGTCTGTAGCTCTCGTGGGAGGTTGAGTCCGATAATTTGGATTTAAGAATGGGTGTAATTATGGTCCTCGTCATATTACTCGGTAATTGCCCATTCTTTATAATGCCAGTAAACAACCTCGCCAGGAGCTGTAAAATTGGTCCTCCCGCGTGTTTGACATGTTCAATGCTTAGTCCGTCGTGGCCTGCCGATTTACCAGCTTTCATATGTTTCAGGGCGGTATTGACCATGTTCACAGTAATCGAAAGTCCATTACCTTCAGTTGTTGTTGGATTAATTGGCGGTCCACTCGAGGAGATCAGAGAGGTCGGAGTTAGGGTGGTAAAATGGTCTGCGAAAATGTTTGCGATTGCTTTGGGATTCGTTTCTCCATTTATGTTACTTGGAATTTTACACCGCATATTGCAATTTTTATTCGATTTATTCCAAAACTGTCTGAAGTCACGATTATCTAGGTCCCTAGCTATTTTATCCATCTGTATTTGCTCTGCTTCCTTCTGACATTTTTTCAGGGCCAGTTTAAACGCTGCACGCTTTAATTTTCTTTCCTCTGCGATGGGGCCTACGAGTGGTCTGCCATTTTCGATCCAAATCAACATCGCGTATCTGGATTCCGCATATTTTTGTGCAACAAAATCATTCCATCCGCATATTTGTTTATATCGTTTCGAGCTATGTTTACGATTGTCAAATGTTGAGATCGCGGCATTTCGAAGTGCGTCTACTATTCGTGTGTAGAGCGCGTCAGTATTCGCACTTGCAGGGTTGTCGCTTCTCTCATTCCATATAGCCTCTTCTTGAATCATTTGTAGTAATACTTGTGAAGCAGTGTTATACCTTTTGATATCGCATGCACCTTTTGGTTTCCATATTGCTCGGTCAGTTTTCTTGCTTGTAAGTACTTCGGTTGTTGGTATTCCGTCTGTCTGTAGGATCAACTCGAGAGGCCGATGATCTGTCCAGTCTACGTCGTAGTGTATTTTCATATCTAATATCTGCTTGAATAAATTTTTTGTCACTAGACAATGGTCTAACCATCTGGTTGTATGATGCGCGTCGCTGATATACGTATAAGAGTCTTCTGGTAATATTTCGGTATCGGCACATATATACTCGTACTCTTGACAAAAAGATTTCAGTTCTGTTCCAAAGAGAGAGTCGGGATTTGCGTTGAAATCTCCGATAATGATGGAGTTGGTGTAATCCTTTTCGTCGATATTGCTTGCAAGGTGGCGAGACAGTTGGCATATTCCTCGAAATGATCTGCAGTGCAAGTTGGCATGTACAAGGTGAAGATGCACAATGTTTCTGAAGTTAGTTTCACTTCAATACCCGCCATTCGACAGCTATTCAATGGGATAGTGGCAGCCCTGAGACTTTGTCTATACAGCACCCCCACTCCTCCGTGCGGCCTGCCGAGCATCGGACCCATGGATGTATTGACGGCAGAGGTACCCAAGCTGTTGAAATCGGGATGTATATAAGATAGGAATTCTATGTCCGTAGGGAGTAGCCACGTTTCCTGAATTAAGACAACGTCATGTGAGTCACACAGGTCATATATGAATTTTTCCGAACTGCGGACAGATCTACAGTTCACTGAGATGAGATGAAAAAATGATAACTTTGTTTACATTCACTATTTGTTCTACAAAATAATAGTGGAATTGAATAAAATTGTCATTTTTTAAAATATTTTTTAAAATTGCCTTTCATAAAGTTACACGAGACAATTTGGAAATTAAAAAAAAATATATATTAGATAAATGTACATAAATTGACTTTGCTTTTTACTACCTACGTAAGTTTCATATTCATATTTTCGTGTCACAAGTCGATTTCGAGCTTACATTTAAAACTTAACGATAATTCTGTAACGCTAATTATATTATTATCTTTTTATGTAAAAATATTAGATATACATTTATCTATATTTGTGTATTAACTTTATTTTTAAGCAAATAAGTTTCATAAATATTAAAGCCACCAGTTTCGGAAAAATATTTTTCCTTCATCAGTGCAATGAAAACAAAAACATACGTACTCATAGATTATTAAATTTCTTTCCAGGTTTTTAATAAAAAAAAACAAGTCTAAAAAATATAGAATTTCATGAATGATCCGAAATTATTGGAAACATTTTTAGGATAGGAATAGTAGTTAAATTCAGTTGGTTATTTATGACACTTCGGTCAGTTTTATAGGTTTACTTATTTTGAGTCTAAATTATCTAATTCCGGACCAAGTAAAATATACAAGTGAAATAGATAGTCGAAAATCTTTTTAAAAAGTTGAAACATTTTCTCATTAATTTTTCGAAAATTCTTTCGAGTAACCATGAATAAGACACTTCAATTCTGTTTTTCCGATATAAAAAGCAGTAGGTACACACATACAGTGTGGACACATTCCGAAATTTCTTATAATTTGCTGCTTGACTTATAAAAAAACAACATTTTTACTTTGCAACCCCTAAATCTTTTTTTCCATATTTCTTGTGCTACATTATTTTAATAAACCTGCCACACAATGATAAAAAAGACTAAATACTATTTTTACAATAATTTAAACAAATGCTTTGAAAACAACGAGATTTCAGATACAATGTTTTGGAGTTTGTAACATGTTAAGACTCAACCAATCACAGAACAATAAAGTCGTCACATGCTTCAATCAGGATACTTTCAGATGCAAAATGATTAGTTTGGCAATTGTGTTTGTCAGCAATTGCTTTTTGCGCATGTTGAAGTGCTGTCAGAGTGTTTTTGGTTTTCATATTAGTGCAATTGGCTCTTACGACGCTAAAACGATGAAGCAGAGGTGGTAAGCTTCGTGAAGAAGGCTATATATACGAATAAATCGCAAAATATTGGATGGGAAAGGTACCAAATCTAGATTTGACAACGCTACAAGGACACTAAAAGTACAATGACTTGACTACCATCAAAAATCTCTGGTCAATTAATCTGGTTCCTCGTCGCAACACCAGCAATAAAAGATTATAAATTTAAGTAATTATTCGAGCCAGGTTCCAAATCACACTTTAAGATTTACGAAGTTTGGTGGACTTCATGCCTCGGAGGATTGAGCAAGTTATTAAATTAAAATGATTTTCAACGAAATATTAACGATAAATTGTAATTTCAAATATTTAAAATTATCTTTGTAATTAATAAATATTGCGTGTTTTGCCATGTTGTTGTTTTATTCAGTATTTATGTTATTTTTTTACTCTCTTTCTTTTAACTCGTAGTGACTGCGGTTTATTTTTGGATCGATTTTTAACCCTTTTTCCGTGATCCAAACGAGCTGAAACTTTGCAGGCAGACTCGTGGCGACGATAGAAATGATTTTTTGAACAAATTTGCGTTTAAAAAAATTAATAATTATAGTATAATTTTGGATTTTTCGAGATTTTAATGTTTTTTTCAAATTGGAATCAATACAACTAAGTAATGCCCCCGATGCGTGCAGTAGGCATGAAACCTGATTCAATGAGAAAAAGAGAAAATAAAAACTAAATAAATATTTATAATCATCTTTGTATTTTGAATTTATTAATAAGCTCTCCTGTATATTATTTGTTATATTCGTATGGGTAAAACGCAGATCGAACGTCGAACCAACGATTTTGGATCAAATACTGAAAATTCAGAAAACGCTCAAAGTATCCGTGTATAACTAAAGTCATTCGGCGATAACAATTTTATTCTATTTTAAGAGTTTTTCTGAAGGATTTGTTGTACGGACATTTTGCTTACATGAATTTTGTCAGCTTGTCCGTTGTTTGCAAACTTTTGTAACTTTTACAACATTTCCGCCACGGGAAGTGATAGAATTTAGGTCTTCAGTTACAAATCGCCCTGCAAAGTTCATAGGTTAATTTTGTGTTATATTAAGACACCACGCGAGCCATTTAACAATCATGTTTAGCATCACTAAATCATCTCTCTATCGTTGAATGGTTGAAGTCCAACCAAAAAACTCTGTGGTTTGTATTATCACTAAGGTAATTTATTTAACGACTTTCGTGAGCCTAAAGAACTTTGCCATGTGAATACATTAAATACATTATCCGGGAATAGAAAATCTAATAAAAATCTTGAATTTATACGTATCTTGAATATATTTGTATAAATTCAAGATTATTAGCATAACGCTACGTACTTATTTGTTTTGCAATTGATTTAATTTGCATGATTATTTTACACAGTAATCAATCTAATGATATAAAAAATTAATAATGATGATTTCATGATGGTAGTTAAGTTAAAGTTAATGCGACTTACTGATTCCAAATATTTCTACGTAGTAGCAAGTTACTGTAACATAGCTAGTGATTCCGAATCTTTCATGGCAGATATTTAAAAAAACTAAAAAAAACTCGGGTTTTTTAAAATTCGTTACAATAAATTTTATTTATAACATTATTATGAAATCTGATCATTGCAAAAATATTTTACGCTTGTGATCTATACTTGTTTATAGTATTTGAAGATGATGAAGGTTCGCGTTAACGTCAAGACAAATAAAAGCATTTTTTTATAAAAAAATACCGATATTTGAAACAATAGGCGTATCGTCAGATCGGACATAAATAAGTGGATTGTATTTCAGTTGTTGATGGGATTATATAACTAAGTGTTATGTAAATTTTTTATTATATTTTTGCTTTTCTAAACTTGCGCTATTATCTGTTTCGATATATATATATATATTATATTATATATATATATATAATAATATATTATATTTAAGATTTTTGCGGGGTGAAAGATGATGCCGACTTATTTTCCGGGGAACCCGGTCAAATAGTCCTGAAAAGGACTTTTAAACTCCCGTAGTTTCGAAAGATAACACTGCTCATTCTCAAGGGCCTCTTATTTTGAGTCCTGATCAAAACTGGACGATATAAATATATATATATACTATGTATACTCGTATATATTTACTTGGCTCTGAACTGTTGGGCTTAAACAACATGCCACCCCCCCTGAAATGAATAGTGTGACCTGTATCTATTTATATATATAATTCTGAGTATTGTGCTACTGCTATACATTTGTTTTCCACTTTATATTATTATTTTTCTTATTTCTATTTTTTGGGCATTTGGGCAAATTTCAAGACCGTATCAAATTTCAAAGAAAAAGACGTAGGTATCGGAGTTAGTTCAAAGCGTAAATTTTCGTGGGTAGTTAAGTAGGTACATAATTTATAGGGTATTAATTTTTTCTTATAATAGGACAGAAAGCATACTAAAAAGGAAACAAATATAAAAAGCTGTTCTTAGATCGCCACCTGCGAGTATAATGGGATCTTTAGAAATTTCAGACAGCCAATATACTTTTTTGTTATATTTTACACGCATAGTCATTATTATACAGGGTGTATCATAACCAGCAGCAAAAACTTTACAGGTGGAGTCGAAAATGTTCAAGAAACGTGACGGATTTAGTTATGGAGATATGCAAAATGAAGTTTTTAAATATATGCAATATATTTTCAATTTTTGCAATGTTTTTATCATTTTATGAGAGCGAATTAATTTTTCATAATTGCTATAAGTTCGTTACTTCGCGATTTACTCTGTAGTGCATACTGATTATATTGATTTTCAAACATTCATACTTTGTAATACCTATAAGCACGTTTTAATTAGCATAATATACTTATGAAAGAAAAAGAAACTCACGTTCCTTAACACTTCACCAATACTGTTAATATTCCCATGTCTCGTGTGTTTATACGAATAGGTTGAAAACACACTTGATGACGAGAGACTGCTCCACTCGAATCAATAGTAGCGTTAAAATAACCCATCGTGTGTAGTCTAAAGTTTAGTTTATTGAAAATAAAAATAAACGTACCTGACTCATTCGACGAGCGGTGGTTTTTAATTTTTTTAATTCTTAATATGTAAATCATTGACTGTTTAAACTTTTTTTTCAATTAAATTAACATTTTTTCACGATTTGAGATAATAATCATTTACACAGTTTCTAAAACCCTGCGCACAGGGCGAGCTAGCGCTGCCGAGTTATGTTAGCGAGGAAACCCTACCACAGCGCGAAAATCCCTCATTTTCACCCCAGACTTATAGCGAAATAAAAGGGTAGTGATATTATGTTTACTCCGACATTTATTTCTTGTTTTTTTGAACGAGTACCTGCCCCTTGGACCGTAACCGTTTCCTCTAGTTCGCATTCGTAATATGTACAATATGTACATAATGCCTTTTTTCTCTACACAAATACACATTTCTCTAGTACGAAGGAATTCACAAAAACGGAAAGAAGACAGGTAGGTACCTTATTTTTGTACATACTTATATATGTTTCGGACCCAGCTTACTAGTTTTTTAAAGAAATACCTTTAGGTATTATGTTATACTGTTATCTCGTAGCTAGTAACTTGCAGCAGCTAGCCTAAAATTTGAAATAATCTTCTTCATTAAAATTTGAGTAGTAAATATTTTTACCACTTTGGGTGGTCAACAATTTAGAAGATAAGCGACATGAATGTTAGAATTTTTTTCAATATTTCTGACTGTAAAACATAGGAGGATCGTAAAAGTTACATAAATAAAATATTTAAAAAATTAATTCGTATAAAAATTTGGTTCAAAAGAGTGTAAATTTTTGCTACAAAAATTTTTACCTAAGAAATCAAGTTATAATATTGATAAAGACTTCAAAAAATCGATAGGTATACCCAGATCACAGTAATGTTGAAATAACTAAACAGAATGACTTTAAAAGCTTCAACAACCAAAGATCACGTATGAAAATATGTTTGTAAGTGCATAAGGCAAAGTGGTGTGCCAGAATTGGTATTGCATTATATCCCCCTTGCCTACCCTTGCGGTGAACGGCGTAATTGTTAGTTAGTCAGAAACAGATAGTACATTTCGACGTTGTGGTATTTATTATTAAAATCTACGCTGAAAATATTTCGACAGAATTTGTTGGAAAATCAGCAATGCAAATCGTAACGAGATACAATAGGAAAAAATATAATGGGACTGCCATTTAGCATGAAACCCCGATCTCAAAACTAATAGCGTACAGTGCAATGAAGATTTAAATGAAATGACACAAGGCATAAAAAAAGGAAGAAAATATGTCTAAACTAGCCACAATCTGTCAAAGGTACTTTTACAATAATATTTATGTTTCGGCTTCGAGTTAAAGCTGTAGCGCTGATGTTATTGTTATCACATTGTTGTATAGAGAGTTATTCCTTTTTTGATGCTTTTGATACGTAATTATTATTTTACACCACAAAATTCTTTGTTCCATCTGATAGCGTTAGTGCCGGACATTATTTCATAGAGAACTATGCATTATTTTCCTTTTTATTATTTTGTACCTCATATTTTTTGCGCCATCTGGTATAGTTCTTGACGTACATTCTTACATAGAGAATTATACATTTGTTGTTGGTTTTTATACCTACTTCATTATGGAATTTTAAATGCTCGTAGTCTAGTAGGTAGTATTTCCGGTTCGATTCCCGGTGAAGTTACAATTGATCTATGTGATTTTCTCAAGCCTGGGTGTTATGTAATGTGTTTCGCTTCTGTAATTGTTGAATTGCCTGTTGAAGCGTAAATAAAATAATACATTTAAAATAAAGAAAATCAAAAACATACAAAAACAAAAATTTAAGATCCGTTGAATATTGATTAATTATGCTTATTTGTATTAGAGTACAAGTACATGTTTATATTTACATGTAAGCTCTATTCTGTAAAGAAAAATAATTTAAAAATATATTTTTAATTTTTATCCATATTTTATGAATGTAATCAATTAATATATTTTTTTTTGATTCTCGCGACTTCCATTTGGTATCATGAATATTAATAAGTAAGTAATTAATAAGTAATTAATTAATAAGTATTCATAAACAGGCTCTTTTTCATACAACGGAAAATACAGCTATATGCCGGAATAAATTTTATGCCAACTTCAGTGAATCTTTTATTATATTATCGATTAAGTCTAGATGAGTAATCCAAACAAGAAAGAACATAATCACGAAATTCCTTTTCGACTTTTGAGATTACCTCATTATCTTGAAACTATGGGATTTTCGATTAGATGACTGTAACCGCAATAAAACTTCCAATTATTTTAACTCAATTTAACTCGTGACCTGAAAACGCAAACACCTATGACTATTCATTGAAAAAACTTGTGGAAATTTTGATATTAAAATAAAGAATCACTAACGGTATTTAAATACCGATTATTATTCTGAATTTTCTAATCATCTTCTGAAAACAAACTATTTTTATAATTCGATAAGAATATCATTTAGGCATTTAGAAGAATATTGATTAATATTCCACATTAAAATATAGAGGTATCATTACTATTTGTAAAAATCTATGTGTACTGATTCATTGGAAAAGACCATAGATACCTCTAGCACATTCCCGTCAAATACATGTATGAATTATTCCATCTTGGAAACAAATATTCAACTTTAAAAAAAATTCATGTGTGGATGTTCTTACGATGTAATTGTTGAACGTTGCATTGTATAGAGTGGTTGTTTAAACCAGCTTATACATTTTGTTAGCCCTGGGCCATCGTATAAAAAGAATTCCATTCACGTTTCTAATATGCATAGCTTCGTCTCTATGAGACTTCTTTATTAGAGCAGCTTTTAGACAGTTCAACTCAAAATTTTAAGAAGCTTAACGTTTTTCATTCCTCAATTATTTAAATTAATTCGAATTATTATATTTTTCCCTATAGTTATATATATTTTATTAGTACTACCACAGATTTTAAAACCAATCCCATTTTTCCTTCTTTTCTCCTTACCGTTACCCTAAACATATTAATCTTTGTATTTATCTAATCTTTTCACTTAAATTCTTCTGATTTTTTTTTATCATTTTTTCTAGTCCGTGGTTCTAAGGGAATCGTGCCATTGGTTTAATGTTTTATTTTTTTTATACAGATATTTAATTTATTATTGAATATTTTTTTTTACTTTTTATTAAAAACATGAATAAGCTGTTTGATTCCGAAAAAGTAAATAAAATGCAGGCTGTATTCTGGAACGCAGCGGCCTCCGTCACATCAGAAATGAGGTTTCAGGAAGCGTTTCGTCAGCACGCCCGCTACAAATAAACACGAAACTTTTTATACACAACCACACAATCAGACGTTTGTGTATTCAAAGTGCGATGAAGAAATCTGTTTAAGAATCGATCCAATCCCGTATGGCGTCGCGAGTTGGCGGGCGACAATCGCCTGGGGGGAGGTCTCGTAAATTAATTTCCGTTTTTATTATACAGCCCGGAGCATAAATATATTTTCGGGCACTGTGCCCGCGAAGCTTTCTTGTATTTATGTTAACTGTTTCATTTTTGCTTCCTTTATTATCGCCGTTAACCGCTTTCCCCTAACAACTTTACAATTACACCCCCAGTCGCGGCTTCGGCGACGACTGGTTTCGATGTTTCGTTTATTTTTCTGCACATCCCTCGGACAATTATATCACCCTCGATGCAATATCTACAGATCATACAGGATGTCTCAATGAGAGCAGATTTATTTAATTTTCCAGATATTACTGGAGATTAAGTTTCTTTTACTTCAGATTTGGCAAATTGTGCAAGGGCACAATCAACTTTATTTTAAATTTATTTTACTAACTTTATTATAAAATAAATTTCTGTTATGTAGCAATAGTAGCAAAGTAGCAAAAAAGAAGAAATGAAGAGGCTGGCAGGTGACAGAGAGGAGTGGAGGAAGCAAGTGCTTGTTGCAAACCAATCCTAGGATTGCGACCCGAAAAGAAAACTGCTATTTAATCAAAAATAATAATTTCGTTATTTGTCCGTCCGTCTGTCTGTCGGTCTGCCCCCGTAACTTTGCGTAACGTCCGTAATTTCGTTTGAATTGACGGTTAAAAAAACAAAATTAAACGGCCGGAGATGGGGCTTGAACACCGGGCCCTCGAACCCGAACCGACCGTTCAAGCATGTTGCTATGGCCGCCTCTCCGTGGAGCTATAAATATATACTAGGGCTAGTATAAAATAAACTTGATGTTGTTATTTGTAACATCAAGGTATCTGAAATTTATATAAAATTGATGCACAAATGTAGGTACATCAAAATTGAATTATTATTTTTTCCATTTTTTTGGCACCAGTCGTCAGACATTTTAACAAAAAATCTTATTTCATTAAGTATAATAAAAAAAATATTTCTGATTTCTTATAGGTTACAAAATTAAGCTTTTAATTTTCGTTTTATGTTTGTAAATAAAAATTGTATTCTGGTTATCTCTCAAATTATTAGAAATTTTTAAATGAATATAACACATTTAAAAACAGTATTACAGTCAAAATTTTGTTATAAAATTGACAATTTTCACCAAAATATCACGTGATCGTTATATTTATGATTTTGATATTAAATATTCATTGTGTTTTTTATTTTTTCAGGTAAGTGGAATGCGTCTTTTACCTGAATCAACAATCACTTAGGTGAGCATTTTTAATAAATAAAAATATATTTATTATTATAATTATATCAATTCACTTCTGCATTTACTAGGGACGGCAAGGTTGATAAGGATACCGAGAGAATGGTGACTGCGAGAGATAAGGTAAATGCCCTGAAAACTGTTATGGCCAGTAGGATTCTATCACACGAAGCAAGATTAGTGGTTCATAATGGAGTACTGGTGTCGACTCTAATGTATTGAAGTCTGGAATTGGAAAAAAGAAACGAAAGTAGACCGAATGCGATGGAAATGCAAAAATGAAAAAGGCGCAAGTGGTACATTAAACATAGAACTGCATGTTACTCGAATAGCTTGTTGGTATTGAAGTTAGAAATCTCACCTCGTGATCCAAAGGTCGCGGGTTCGAATCGCACTACGGACCATCAAGTTAGTTCTATTTTCATAACACAAGTGTGTTTAGCTTAGTTTGGAAATAGTAAAAACTGATGTGATACATACATCTCTATTTAAAAAAAAAACGTGGTAGATAGAATGAAGATCGGCGAGTGCTGAAGGCAGCAAGAACAGAGGGCGTCCGCAAAAGTTCTAGATCAGATACAACAAATATTGGAGGATGCTCCTGTTAAAAGCTTCAATAACGTAGATTGTGCGTGAGAAGATGTGTGAATGGCCGAAAGAAAAGTGGTGTGATAAAATAGAAGAATTTTGCATTCTATCCTCTCTGGCTGTATATATCTTTTTGGTAATAAGGCCAAGATATTGGTAACAACACAAGATAAAGAACGCATCTCCACTTAGTGTTTTAGTATTCATTCATGTTTTACTTGAGCCATAGGGTCAGTGGTTTTGATCAGTAGTAATCTAAAGTAAACTAAAGGATATTTATATATTTGCGTTTTTCAACAATGTAACAACTCAATTTTGTTGGAATCTACGCTTTTTTCTTAACTTTTGCCAATACTGTTGTTCGAACAACCGATCTTTAGATAATCTTTTTGTTCCATATAACTAAAAAAACACGACAAATTCATCATGGAAAGGTACACGCGTTTCTACAATGAAAATTTTATTATTATGCAGGGTTGTCTCGTAGCTAGTAGCAAAGACTTCGGTGAAGTCTTCATCATTCAATTTTGTATAGAGAACAATTTTGAATTGTGTTAAATCCAAAATTTAAGATGATAAGATTAAAGGTTGAATTTTTTCAGTATTTCTAACCTATCTTATATAAAACGTTGGGTTAACATAAAAGTAATAGCAAACATAATATTTAATATTTTAGTCGTTCTTTCCATCCTTCCGTCTACCTGTCTGTCCGTAACTTCGTGTAATGTCCGTAATTTCGTTCGAATTCATCGCTAAAAAAATGAAATTAAACGGCTGGAGATGAGGCTTGAACATCGGGATATTAAACCCGTACCGGCTGCAACTTAGCTGTGCTGCTACCGCCGAGCCTTCGTGACCGGTTAAAAATATAGTAAATAATGACTTAGCAAAGACGCGAACCATTCGAGCACAATCGTCAGATTTTAAATAGTATATTAACTCCCCGTAGGGGAAATATGAAAAATGTTCAAATATATTCTTCGTTTTTTCGTTTCTTCAAATAAAAGTCGTTATTATTATTTCATGGGTGTCGGCTATAAATAAGTAAATATTAATTATTTAGGAACCGGCATTTAAAAGTACCGTCATTTTTGACGGTTTACAGCTAGTCGAGTATTAAAAATTCATTCGCTTTGATACAAGCCAAATAAGATGCAGAAATTTGAAACAGATTTTTTGTGAAAGTTTTTATATTTTTTTACGTGTATAAAATTAAATGAATTTTAATATTCGATATAAATTACTGACGTGACATCTAACGTTTTAAAAATGATAAGTAAAAAATATTTAAAAAAAATGGAAAGCTTATCTCATATTTATTTATGATGTGTTTATCTCTGTAACCGTTGAAAACAATCACCCAAAGAAGATGAAGATGACATCCCCTAAGTTTTGTCTACTAGCTACGAGACAACCTGTTTCAATCCTTGTTCAATCACAGTGAATCGGCGTAAATCTCGCCATGTTTACGGTCACAATCATGTGCCGGTCGCAAGTACAATGCAGCGTTTATTGGCGTTTACTTAAAGAGCGGAGCTATTGATTCTCTCTCTCTATCTGATATAAATTTGCATGTTAAACTCCGTATAAGAAACCCGGAGTTCTTCAGAAGAAGCACACTAATAATGTCGGTTACTTTTCTCCCATTATAAGGTTGTGTCGCACATATAATTTGTATTGTGCTGACCCTAACATAGATGCTGATATTCTTGCAGACACCTTATCTTCGTTCAAAAACTCACTCATACACAACATCCATTTTCTAAACGATGACATGAACCTATAGATCCATTAAATCAATCATTAATTAAATACTAATCGCACTACACTCAATCACAAAATATATAATATACATAAATGTACATGTAAAATATAATTAATTGCAAAAATACATGTTACTAGAGCGTGCCGAAGACACTTGTAATTGGGATAATGGGCATAGTCTTCACTATAATGTTTATTATCTGAGTATCATGTACCTATTATCCTGTGTGTCTCTAATAAATAATAATAAAAAAAAAAACAAAAATAAAAATAAAAAAAAAGTTGATTCGACGGTGAATCGCCCAAAATCTCCAGCAAGTCGGCGCACTAGTTTGTGCGCTCGAGAGTTAACTGAAATGCCGGACACCTCCGTCAGACACCGTTCAGAAGAACTTGGCCTATCTTGGTCATCTCTATTGACATTTTTGAAAAGAATCTGTACCCACATAAACCCATGTTCACACGTGCTTTTCGAATTGCGGGCCACATGAAATATGCAAATGTGTCTTGCAGAATATGGTCAAAAGGGAGCTCGCAGAGGCGGACGTTAAAAATAAACAGTCCGACCTATTTTGAAAAAAAAGTAACCCATATAAACCAAGTTTTCACAATACTCCCTTTCTAATTTTCGGGTTTCGTGTCTACCATATGCGTCAGAATCTCCATATAACTTACTGATTTGTATGAAAAAACTATTAAAACTTTGAAAAATTCAAAATTATATTATATAATTATTTTTTTAACGAAAATTTGATAGATCTTTATGATCGTCGCTACGAGTCTACTTGCAAAGTTTCAGCTCGATTGGATCACGGGAAAAGGGTTAAAAATCGATCTAAAGTTTTTTCATCAAGCAAGCAGACGCCACGAGTTAAATATAAAGGGATTAAAAAACAATATTATTATTTTGATGATCAATCCCCAACACATAGACAAGACGTATATTTAAGACAGCCATAATACTTAAAAATAAACGAAATGTATTTATTTACACTCGTGTAATCAATGAATTAATTAACAATTAACGATTTTTTGCAATTTTAGATGAGATCTTTAGAAAGTAATCGTGAATCTACATTGTATAATTAGTGTAATATGTTGAGTGGGGGGAATGTGAAGTATAAAGGATTCATAAATATTTTTTTTTAAAACCTAAGACTGGAAGCTATTGCATTCTTTGTTTCTATATTTACATGTACGATGGTGAAAAGTCACTTTCCAACACCCAACAGTTGTGCAGTAATAGCATTATAATTATTTTAAATCAAAATAAGTACATTTATATTTTGTTACACATACATGGATTCTAATGTCGAACTTCTACGATATCTGGGTATTCTTAAAAAAGACCTGTTTATTTGTCGATGCGGCGTTTCTATTATCACACAAGCAGTCATTGCAATCTGGAGTTAAGTCTCAAATGTAAGTTTTTGATGAATATTATATAAAATAAGTAGTAATACTATTTTTAAAGTTATAAGAAATCAGTTTATTTCACACGAATCTTGCGATTTCTTCATCCAAAGAGTTAAAATATATTTTCGACACGTTGATAGACATATAGAAATTTGAGAGACGTCTTGACGTTTCTCTATTTTTGAGTATTAAGGTGGTTACCAACATAACATTTTTGTTATTTGAAGAATAGGTCGGGGTGTTCCATACATAATTGACAGGTTTTAATAAAATATACTTAATATAAAACACTTAATTGTGTCACGTTGAGGCCACTTTAAAAAAAATTTATTGCTCTCGCTGAGACACTCCGTATAATGATCTTCTTTCTTCGAAAAACATTAAGTGCAAGGAACGAGTCAGCCAATGAGTCGATAACTTTAGTATAATACCAACATTAAAATAATATACGCCATTTGCACACACGTTCGGTCATACTTATAATTTTCTTCTTCTTCATTTGCTATCTTCTTTCGATTGCTGGCGACCAAATTGCAGTACGCTGACTTATCCAGTGCAATGTATACAAGGGTTTAAAGTCACTCCAGCATTTAAAAATTACATCAATTTAATTTTTCTTTTCTATGATATTCTACTTTGTATTTTTACCGATACATGAAATTGATTTTTTCGTTACAAGACAGCAGGCGCGTGCAGCTGACTAAAAACACTGAATCATAACTTTTACGTAAACATGTATTTTGGAAAAAAACATCGAAATAAAATATTATGATACCAGCAATTTAGCTGTTAGCTGTCGGCCGTACTGACCGCTGCGTGGCTGATAGTGGCCACTGCGCGTCTACAATTGTGCTCCATTAACTATCACTAATTGCCTGTTGCTTTTCACACGATTTTGTTATTTTTTGAATCTGGTAATGGCAAAACCGTGCACAGCATACTGCGTTTTTGAAACAATCATAATATAGACTAGCACGTCGCCGGTCGCCGTATATGCGCGTACGAGTTTGAACCATTTCCAATCAAGCGTATATTTTAACCTACAAATTAAACGTCAAAAATATAATTACCCGCAGAAATTGTTTCCCAAAAAAACTTGAATCAAGAAATTGATTAGATTTTTCCATTTTAATTGCAGTTTTCTTTACATTTTTTTAAAAGTAATTCTAATTTATTTTTGATATCTGTCAGTGGTATGTTAATATGCCATTTTAATTTTATGATAATGATTATTTCCATAAGAAATAAAAATAATAAAAATGTCCTAAAATAATCTAAAATACGATCTATGTAATGGAAGACTGTCGTTAATATTCAGAAGTAGTATCAATATTTATGCGATTACTTTTTATAATTGGAATTTAATCCCGGCCGCCGTGTGATTGGCCGAATCCGAAAGTCGCGTCTCTATTGGCGGAAAACGATGACGCCGTGGGTCGTGACGTCAGCACGCTGGAACAGTACCGCCTGACCCATTTTGGTTTATCTGCTACACAGACAGGTGGAATTCTGGGCTTGCGCTGAATAGCTTTGAAAAGCCACGGACAGGGTGACATTATTTTATTTTTTGTCGATCATGTCGTACTAGGTAGTATTATTTTATTTCTAATAAGCAATTTAATTTATTTCTGTTACTTGTCAGTCTTGCAGCATTTTTTTGTTCATTATCAATAAAAATGAAGTACAATGTATATTATTACGATTATGATTTAATTACAGTTTGTTTATACCTACATTAATGTATTTAATTATCTGAAGATATTTTAATGGAAAATTCTCCATATTGGTTTGTGTTATTATTAATGGCCATCTTTCACTGGACAGGCCGTATAAAATTGTTGTTTTATATGTGTTGACAATTCGGGAAACAATAGAAATCATTAGTCAAAGCGTCCACTATAATATAATTTCATTAAAAGTCTTGTGACAGGCATTTGCTTTCTGCCTGTGTGAAATATTTAGTACGTATCTAATAATTTTATTGAGAATTTCAGAAAATTAGAATTTCTCTACATATTTGTATGTACTTAGAGAGAGTGCTTTAGTGCGAAATATAAGCTCGAGATGGCTGTGTAGTTTTGTATGGCGTGCTTTGAGAGCCACTCTTTTGAATAGAGATATTAAATATTTCTTTCCATATGCTTGGAACCTTAACTTAGAGAGCGAATAAAATGAAATTGAGAATTATAGTTTCATAGAGCAGTTTTATACAGAAAAATTATGAAAAGTGTCCCAATTATAATAATTTCGCTGTCTGTCCGTCCGTCCGTCGTAATTTCGTGTAACGTCCGTAACTTATTTATAGCACAAAAATATTTTTTTTTAGTTTTTATTTTTTCTCCGTCTTTTTATTATTTTTTTAAATAAATAAATAGATTCTAAATAAATAAATTCTTTTTATTTTAAATAAATAAATTCGATATAATAAATTAAGATTAAACCCCTTTTTTACCTATCTACATTTCTATAAATGCACACTTATAAGCAAAAACGAATTCAATGGGGTTGATGTTTTTTGAATTTTTATGGCTATATATTTTATGGTAAGATAATAATGTTATATTCCAGTGAAGAAAATCCGCTTTATTAATTTTAGGGTGTTGATAACCCTGACTTCCGCTTTCACTTCATAAGTCAACATGGTTTAACGTATGGCCCAAATAAAAAACCCCTCAAATGTAGCGCCGGTGATTTTCTTATCCCACCGAATTGAGCATTTATATTCAGCGAGACGGACAAATATTGTACCATAAATAATGATTTGTAAATTAATATATATTATTGATAAAAAATTATAAAATTTTATATTGAATAACATGAATATTTTTGATATTAAAAATCGGGAGTTTATAAATTAATTTGTAATGATTGCAATTATTTTTATATAAGTAAAACTTATAGAAATATTGATATAAGAATTAAAAATTACTTGAAATGTTTATAAATAAATAACTGTTCTGAATTCACTAATCATCTTTTGGAAACATTCTATTGATATAAATAAGGGTTTGCAAATTTTACATAAAAATAACGTAGGGTGAAAAAATAGAAATTTTAGAAATCATAAAATTGTGTTAAAGGCAAATTAAATATTATAAATAGCTCAGTCCTTTATGAAAATTAGTTACCTTTTAAATTTTGTTTCTTCTTGATAAGTTCTTAATTAGTTATTCAGCTCCCATACATCAATGTTTTGTTTTTGTTAATGTATGTTATTCAAATTTTAGTTTTAAGTAATATAAAATGTATCCTAATAAAGGGACCATTGGTCCCGAAACGTGTTGATAATTCAGTAATTAGTGATTGTAAAGAGTGTTTTCTTGTTAGTGATATAATGTATACATTATTTTAAGAGTAAAAATTGTTATAGTTAATTTTATTTACTCTATAAGAAAGTTTACTTTCCTTAATTTGCTAATTGCATTAGGTCTAGAGAGTGTATCGTATGAATGCTTTACCCATCCAATCCATGTTTTATTTTAAACATGGATGATGTTTATAGCAATAAGGTAGTTAGTAAAAGTATCGAAGCGAATATGCACTTGTAGTAGAACTTAAAGTATTGTAGACTCCAAGGAATTGATTTTTTTTAATATTGAGAGAATTTAATATAGCGCTTAATTTACATCAATTTCAAACAAATATTTAAGTTTGTATTTTATTAATCGAAATCATCGAGTTGTACAGATATTGCACACTGATATCGAATCAAAAAAACTATAGACGTTTATCAATAAATATAAAATAATTTAAGGTAACAGTTATGCATTGCCTATGAAAATTAGTTAGAATTTTGTTGACCGAGTTCGTACGAATTTTCTCATATGATTAAATATTGTTTACATATATATTTTCTCATATACATATGTATGCCGGTCTAAGGATGAGTTTCAGTCCTAGTGTGTAATACGTGAACCTATAAAGCCTCCATGGGTTTATGGATATTGCAAACTATAAATCTCGGTTAAGCTTAGCAATAAAATAACTCAAGTTATTAAATTAACAAGCGTGGAAAATGACAACAAAAAGAGATTTAAAATAACTGACATAGAGATAATAAATAAAATATAAAAACGTAGAATAGACATGGATAGATACTGCAACAGCGAAATACTAAATTAGTTTCTGTAATTTTTTGTACCGTTACATTCGGTTTATCCCATTTTCTTTAATTCCTTACTTACGGTATGTATTTCGTGAACTATTCAAGTAGAAATTCTTATTTGATCTATTGCGATGATTTAAGATTAACTGAAGACAGTGCCTACGATAAAAGATCTGGTTTTTGCCAGTCAGCCGAAGCATAACCAGCAATAAAAAAAAGAGATTGGTCAGAATCATTATCAACCCAATAATTCTATTGTAAAGGGTGTTCAGACAAGAGTCGATTTGAAATTGCCGGCATTTCTGAAGCGATGCTTTTGGTTGTTATGTTTGGATACTAGACAGCTATCGTGTTGATAGTGTGTCCTAATAAAATGGAGTACACTACAGAGTAAGCGTATTATGGAAGAAGCTTTCATTTAAGCCTTTTATAAAAACTCATTTGAATGATGTGGTGTAGTGACATTGATAATAATATATATAAAAAATGCATTAATTTTTAATTAAGATGAATTATAAAAATCTCACAGAGATGAAGCTATTTATATGAGAAACATGTATGGAAGTCTTTTGTCATGAAAATTCTTTAAAAAAGTAACTAATCAAATCAATGGAAAAAATATATTGAATACTAGCTGTAATCCGTTAAAAATGACGGAACATTGGTTCACGTCTTTGCTAAGCCCTAGTATATGTTTATAGTATCTTTTTGATGGTCAACGGAGAGGCGGCGGTAGCAACTTGCGTTTAGCGGCCAGTGCGGGTATGCTGGCCCGGGGTTTAAGCTCCATCTCCGAATGATAAATTTTTTTTTAGCCTTGAATCCGATTGAAATTATGGACGTTACACGAAGTTACGGACAGACAGACAACGAAATTTTTATGTTGGATGTCCATCCGCTCTATTAAGCAAAAGTACAGTGTTTGTAACTATCCAAAGAAATAAAGAGGCTAAGATCTTGTATAATTCTGCTGAACGCAAATAATTCATTTTTGTTTAGCCTTACCTTACCTGATCTAATATGTATTTTTTTTCATAATTGTCGAAAGGTTACATAATATACGCGATATATTCGTCTATTGATTTATGTAGGGTATGTTAAAGAATTTGTGAAAAAGTACATTCAATGATTTTATCACCATTATCAATTTATATAAAGCTTTATCATAAAAAAAAATTTTGCTTGTTGTAATTTTGTCGTTGGATCTAACGTCACGTGGATCTTTTGTCGCGTGGACGTTTTGTCGTGTCACGGTTTCATTGTCTCTTCTAATCTTAATATATCGTAAAGAGGCTTCCCATTCTTCTTAATTGTAACATTCCACTGTATTCAGTCTGCTTCCATTCATCCTTTACCGTTTCCGAGCTATAATTTAGAACCAAATCCGAGCGTCATTTGTCCTGAACACAATCATTGTCTAGAATCCTTCACAGTACTGTTATTCTCTACCATTTTATCCTAAGCCCCTGAATACCCCAAATACAAAGAATTTAATGCCGCGTAGTAAATTATAGTACCTACCTCTCTTAATAAATATATCAGCTTATTTTAGTGGCCTGGGGTGGGCACCGGCGGGTTTATGTTCTCCGTCTGAAAATTACCATGGATGAGTGGGGCATAAAGCCCGGGGCATTACTCCAACCCTTATTCAATGTCTTGGAACGATAAGCGAATGGGTGTTGTCTATTTTGCAATTTGCATTTTATATCGTGCATATCTCCATCAAATTCTGGAAGACTTCTGATTATGAGAAGCCCAAAATTCTACGGAACACGCATGAATTATTAATCATAATATATATATTACATTAATCTATCTTACGTGATTTTCGATAAAAATACGTTGTTCATATGTATAATGCTTTTTTTTGGTAATACATACATACAGGGTGTCTTATAGCTAGTAGAAAATACTTTACAGGTGGATTTCTGCCTTGATTATGAGTCGAAAATGTTCAAGCAACATTGACCAAATATCATATATAGTTGAGGAGTTATGCAATATCAAACTTTGCATTTTTTTCAATATTTCTTACTTATTTTTTACAAAACGTTGAAGTATTATTATAGTAACTTAATCGATTGCGAAAAATTCATTCGTTTCAATAAAAGATAAATAAAATAATAAAAACCCTGAAAAATTCAAATCGGAAGCTTTTTGTAATTTTATTTGATTTGTATTAAAGGGAATGATTTTTTCATATCAGATATGAGTTACTTTGATGATATTCCCACGTTTTAAAAAAAATGCAAACTTTTTTGTCGCATATCTCTTAACTATGGATATTGAGTCATGGTTTCTTGAACATTTTCGTTTCATAGGCAGAAATCTTCCCGTAAAGTATTGTGGACTAGCTCTGTTACAGCTCCTGTTTATTTATTTTACTAGTTTTAACATTCGGTAGTGCTCAAGCAGAATAATATCTAGGTAACTATTTAATATCTTCATTCGAAACTAGAGACTTTAAACACTCGTATTTTTGTTTTTTGGTACTTTTGATAGGTACTTTTGATTTTTCGGACCTCGATTTAGCGGAAAAAATTTCTGATCCGTATTTCATATTCATTAAAGCTCTGTTAATTTTAAAATGCTTTGAACGTAGATTTGCTTAAACTTAATCTTATATGCTATTTGTTATTAGTATTTTTTTTAGTTTTTCGATGGTGGTGCTTGCGCGTGTGTATGCAGGTTTCTGTTGTGTGCGTGTGAATGTGTGTGAATGGCGTTGGCCAGGAGCCTGAGTGAAAGGACGTCGGAATTCCGGATTGACAGACTCGAGAAAACGTACGGTACAGAAGAAATCTATCGTTGTATTTTGTAGTATCCTACGGGAATAAACGTGTAAATAGACTCTGGTGTTTTGTTAGAATAACCGGACCATCACAGCCAGGACAGGAAATATCACAACTTTTAACAATTTATTTAATTATTTATTATTATTTAGTGAGTTTTAACAGTATTATATAAGTGTAATAATTTTATACACACCTTATATAAAACACGTTTCATACTAATAAATAAAGAAGTAATAACAATTAAAAATATTTTAAAGAGAAATTAAGAAAACAAAAAACACTTTGAATAATAAACCTTTTCCAAGACATTTAGCGAATGTATTGTCTATATTGGAAAAAACACTAGTAAATTCGCTGACATAAATACAAAGCACATAATCAGTTATCAAAAGTAAATATTTCGTTCACACCTACTCAAATTCACATAAATAAATATATCTGCATAATTAAAAATAGGCAAAGTTATTAATGTGTGATTTTTAACACACATACTCTTATTTGAGAAACCCACGTTATTATATAACGGATATTCAGCTTCAATGGACACATCCTTGCTCGAATGAATCAATTACATAATTAATTCACTGTGTTTGCTGGTTGCTATTGAGGAAAACAATTTATATTTAGTCAAACATCCATTCGCAGGGCCTGAATAATAATTGTGGTGGCAGACAGCCATTTTTAAAAAAGAGTAGATAAATGTGGACTCGTGAGCTTTTGAATTGAACCGGCGATCCTTGAAATAGGCGTTCTAGTACTAAGAACCATCGTGATCGCCATTTATCAAATTTCGAGGCGAGTGCCCCGGACTTAAAATGTATGCCAAAACCGAATTTATCGTTAACCCCCACATTCTGGAACTGTCATTGAACTAGAATCCTACTCATTACTCTTATTACTTTTGTCGTGTATTTCGCAAATCTCGCACTTTCTCTAATTTTTCAATAATAAAATACTAATAAAACGGGAAATAGACATATATTTTTACAACACGAATACTTTTTATGATTCGATTCGGATTCGAGAACACGAACAACTTTTGTAAAAATAAACATGCCATGAAAATAGATATATAGATACTAGCTTTAACCCATCAATAATGACGGAGTTTTGGTATTTGAATTTCAACTTTTAGTAAACAATTAATTTATCAAAACAAAAAAAAAATCGTACGTGTACTCGTGTACGCGCGGTAGAAGTTGTACTTTTATAAACAAAAACTTTCTTAAAAAAAGATCCAAACATTCGTGAACTTGCATGTAAACAGAATCTGACAGCTGACAATAATTCCTTTTTAAAAAACCTGTAAATTTTTCAAAAAAGTCTAAGTACGTACTACTTTCATGTTTTATCGATTTTCGTATTCAAAAATTTCGAAACTATACAACATTGACAGCTGCATCGAATGTCGGATGAAAGAATGTGTTTTTTGTTTTGATAACGAACATCTGACAATTACGTAGTGTTTGCAATAAATAATTTCTCGAATACCACTTTTAATCGTTTTTGGCATGGTAACAAACAAAAACTTTCTTAAAAAAATATCCAAACATTCTTGAACTTGCATGTAAAAAAAATCTGACAACTGACGAGAATTCAATATGGCGTCATTAGTTCTGGTATTGCATTTCCGCTACATGCTGCGAGTGAAACTTCCGTTGCAATAAATTTTTTATCCTGAATGCGCTTTAAGAAGTATAAATTCAAAAAGTGTATCGGGAAATCAATCTACAATGTAAAATTTTATATGTACTATTTGAAATCATACTAATTTTAAAAATGGAATAATGTTTTCGTTTTGTATTTAATAATAATGAAAACGGAATGAGATCAGCTATACCTACATTAATTTTGAGAACAGAATGAGTTCAGCCTTTGGATTCTGGTTACGGTTACCGATAGACATACTAAATTATTATTATTGCGGATATCAAATAACTTACGATTGATACTTGATACTCAATTACTTGATACTTGATAGTCAACTAATATTTAAAATATAGGAATGAGTTTAGAGAATATATTGACTTTCAAATCTAAAAAAACAAAAAGTAAGGGAGCACGTATCGTATTATTCTCATTCGCGAATTTGAATTTCAGTCATGGCCACACAATACTTATTTTCATTTTAACCTGTTTCCTTTAACCCACTTTTAACAGACCTAGGTCTAGTTAAGCAGATAATGAAAATCTTGTTAATAATCATAATCATCATCTTCATCACTTTGGCTCTACAACTCTTGGTGGGTTTTGACCTTCCCAAGAGTCATCCTCCACTTTTCTCAGTCTTATTCTAGCTCTCTCCAGCTGTGAATTTCTAAGGCAGATATATTTTTGAGGACATTATCGCCTCATCTTTGTTTTCGCCTTTCCATGCTCTTTCGCCTTGTTGGTCTTCAGCAGGGACTTCAGTGCTTGTTGCTTAGTCGTTCTCTCCGCATAGTCCAGCCCCCAAAATATTTAATTTAATACATTTTGTATCGTTTAAGTCTTTAAACCAAGTATAGAGTTTATTTTTTGTAACGTTTACGTCAAAGTCAATAATCTAAAACTGGTCCTAAGATACGTCTCAAAAATTTCCTTTCAAAAACGTAGTTCCTTTTAGTCAGTATCCGTGTCTCAGCTGCGTATGTGAACTGGTCTGATGAGCGTTTTATACACTAATATTTTAGTATTTCTGGACAGTAGTCTGGATTTTATCTGATCTGATCTTATAGGTACATAATCTTGCACAATAATGAAATTTACAAGGTGAGTCTGTGTACTTATTCTGTATGACCAAATAATCGAAATAAATTTTATAATTAAAATAACGACAAGAATGACACTACAGTAAAATATTTTTTTTAAGCATGGCTAACAATTTTAAACAGCTATCGCCTTCGGGCTCCACCGCTGCCTATCTTTGTGTCCGTCAATTCATGTTGAATTTGATTTTAAATAAACTAATAAAATGTTACTTTGTTAAAACCTCCCTTAAACGGCTTAAAACGAATGGTCTCGCGGCCCATCCGCGAAGTATTTCACCCCGAAGCAATAATTATTGAAATTAGAGCAGTTAGCGTTTTACAACTTTCATGGGTACGAATGTTTGGCAAATGTAACAACGGCCGTCGAACACGCCACGGAAATGTAACATCCGATTGTAAATACGCGAACCAATTGAAATTGAAATACATAACATTCTTTGACTTTTTTGTGCCTTTTTCGATTAATTTCTCTCCCCTTTGCGGAGAATTTCCCCGCCTTTTAGTAAACGGGGTCATAAAGAAGACTTTTGAAAGTTTGTATCGCTCTGAACTTTTTTTAGCTTTACTGTATTAGTTCTCAAATGAAATATGAAATATAGTTTCCGTTTTTGCAGTTTATGTCCGCGATGAAAGACGAGAAATATTTTCGCAAGCAGAGAAATATGTTTGAGAAGTTTCGAAATTTTATAGGTCTGAACTTTCTTTGAGTAAGGTCAGTTATTTCAAAGGGAAGCTAGGTGTATTTTGGTTTATTCACAGATAGTATCTTACTGTAAAAATATTTTTCTTCATATTTTATATTTTTAATACCTAACTGAAAAATTCTTAAATGTATTCAAGATAATATTCTTATCTTCTTCAATAACTGCAAAATGACTTGTGGTTACATTGATTTGTATAATTATTTTATATCAAGAAAACCACTATTATATTGAATTATCAACTTGTTTTTAGAAATAAGAAAAAGTGTTAATAGCAATTTAAATATTATAAATAACCAAGTCCTTTTTGCAAATAGGTGTACCTTTTAAAATTTTCACATTAGGTTTTTAATTAATTGCTCATCTCCCATATGTTTATTTATTGATTTTGTTAATATATCTAATGTCTGTACTTCCTTATACATATAACAAGAATATAGTTTGTTTACAGCACTAATTTGTTGTAAATAACTACATGTTTCGGGGTTAATGGTTACGTTGTACCCTGATGAAGGGACCGTTGGTCCGAAACATGTTAATAATCTGACAAAATATTGGTTTATACCAAGCGTTTCCTTGTTAATGTTTAATCGCAAGAGCATTGTTGATGTATTTAATATTACATTTAAAGTTGGTAGAAGTAACTTTGTTTAACATACACCTTCTAGTTTCTCACGGCATTGTATCTAAATTTACATCGAAAATCAATCTTACCGCCATTATAAAATTAAATATGTTTCGTGTAAGGTATTACCAATTTATTTTTTAGGCTTAAGAGGCCTAAGTACACGATTTTCGTATTTGCTCTCGATTTTGCTAAATTTTACGTAAACTTATTAAATCATTTTGCAAATCAACAAAAAAGACTTTTAATAAATTTTATTATGATAGATCCATTTACTTTTGAAGCATTTCCGTAAAAAAATGTGAACATATATATTGTTATAACATCAAAAAAACTATAACCCCGAAAAACTATTTTAGTTTTCATGCAATACAGTTAGTTATCTTTGGTACACTAATCTCGTATATTTTCAAATAAAGACCATATATTTTATTTACAAATTGATTGAATAATGTTTAAAAAAGAAGTGGTGCTATTCAGACTTTAATATTTTTCGACAAGTTGTTAAATATATCGTTTTAAAAAAGGCAAAAATTAAACGTTTTTTTACCTATATTGCAGTATCAAACTTAGAACTACGTTAATCTTATAAACACTTCATTGATATTCTCGTAACAATAAAAAATAAGTTGCTAAGGCATTGCCATCACGTGATTACCGATTGTTCCATGGGCTACATTTTTTCATGCATGCGAGTAGGTATATGCTAATAATACCACTCTTATTGTATTTTTTATATCCAGTCTTTTTGGAAAAAAATGAACTTAAAATCTCACTTTAATTCCTTGTTATTATTTTCTCATTATTAACGGAATATATACGGGTGAGTCCCTCTTGCCGGGGAAAATGGTAATCCAAACACACTGCTTGTAGCCTAAGTAGGTTTTATTAATGACGCAGCATGTATTTATTCAATTGTCTGCGTACAAACAAGGATTTGACATGCAAATACTGTAAATTTACATGCGTTTAACAAGCTAATTATCTATTTATTCTGCTTCAAGTAGGAAATGTGTGTTTCAAAATTGAATTTATTTCACAAATATAGTACAATTCAACAAATTATATGAATTGTGCCAACATGATATTTGGGAAAGTAATTTTGTGACATTGTTTGATTATATATTTAGTTCAATTCTGTGCTGCCAATTAATCAATTAATATTAAAAATTGATAAAATTTTAATTTCATAAAATGCCCGGGATGTAACTGTAGCGTTAGACTTTTGAATAAAATTAAAATATTGTTTATCAACTAATATAAAGCCTACCTACCTAAGTTTTGATAAATATCTATATAAATTAAATACACATTTTAACACGGCATATTTTAGATGTATTTAAAACTCTCGCTTTCTAGGAGAAATAATCGAACATTTAGAGTATTAAGAATCGTTTTTTTATAAATTGTACGAAACTAACATTTTTAGATCATAATCATCATCATCATCACTCTTGGCACTGCAACCCTTCAACCCTTGGTTGGTCTTGGCCTCCTCAATAATCTTCCACCACTCATCTCGGTTTAGTACCAGCTCTCTCCAGTTCCGAAGCTCCAAGGCAGAGATGTCTTTGAGGACGTTGTCAATCCATCTTGATTTTGGCCTTCCTAAGCTCCTTCGCCCTATTGGTCTTGAGTTCAGCAGGGTCTTTGGTGTTTGATGCTCGGACAATCTCTCCACATGACCCAAATCATAGATCATAATAACTGTTCATTAGCTGAAACTAGTAGGTGAAGAAAATAAATTATTGTTTTAAGCGAACGGTATATTTAATTTAATTAATATAATGGACAATCAGCAAGAAATTTAGGTAATTTTTAAAGATGGATAAATAATAATTATTATCAATTTGTTAAATTTACATTTATTTTCAACCACAATATTCTGCACGCGGTCTACATTAACGATATCACGCGTCACTGACGTCAGGTGTGTTGTTTCATTAGTTAGATTACTAGCTACTAGTCTAGCATGAAGCGACTCGTATAACTTTGTCTCTTTCTCGCATAGATATCGCAAACGCACACCAATGTGTGTCTCGGTACACAACACATTATTGAAGTAAAATTAACCCGTAATTGAAATACGGATACCGCCACATTAGAATTTATGTGTCTCTGTGTTTTTCTGTTTTCTGTTCATGTATATATAATACACTAATTTTTCCGTAAGATTAATATATTATTCTAAGCCTATCTTTTTACATACATACACTCCTGATAACTGAATCATTTAATAAAAAAGGAATGTTTCTATGTAGTCGTATTTAATAAATACAGTTTAAAGGTTGGATCGGAGTCAAAAAAGTTCGTTTTTATCGTTCGTATCGAAATTTTTATGTAATTTTTTTATATTTTCACGCAACGCACGCATTCTGCCAAGCTTGCCGATATAATAATATTTTTCGCGTTAATGTTCTCATTAACTTTATACAACATTCAGGAAATTTAAAATTCAAATTTGAAATTTTACCACAATACATTTTTAGGGGGAAATTATGTAGCAACATTTTATAAGATTTGTGAACGAATACGTGTTTTTTGATCTAGCTACGTTGCGAAACGATCTCGTGACATTGATATATAGAAGTCAGGAGTAAATCCAAAACGCATTTGACCAGTGGCGCAAATAAAAACAACTGGCTCCAACTCAAAATGGGAAAAAAACATTGAGATCCAATGCAAAATTGAAGGGTATCTTGTGTATGTATTGGATATAAGAATACTAAATAGGTGCTGTAATGTTGTATACATGTATTGTATAGAGTAGCTTGTTGGTCTTGTGGTTAGGACTCGTGAATCAAATGTCGCGGGTTCGAAACTCACTCTAGACCAGCAAGTTAGTCCTAATTTTTTTTACGCTTCAACAGGCCACGAGGACCAATTACAGAAGCGAATACATCACAAAACACCCAGGCTTGAGTAAATTTAGATTAAATTGTGATCTCAACGAGAATCGAACCCGGAACCCTCGTTGTGAGAAGCCAGTGTCATACCCACTGCGCTACGAGGGCCGCCAAGCACATATATAACACAAACGTTTAGCTTAGTTTGAAAATAGTAAAAATATTGATGTGATACGTATTCCGTGTTCACATCTCTATTTTTTTTTTTATTGTTATATACCATGACAAAAAGTTCACGAAAACTTAGTCCAACGAAAAAAGGTCCAAAACAAAATGCCCAGGCGACAAAAGAGCCACAGAACATCCAATTACGTAATGAACACAAAGACGATTTCGTAATGTTTTTATGAACGAATTTTAAATAAATTGATGAAATAGTGATGAAATCATTGAATATATCTTCTCTTAAAATACTGAAAAACGTACCCGATCAAATGAATAGAAACAAATTTTTATACATACAACTTTCGCGAATTATAACAACAAATACATATAAGGTTAGGATAGGTTACTTATTATATGATAAGGTACAGTTGCCGGCAAACTTCTTGAAATTCTTCGACGTGGTGGGGGAATGTGCAGAAGACGAAATTTGGGTCTCTTTGGTGGAAAGGTAGATGCGCAAACTTCCCCCCACTACGCCGTAGAATTTTAAGATGTTTGCCGGCTACTGTAACAGTTATATGAGTCGCCTGTACACTAATGCAACCACAGACTTGACGTTAGCAAAGCATGGTATCGGTTATGTATACCGCGCGCAGTAAATATTGTTGTTGAAAATAAAAGTAAATTTAACACATTGATAATCATAATTATTAAATCATTTTTAAAACATTCTCATATTTCTTGGCGATTATCTATTGAAATTTAACGTAATAGAATAAACTATTCGCTTTTAATGAAAATTTATATTCTTTACCTGCTGATGAGGGCATAGACACTATCATTATTAAGACGTGATTAATATTATTTAATTGCCTGTCCATAAAATAACTAAATTTTTACAGATTTACATACTACAATATTCTTAAAAAAATATTCTAGTAATAGATTCGTCAGTGGACCACTGTACAGTGCCATGAGTAAAAAATTATTGTTGGGCGCGCATCTCTCGGGCCACTATCTAACGTAAGCCCCAATGAAATTCATCGGCGTGGTCACGCCGCTGGAATTGACTGCCTGTCTGTTTTTATTATTAGTTAGAAAAGCGTCACCCGTCAGCTTTAAAATAAACTGTGCTTTATTAGAATTTCTACTAAATAATCGAAATAAAATATGTATCTCGTTATATTCCTATCGAAATTATTATCATACTATTCAGGTTTTAATACATTAAAATATTCTATAACATAAGTATTTCGTTTCGTTTTCCTTTCAAAATATATGTTTATGTAAAACTCATGCATCAATGCACTAACTGCACGCGCCTGGGTGATTGTATGGGGGAACAACAATAGTTAATTTCGACACTAAGGTAGTTTTAGTATATCATATAATTTTATCTTAATACGATTCATGACACACGACACGCGATGTGAGCAATAACAACCTCAACAGTATCGCGTGAAATCAGCGTATAAGTAAGACTCCGCTAGGAGGCGATACTGTGTTAGTACAGTTCTATTTCCCATGAACTTGATAAAGTAATTTAGAAGATATTTAAATGTGAAATTTATTATTTATCTTATTTATCGCTCATGGATTAAATTAACATCGACTGATTGAATGCACGAAAGCTATGAAGATAATAATAAAGTATGAAGATAATAATAAAATAATATGAAGCTATGAAGATAATAAAAAAGTATGAAGATAATAATAAAATAATATATGGACACATAACAAAAATAATATATGGGGGTAATTGACAAGTTGACACCGCCACCATCACAAAAATTAACCTGTTGACCAAATGGGTAATGGATAGTTAGTATGCGTCCGTCCTGATGAAGATACGGTGGTATCGAAATTTGTAGACGTAAAATTAAAAGTGGTTTGTACAAGTTTGATTAAATAAAATTAATAATTATGTCTAACCCAAAGTTAAAGTTACAAACTTCAAAAATATATTTTCATATTATAAATGAGAGAGACAATTATATTTGTATGTTTACTATACTTTTCGTTTGCTAAGTAAAATTTATAGTATTTTTTATCACGGCGAATATCCACTTTGATAACGGATTGAATTCGAAAATAATAATTTTAGTAAGGGTTTCAATATTGGGTTTCCACCAGTCATTTCTAACGGTAATTTTTTCAGGAATATCATTGACAGATTTGGCAATTACTTCGTGGTGCAACATTTTAATTGAAAATATGTTTTATTTTAATTAATTTTGTAATGCACAAAAGGTCTGCTCCTATCGAAACTATAGTAGTAATTAATAACTCATATTGTGTATGTATTATAAAGTTAAAATAAAACATATTTTAAAATTTTATGAATAGCTTAAACATGATTTTTATTTTGACAAAAATGTTTTTTACTTCCTTTCTTCTAACTCGTGGCGTCTGCCTGCTTGTTTCCTTGACGAGAAAACTTTGGATCGATTTTTAACCCTTTTCCCGTGATCCAATCGAGCTGAAACTTTGCAAGTAGGCTCGTGGCGACGAACAAGAAGATCTATCAAATTTTCGTAAAAACAATTAATAATTAAAGTATAATTTTGGATTTTTAGAAATTTTAATGGTTTTTTCAAATTGGAATCATTACAAAAGTTTGATTACTACCAACGACGGCCTAACGACGACGCCACGGAATATTTAAAATTTGAATTATTCCGTCGGTATAATAGGTACATAACGAATTTCGAAAATTTATAACAATTGGTTCACAGATGACAGCAAAATTGGGTATTTTGGGAAGAAATCAAATAATAATTTATTTCTTTTAGATTTCTGCTTAGTTTTGAAGAATTCTACATTACTCAAATCTGATTCTGACTAAATCATTTGACGCTGGAAATTCATTAGGTACAATATTGATGATAATTGAATCCAAAATCTTGACATCTCAAAACATCTGACATTTTAGAAATATATTAAATTCCTCTAAGTTTAGTGTTATGTTATATGTTTCAATTCGTCTTTAATTATTGTTATATTTTACAAAGAAAGTGAGTATAGTAAATACTTGGTTTTAATGGGTTACTTTTTTTATTAAATTATTTTTGGTTGTTGAGAATTTTGGTCTTATGTAATAGATCATAGTGAATTCAATATTGTCTGAAGTACTAGTCTAGTACTGTCGGTCCTTGTACGCAGCATCGAGCAGCGATGCTTCGGCCACTCTTGTAGATTATCGACCTCTCGCTGTTCTTCTCCACAGCGCCTACTATTCTATCCCGGGTCTCTCCCTCTATTCTGGCAATATGCCCAAAATTTAAGAATTCTTTTTCTGCATATTATGGATATCTTCAATGTGTAGTTCCTAAAGAGTGGAGGCATTCGTTCGTTTCCCAGTACAAAGTGGCATGAGAAGCCAACACCAAAACTCAAAGAATAAGTATTTATTTCATCTCAAATGTCGGATTTTAACTTAATGGGAATGTAAGTGAACTATAATTATATTAATTTTTGAATTTCCAAGATTATTAATGTAATACAATATAAATGTTAACAAAAATCAATAGTTTGTTGTTTAAGTAGATGAATATGTGTGTCAAATATTACTACATTATAAATAAAACTATTCGAGTATAACTCGTTAATAATGAAAAATAATTTTAATATCTAAATTGATTTTATATACTTCTGTGTATAGTTTTCTGGGATATTCTGTCGTGTATATGTGACCTCTCTGGCCAACATTTCGGATCCCATTGCAGGGTCCTGCATCAGGGCTGATGTATACATCATGATGGACCCTGTAATGGGATCCGAAACGTTGGCCAGAGAGGTCACATATACACGGCAGTATAACCCAGAAAACTATACACAGAAGATTCTGAACGGCCGTGAAAACCTAAGGACATTTTTTTATATTATATACATATCTAGGAATGATGACAAAATTTATAAATGTATCAACTTGCTTATAGCATCGATCAAAAATCAACAATGTCTCGTATAAAAATTTTCTGTGCGTGAGTGAAAATCTGTTTTTTTTTTTATAAAACTATATTCATATTATTTTGGCAGTTTAATCTTTTGTGAGGGATGTAAGGATACATTATATGAGTATATATGCATATGAAGGATTTTGTCAATACGTTCGTCATCCGGCAATAAGAGTGTACAAAAGAAATTTTAATTTTCATGATTATAAATATATTTTTTGTGAGGTCTAATTAATTTTATTATTTTCCTTGTGTAAATAAACTAATGAATTTTGAAGTGGTTTGCGCATTGAAAGATTACTAGGTAAATTTAAGGAATCTTGTAATCTTATTGAACCTTCAGAGTAAAATTACCAACAGAATGTAGTATTGGTAAGCCAGTAAAATATGAAGTTAATTCCCATAGTTTATACTTATTTACGGAGGTAGGTATAAACTATGAGAATAATGACATTAAGGTATTATTGATTTTTAATAATACATTAAAATGACAAATAAAACAAATTTCATTAAAATAAAAAGAATATCTAACAAAGGTTATTTTTTTTAGACTTTGTCTTAACCACTAATTTGTTGAAATATGTATATATTTTGAGGCCAATGGCTCCTTCATTAGGATACAACTACAATATTTGTATACGTTGTGTTTTGATAAAGGGATCATTGGCTCTGAAGCATGTTGATAATTCAACCAATTAGTTGTTCACACAATGCTCATTCATGTTAATTATAGAAATAATGCTACCTCAAATTCGTTTTACACTTATTGAAGAAGTTATTTTTAAATAATTTTCTTTCAAAAAATTAATTAATGTATTAAAAATTAATGAAACTATAAACATCTCAAACGTTTAGGTAGATTGCTACTGTTGATAAGAAAGTTCTGATTAATTAAGTAGTAATCTCTTATGTATCTCTTATGTATGATATTACTGAGGAGAGTTAAACATGTATAAAAATAAAATGTATCAATATTCAATGTAAAATGTATGTAATATTTTTATTTTCAATAAATAAAAAAATCTGATTTATTATCATATAGTTTAATGCAAATATTTATCAAGATTTTTCATTTGAGAAAAACATTTTTCTTCTTACTGCGTTTGATGAATCGCGTGTTGTGTTATTAGCGGCTCGAGGAGAATTCTACGAATTTCTAAGCAAACACACACTTTCCAATCTTGCCCGCTGCAAATAATATCACATTGTATCGTATTTTTCTTTTTAAAAAACATTAAAAAAAAAATTTTATTTACCAAAATACCGGTCATTCGAAATATATATACTAGTAACGGAATAAAATCCATACATACCAGTAAACTGATTTGCTGAAAACTGGTAATGCGTGAACAATCGCAAATATAATAGTAATGCTCCGTGTATTTTCCGATTTTTTTATTGACTTATAAAACAGTAATGTTTCAGTGTTTAATTTAATGGTTCGCGTGGATAAGTACGTGTGAAGGTTGCTCGCGCGTAAAATATTCGGAGGTTGGGATCTTTTCCTCCGGGAGTCCCGCTGGGAAAATTGATTGAGAACGCCTTCCGCGCGCTGCCGCGGACGGCCGGATATACAAATTCCCGCCCAAATTGTGTCTATCACGAATGGCTTCGGGGAAATCACACTTTGGTAACTTTTCTAAGTGGTTTTATTCACTCTTTACAAAGGAAACGAAAGCTTATTTATTTTACAGCTGGTAAAGATAAATCGACGATATATTTTGTATATTCAGGGCACTGATGGACAACTAGATTTATTTCACGTTTACCTTATAAACTTCACAAAAATATTAAATTCATCTTGGAAAGCTAAAGACCATGACAATAGTTTAATTTTTTTGGACTTTTCTATCATAGTTAATAATAATAGATTACAATTAAACATATTCAGCGAAATCTCACACACATTGAATACCATGACGCGAAAAATTCAATGCTCTTTCTTCGCTAACGAAAAGGAGGCTTAGAAATCAATGATAAAAGAATGATCTGGTATACATTTCTGGCAAATTTGCTAACCAGTTTCATCCGCTAGTCGTGGCTGTTCAAAATTCGTTAATATTGGACCTACAGAAACAAATAAAAACACAAACACAAATAGTCTAATTGATTATTGCGGCCAGAGCCGAAAGGAAATAACCGGTGAAGTAAAATGTCAGAAAACAGCTGCTAGCCTCTCGTGTTGTGCAGCATTTAATATATGTATCCAACAGAGGCAAGAATAATGTAGATTATTATGTACTAAGCACCCAGTATGTATCTTAACAATAGTATATCGTACATAGCTAACGATAATGCTTGGTTTTTAAATTAATATGTTTGCTGGTCTTGTGTTGTCATTCGTATAGACATGCTATCTGTAAATTAATGCCGATGAATTCTGTCAGGCATTTCCTGTGCGAATTGAAGGTTTTTAAAAATAAATATTGATACTGTTGTAGTACACCATCACCAGTGACACCAGGTCATTTTCAGTAGTAGCTTATTTTATCGGGTTAGTACAACGATATGAAAATTGTTTACTCTACATTGAATTATTTATTTTTTCGTTAAAACTTGACATCTACCGCTCCTACCCCATTAAAAATCATAGATTATTTTATTTCATCGTAAAATAATTTTGTTTTTTGACTCATTTGGCTTTCATAAAGTTAATGGAATAATCTATTTAGATATCTATTAGATTATTATTATATTTATAATAATCACGTTGTCTGTCGGACGTTCGTAACTTGCTGGAATTACAACTTTAGATAAGTCTTGAGAAAAAATATAATAGAGCAAAAAATGTGGAAGCGGATATAATAATATATTAAATTTATCATAAGTTGTAAATTTGATTCAGTGACTTGACTGGTTTGTCTTCAAATGTTCAAATTGTATTTACTCCACTTTCGCTGTATAACATTTAATCCTTATTCCCACCGTTGATAAGTTTATTCTAATATATTTACTCGTTTATTCTATATAACGGTATTCAGTTCACAATGGTTTATCATGAAATGATAATAAGACTACATAATTTATACCCTCCTAAAGAAAATCCCCTAATCGAAAGATTGCAAGAGAAGGATACCAGGGAAAAGTTTGAAAGGAAAACCGCTGAAAGGTTAAATGAGAAATGTATGGAAGAGCTCAATATTGATAGTGCATGGGAACACATCAAAAAGAGCCTGTATGAGTCAGCCAAGGAAGTGTGCGGTGTGACCGTCCAAGGAAGGAAGAAAGGAGATGCATGGTGGGATGACGAGATTAGAGATCTTATAAATGAGAAGAAAAAAGCGTGGTGTAACCTCTTGGCATCAAAGAATGGAGATGTGAATGGATATACGCTAGCAAAGGATTTATATATTGTATGTAAGAAAAAGGTAAAGCACGGAGTGAAAGAAAGAAAGAGCGTTTGAGGAAGGACGAGGGTCTTAAATTGACTCAGAACTTCCAAGAGAATATCAAGATCTTTTGGAAGGAAGTTAAAAAGTCTCGAAGTGGTACGAAAAGAGGTTGTGTGAATGCTATTATGTCAAAGAATGGAAAGATGCTTAGAAACGAGAATGAAATAAAAGATAGATGGAAGGAATTTTTTGAAGAAATGTATGAGAGTAATGGGAATGTGAGTGAGGACTCCTTTGAGGCGTCCAACGGATTTATGAATAGTGACGACAGTGTGAATGAAATAACTGTGGAAGAAATTAAAAGAGCATTGAAGCACATGAAGAATGGCAAGGCTGTGGGTTATGACAATGTTGCTGCCGAGTACATTAAGGGTGGTGGTCCAGTAATACTCACGTGGCTTCATAGACTCTTCAACCAATGTTTAGAGGGCAGCTACACTCCTAAGGATTGGAGAAGAGCTGTTATCATGCCTCTATACAAAGGAAAAGGGTCGCGAATGGACTGCGCGAATTATCGGGCCATTAGCCTATTGAGCTCTGTTGGCAAACTGTATGCGAGAATTTTGATAGAAAGAGTGAGGTTGACAACGAAAGAAAAAGTGTGGGATGTACAAGGAGCCTTCATGAGTGGAAGAGGATGCATGGACCAGATTTTCTCACTGCGCCAGATGACCGAAAAGTTTTTGGCAAAGAACCAAAAACTTTTTTGTGCCTTTGTGGATCTCCAAAAAGCATATGACAGAGTGATAAGACGAAAGTTATGGAAGGTTTTGTCTGAATATGGGGTAAAGAGTAAACTCATACAGGCAATTGCATCCCTGTACGAAGGAAGTAGTGCTTGCGTGAGAATTAATGGGACATTCACATCATGGTTTGATATTACAAAAGGTGTCAAACAGGGATGCGTAATGTCACCATGGCTTTTCAACCTGTATATGGATAATTGTATGAAAGAACTGAAGGATCTAGAAGTTGGAGCGAAAATAGACGGATTCACCATATCCTGTCTGCTATACGCAGACGATGCTTTATTAGTGGCTAACAGTGAAGCTGATCTGCAGTGCTTGGTATCCAGGATGTCCGATGTATGCATGCAGAGTGAACTTTTGATGAATGTCAGCAAATCGAAAGTAATGGTATTCAAGAGAGACGAAAGAGTGACTAAGTGTGATGTAATTATAAACAACGAATGCTTAGAACAAGTGAACGAGTTTGTGTATTTGGGAAGTATGTTTAGTAGAGACGGCAAGGCTGAGACTCGAATAGAAAGGAGAGTAACTGCGGGAAACAAAGTTAATGGTGCACTAAATGCAATTATGGCCAATAAGAATCTGTCAAAAGAAGCAAGACTAGCGGTACATAATGGCGTTCTAGTGCCAACCCTTATGTATGGAAGTGAAGCCTGGAATTGGCAAAAGAGGAATGAAAGTAGACTGAATGCGGTTGAAATGCGGTCACTAAGACGCTTGTGTGGAAAATCTTTGGTCGATAGAGTGAGGAATGAACAAATTAGAAGTGAATGCAATGCTGGCTGTAGTGTGGTAGATAGAATAAAGAAAGGAGTGCTGAGATGGTTTGGTCATGTGGAACGTATGAACGAGGAAAGTATGGTTAAGAAAATATATGAGGCGAATGTTGAAGGCAACAGGAATAGAGGGCGTCCGCGAAAGACCTGGCACGATCAGGTACTACAAGTATTTGAGGATGGCCCTGTTAAAAGCCGCAACAATCGTAGAACGTGTATGAGAAGATGTATGAATGTGGCCGAAGCAAAAGTGGTGTGCCAGGATAGAAGAGTGTGGCGTTCAATCCTCTCTGCCTACCCCTGCAGGGAAACGGCGTGATGGTTAGTTAGTTAGTTAGTTAGTTAGTTTTAGCATGTATGAACAGCGTACTTCGAATAATAATCTTCAGTATCGGATTGAACTAAGCATCGTTTTACTTAATTGTAATTATGACAAATTGTGCGTCTAGTTTTTTTTGGAATTTTTAGATTATTTGAAATAAAATTATGATGATTAAAATATTACATGAATATTTACTTATTCAGAATATTTTTCTAAATAGAAATAAAGCAATATGATAGCAAAAGTTCAATGTCTTGTGTAAGCAACGCAACTGTAAGCTCCGACAACAAAATAATAAATATTTTAAAAAGAAACAAAATAAATAACCTAACCTAACCTAACCTAACCTAACCTAACCTAACCTAACCTAACCTAACCTAACCTACAGTCTGCTAATAATGGTGGAAATTTAGCGAAGCAATCCATGAAAAAGTTTATCTTCTACAATGAAACACATTAATAAATAAAAACTTGGTTGAAAAACGTCGAATTTCATTGCAAGAGAGCGGAAGTTATTTTTTTCTTGTTCATATTTTTATTTATTAACCTTTTAATATTTATTTATGAGAATAGTGCCCCTCTCTAGAATAATTCTATTAATTTATATTTTATTAAGTAATATTCACTCATTGCTAAAATTATTGGTTCGATTATCAAAGAATTTTTTTATTTTTTACCAAACAGACCGTCAACAGGTCGTTATTCACTCTAATAGATGGTCCTGGAGTGACATTAGCGTTCAAAATATGAATATTTTATGAAGAGATGAAATTGCATTTTTTTATGTTCGTTATATTCACAAAGCATTACCTTAAGGTATTGTTTACTTTTCGCGGCAGTTGTCTTGCGCGCGATTGTCGGCACACCGTCTGCTCTTACTAGACTACGATACGACGGAATGTAACCGTGTAAAAATTGCGGTTAGTGGTAAAATTCTATACGCTGGTGTTCCTGCTGAAAATGGTTTCAACCGGAGGACCCGGGGTTAGGTTAGGTTAGGTTAGGTTTTCGGGAATTTCAATTCGCGGTTTCCGAAACGTCTAGGTCCCGCGTAACGTGTGAACTGGTACTTATCGGGTCGGATAACTGGAGAGACCCTCAGACGCTCCCGTTTATATTTCATTCCGGACACAATGTGAGCGTGATCAGAGACCCGTAATGTGGTTTATGTACGCAATTCATTCCATTTTATTGCGTCGAATTAAGGCTCCGTGTTTCGGAGACCCCGCGCCGGGGAGGCTATTCACCGCCGGATTGCAGCCCATCACCATAACAATCTCCATAAATATCAGGCTTTCCTGGCGTAGACAGCCAACGTGCATGAGTAAACATTAATTAAAACGTAAGGTTACAGTTTTCGCGAGTAATGTAATCGACAAACTATTTTTTGTAACAATATTTTTATACGTACGTTTTGAGAATACAAACACTGGGTTTGTCTAGTAGAGTCTATCTTTGCTGTCTATCAGAGTCTATCTTTATATGAGAAACGTGTACGGAAGTCTCTTATATGATTGCACAGAGCTCACAACCTGTATTAGCTGGCTTAAGTGATCGCACTACACAATGTAATGTTCTCCAATTCCATCGTAAGAACATTCACACATTACTAAATTTTTGAAAGTTGTATTTACGTTCCGATTTTCAGAACCTACAGCATATTGACTATGCTAGATCACGTAAGCCGGCTTTTACAGGTTGTAAGTCTTGGGCCGTTGTATAAGATCGTAAAATAGCTTCGTCTCAGTGAGACTTCTATTATTCATCTTTAAACAATTTTTTTAGTAATAATATTTAAAAAAAAAATTATGACAAGCGAATATTATCGATAGATGTGGCAGTTACAGATAGTAGTGCAAAATAATATTTTAATTAAGACTAAATTAATCTTTGTAGTACACATCAAAAAAATACTATCCACTACGCGACCTGCTGCCCTACTTGAATAAGTTGACGAAATTCTTTAGTTGGGTAAGTTATAAATTACACCTGATGATGAGAGGGACTGCTCCTATCGAAACTATGGTAGTGATAAATATTAAACCATTTAAATGTTAAATCATTTAAAGAGTAATGATAATATTTTTTTTTGTATCTTATCTTTTGTATTTATTTTTATATATACTTAAAATTTTATCTTAATTTTATATGTATATTTTCTTTTCTTTTAAATTTATATATTCTTATGATTGTATATATTACTAAATTTTATTCTGCTTTCATTTTTACGTTTATACTTCTTTACTATTGTTATTTGTTACTTTTACATAACTATCAAATGAGAATAACTGCCACAGTACAGGTTTTACCTAGTGTGGAGTTATTAGTAACTTATATTAACAAATGTAAAATAAACAAATAAAAATCTTGCGCAATCTAATTAAGTACCAAGTTTTTTTTTACATACAGGTATAAACCGCCTATTCTGAAGAGAGCAATGCAATGTGATAATCAGGTCTTGACCGCAATTATATAACATTGTATATATCGTTATTTTTGTCGTTTAACAGATATCTTGACATTTCTCATGGAACCTTCCCGCCCGTCTATTTTGTGTCTTATGTATATAACTACATTTTCATTACGACGTCATCAAGCCATTTAAGACAGCTATACATTGAACTCTTCCAAAATAAAATTAACTAATTTTTATCTTAGCGCAGTCGTAAATTCTACGAAGATTTGTTTCTTAAAAGTTGTCTAGGACCCTTCCATCATGTTTTGTCAGTGTCTGACACGTACGCGAGAACAGCTCCCAAGAGCGTTTTAAAAAGTAAATTTTATTATTTTTATGAGAAAACCCGAAATATGTTTGTATTTTTACTTAAAAAAATTCGGCTTTTTTTAAATAATTGTTTTGGGACAGAAATAAAATGTCGCAAAAATTGATGATACATATTTTTATTGTTCTTTTAATCTAAAAGTGTAATACAACTTGCTTGCACGCTTTTAAAAAATATAAAAAATTGTATAATGTATTAATGTTTTATTTTAATGTATCATCGTAAATCGTAACTGTACTAATCACCTTGTCCTAAATGACTTCTGACCTGTCGATAGTCTTTAAATTAAAAAAAAAAAAAAATCACGTACCTATACGTTACCTTAGATGAATAAAATGCGTATTTATTTAAAACAATTCCCGCGTTTAATAATCTTGGCCCGCGTTTGTCAATTTTAAATTTGTACGCATAATTTGAAATATTAATTATATATAAATTTTAAGATTTTAAACATACCGTTTTGCTTCGCGGGTAAGAAAATTCATTGAATGTAATGGGTTAGTGGGAACTCGGGAAGAATAATTTAATTTGAAAACAATATGCGCCATGTTATGAAATTGTAATTTATATGAAACATTCGTGTTATTTATGTAAGAATATGTTTTGAGAGATTACATAAATTGTTTTATGCCTATTTTATTATTTATCATGTTTTATAAATTGTCATTACTGGCCTGCATTTACAAAAATAAAAACTAGAGACATGAAAGGGAATACAATCAATCACGGAAATACATTCAATCAGTATTATCCAAGTAATATCTTCCAATATCTGGTTTACCTGGTTGTTTTTTAAATATGATGTCATCAATTGTGTATATTCTCTCCTTCATTCCATGTGATAAAAGCACTTTCATGAGCCTAAATCCTGTTCATCAATCAAGAGTTGTGTTTACTCCTTATGCAATATTTGGCTTGCTAGAAATGAAATATTTATAGTAATTTTTAATAAAATTACCTTTATATTGTATTCTATAGGTATATAAACGGAACTAACCTGAATCTAATTGATTAATTTATACATTAATAAAAATACTTCGAAATATTAATTTGAGACCATTTGTTATTGGGTACGAAAATCAATGTTCCACGTAAATGGAAGGTTTCACTGGTAAAACATTTCGGCGAAAGGCTCTTTCTGCACATTAATATACAGAAGGCATATCTGTACGAACTATGCTGGGTAGACGCTTCCGGTACAAACAAGAAAGAGGGAGTTGCCAAAAACTATTTCCCTCCACAATGTAACAACAAATTGGCTGATTTATAGATATTATCCTTTGCTCTAAAAACAAGGTTTTTCAATGTTTTCGTCTCGACCGCGATTAGAGTTTTTTTGTTGTTTTCAATTTATTCAAACCGACGCAATAGAATATTATTGCAGTCAATGGGGAAAAGAGTTAGCATAGATGGTTTATATTTCATTTATTCATTATTCTTGATATATCATCATTATCATCATCATCAGTCAGCCTGTGAATCTTTCTCAAGGATCGCCAATTATCTCTGTCTTCAGCCACATTTATCCGTTTACCTATTGCACGCCACTCTCATGATATCGTCGCCTGTCGACGTCGTTTGAAAAAGGCCACATTTCAATATGTTTTAATCCAGGATCTTTATTCCCAATATACAGTGTCTCTTCGACTTATTGACACTTATGACACAGTATGCAGAATTTTCTAGTAACATCTATTACCTTGGTTCTCTGGGAATTGTACGTTTCGTATTCGTTCTCTCATAGAGATACTCCTACCTTTATCCTTTAGATTTCTCTTTGGTCAACTTTGAAACTATGTATGAGATATATACATATATTATTATAATTAATAAAGGCAACGTGTTTAATAGTATTTGTCTGTTAACTCATAAACAAAAACTTGCTTGATTTTTTCAATACTCTGCTTTATGATGTCGTATCGTGATGATACTCCGAATAAATCCATTTTCAAGTTTTAGGGTAACAGACACGCAGCTATTGTCTTTTATTAATGTGCATATTGAAAGCTAATATGTTGCGAGCTTTTTTGCTTACCTATTAAATATTGGTTTTTTATGATTTTGAATTACGAATGACATCGAATATTTTTATGTTGTTGTGATTTAACTACACAGTATACAAAAATATTGTGTAGAGTGTATGAATGACAAAGTAATATTTTAAAATATTTTCAACTTAGCAGAAAACAGCACTTACCTCCACGCAATAAACATGGTATATATTTTTATTACAGGGGGTTATTTGGGTTTCTGATGTGATAAAATGTAACACGTGCAAATAATCGCAAACATTTTGTTACAGCCGGAACCAGGCCGAGAGTCGACAATATTTTAGGAAAATTTCTTCCCTTCCGACCGCTACTATTGTTCCACTTTAAAAGTTTTATACAATACCACCGCTCTGGACGGGCTTTTAATACAAAAGAAGAATCCACGTTTTAGCTGCCGAGGTATTTTAAAGTTTGGGCAAATGATTTTCCAATTGTCTTTATGGGAATCTTTTTCTCAGTTTTGGGATTTTAAATCAAGTCAAAAGAATTTAATAATTATAAATATAAAATGTTATCAATTAAAATGGCGAGTTATGGGAATTGTAACATGGCTATCATTTATACGTATAGTTTATAATAACTTTCTTTTGATAGCAATATACATAATTCATAAAACTTGCTAGTGGCATGAACAGCCCAAACGGTCAAAAATGTTTAAAAAGTTCAGTTCAAAAAAAATGTTCAGAAGAAGATTTTACGCTGAAATAAAGAAAATTGATTATTTGGAAACCAGGTGTAAAGGGTAATCCCTGTTACATTCGATATATATTTATTGATTTAAAATATTTATAATAATAAATAATTTTCAAATCTGAAAGCAAAGTTTCAGGTTCTGAAAGGTTCTGAAGAATTCTTCTTTTCTGAAGAATTCGCGTTAATTGGCATTTTTTCGCTGACCTCTTTGCAGTACTAATTTTCTATCCAAGTATTGTAACAGGCACTGATTTGCTGCATTGGTAAGAAAAATCGGAAAATTAGTAAGCTCATACTACGTAGAAAGAAATTTTAGTGTTAATTCTAAAATAAAATATAAACACATTTAAAGTAAAGTAACGCGTAAATACAAATACTCAATTATTCCCTTTTAAAATACTATTTGTCTGAATTTTCACCACATTTTTTGCATGGCAAAAATATATTACACCGTCAATAATGATGGGAAGATATTAATTTAACTAACTTTTCTTATTCGTAAATTCTAAACTACAATATAATATTTAAACAATTACATTGTTTGACGCGGTAACAGATAGCAGGTTTTATTAATATTTATTATGCTCTATGTAACAGCTTTTCATATGTTTGTTTGTTTTATATTATACTACTCTTGAGGATGGACTTAAGGATATAATAATATATATGTGGGACTTGTAAATTTCGTAAAGAATATTTATTTGATAATATAAAATAGCACGCTGCCATGATCAAATACATTTATAAAATAAGTTATGTATCGAAGTACCTTCATGTTAATAATTGAATAAAATATTTTGTTTTGTGTTAACCCTATTTTTAGTACCGTGATTCTGAAATAGGGGTAATTGAGCGTGCCCGAGACAGGTTAGGGTTGGGACATTTCGAGAAAAAGAACGTGTAGCTTAGACAATTGCTTCCCGCATTTCGCTCGGCTTAGCCGGATTTAGACAATGGAAATATTTTTTCATATTTTCCAACGAAGACACATAACGTTTTTTTTTATAACTGTAGTAATAAAATGGTTTTATTATTATGGTGACGATTATAAATAATATGACTTGGTTTTTATCAACTATTTCTACAAAATAATATTATTATATATTCCTCCCAAACTTGAGACAGTTGTTGTTCATATATTGTCATAACCTGTTAGACTGAGTAAATGTCTAGAACTACGTACGAATGAGTAGTGATAGTTGAATTGGTATTTTAAACGGTTACACATGGTACTGTTATTTGAGATTTGTACCTGATTAAATTGATGTTTGGTACAGTTGCCGGCAAACTTCTTGAAAAATTTTGGCGTAGTGGGGGAATGCGTAGAAAATTTGGGTCTCGTTGGTGGAATGGTACATGCGCAAACTTCCCCCCACTACGCCGTAAAATTTCAAGATGTTTGCCGGCTACTGTACCCATGAACGTCTTTGGGTAATTGAATCAAGCAAACCTACGTTAAAAGATACGAATATATAATTTTTAATATTTAAAGTTTTTTATTTATTTATTTAAATTTTTAAATATTTTAGTTAATTTTATATTATTATAAATAATATTTAATAAAATATAATCTATTTAAATGTATAATAAAGATTCTTTATTTCATTAACGCATAGTTTATTGCAATATGGATATCACAGACGTACAAACGAAAGATGTTGTACGTGTCAGAGGATATTTCGTGTCACCAGCGGTCATGAAAGGTTAATATCGAGGGTAAAAGCCACAAGGGCGTTAGTGATTATTTCGAACATCGCAGGAGAGCAGAAGAATGTTTATTGTCAATCTGATTTTGTCAATATTTCTTTAATTATCAAATGATTTCTATATGTGTTTTGAATAAATAAATATGGAAAACGTTTAATAATAAAAGAAACATTAACAGAATCAGATTGACAGAACTTTCTTTTGCTCTCCTGTAAAATTCAAAATAATCACTAACGCCTTTTTGGCTTTCCACCCTCAAAATTATTCTCGATATCGTTTATCAGAGCTGGTGGCGAAACAGCTCCCCTACTTGAAATTTGAATGACTTGGAAATGGGGCAATTGCTCGAATCCGGTTCCGCGACCCGCGCGCGGCCGCCGTCCATTTTGCGAAGGCGCGGCTAATTCCCGCCACTTTTATCTTCGGAAGCGGCCATTTGGGTGGTTTTCCCGCGCCATCCGCCGCTCGTGCGCGACGCACTTGATGCATGCCCCGGCGGGGAATTTGCCCCCGTCCGTAAATTATTTTTTTAATTACAACACAAGCCAGGTCAGACTTTTTTGCCCCCAAATGTTCTCGCGAGGTCATTTTGTCGGCGGTAAATGTCTTTTTTGAATAATTTCCCGCCGAAAAGCGACCGTAGCCGGTTGTCGCGCGCCGGATATAACGATGCCATTTTGTTTGTTAGCGCGATTTTCGTCCTTACGTTAATGCCGGCGCTATTTTATATTTACGGTCGTATTGCCCGCGAGCTGCATTCGTTTTAGTAATTAGGTTTATCGTGTGCTTCGCTATTTTAAATATTACCGAAAGGTACATTTAAATCGTCGCGGTAGACGTGTAACAGAAGCTTTATTATGACCAAAAATTATCTCGCTATGGGCGATATCGTTTTTATGCTGATTCTTTAGAACATTTAATTTTTCATTTTATATCTTGCTTGATTTGTTCAAAAATTTATATTATTTTCGTTTACTTATTGTCAGATCAAATACTTTTAATTGATTGAGGACACCTCATTTTGCCAAAATATTATGTACGTATTGTACACCCCATATAATAATATATGGATGTACGGTCATGACAATGTTCAGCAATCTCGAGAGATGGTGCTAGAAAAGAGGCGAGTTACCATCGCATTGGTGCGATAGCATCTTTTTAGAACATCTGTCATGGTTCTGCCCATCAAATCATCAATGATGAGCTTGGCTTCCATAAAGTGTGCGGATTCTCACATACATACTTGTAGGAGGCAGTGCAAGAGTGGTTTCGCGACCAATCGAAATTCTTCTTGGAAGGATAAAGGTGGACCGCTGGACCAATTGCCTTACAAGGGACGTGACTATGTAGAAAAAAATGGTGAACCCCTTTTTTGTGTAAATAAATTGTAGAACCAACGGTTTAGATAATTTTTGACTCCTCGTGTATTTAAATATTACATCCAGGCAAAATGTTCTGCACGGATTATGGAGATAAGAGCTCCATGGAGATAAGAGGTTCCACCCGCAATAACAATTTGTTCATCAAGATGATGGCCTCATTTGTAATTTGCGATCTTTATTTTACCGCGTATTTTGAACTTAAACGGAACCATAAAACATGACCTTAGGCATGCTCGTGTTTTCAGTTTACTGGTTACCGCGGCCTTTGCAACTTAAAATTATTCTTCTAGAAATCTTCAAATGATAATGCATACTCCAATTTATTAACATCTAGATTTATTATATTGTATATATTGTCACGTATCGTCGCTACGGGGGGAATGAACGAAAACACTGGAAAATAATTAGCGATTTATTAATTAATTAGTCAATGTACAAAGTCACTTAAAACGAAATAAACTATTCTTAACGCTATTCTTTTCATTACATTATTCATAAATGAATACTTAATCATTGCCGAGTACACGTATTTAATATTCACTGGAACATTTCATCCAATTCTCGCTTGTAGTATTTATCGCAATCATTTTCAGCACCAATTAGGTACTTCTGATAACTCGATTAATTTATCTATTTCGCACTGAACGAACTATAAAATATAAATCGAATTGGGCATATTCCCAGAAGCTTGGAAACTAAGTAATCTTATCTACACAAATTTTTAAGAAATGTGATAAGAAGAATGTTTCAAATTATCGTTCTATATGCGTTTTATCCACTATATCCAAATTGTTTGAATGAGTTGTTCTGGACATTATTTCAAAGAATATTAATAAAATAATTGTAAATTAATATTCACATATTTTTCAGCCGGTCCAGACCAATTCTGATTTGATAATGATTTTTATGTTGCTTCTCCCAGCTTAATCTGGAGCGACCCATCGGCCGTCTTCCTACTGGGATTGTCGAGAGGATCCAAATTTGATGGTCATATATTAGGATGGGCCTGTACACAGATTCGAAAACAGTCGGTTTTGTCTTGACACTTAGCTCGGATTTTATTATCACCGCACTATTCTGAGAACGCAGAACTCGGGCCGCCGCTCCAATACCTCTATCGATCATGATCATCGATGATGATGTAATGTCTTGAAAATATACAGGGTTGTAAATAAAGTGAGTTTATAAATTTGCCACTTGGTAATGATGTCAATGGCATCACAAGTTGTCAAAAAGAATGTCAAACATCGTCAAAAAGATTGAGGTCTTTGATTGGTTTACAGTATTTTTTTTTAATACATACGTAGGTGAAATCAAATAAATTTAAAATTTAAATATATACGTAGGTGAAATTTTTGCATTGTTTTGTAAGTGAGCAAACAAATCTTGACAGTACTGAGTTAAAATAAATTTATTAAAATGAAGACCTCTAACTAAAAAAAAAAATTCAATCCCCACCCTTACGATTATTTATCATACCCGCTAATAATTCCATTCACATTGAGACATATTATTTTATTTTTAAAATTACGAGTGGTCTGGAACCTATTTTTTATTAATATTTTTTTAAAATCATTTTACAATTATTTACATTATAGGTTCTATTATAGGTTAGACTCAAAAAAAGATCGCTCAGATTTGGTTTGGGCATAAGCAAATGAGAGGAAAGAATGGTATGAAAAATATATGACGCAAGAGTTGATGGCACCAGAAAGACAGGACGACCGCGGAAGACGTAGCATGACCAGACTAACCAGATACTGGAGAAAGGTCCTGTTAGGAGCCTCAACAATCGTCAATTGTTGGGCTCGAAGGCGGCGAAGGCGAATGTTGCATGTCAGGACAGAAGAGTGTGGTGCTCCACCCTGTCTGCCTACCCCCATGGAAAAACCGCGTGATAGTAAGATAGATAGTAGATAAGTAAGTACATGAAAGGTGATCCAACATAGCAATATTATATTAAAAAAAAAAGATTGTATTATTTCTATATAAGGAGTAGATATAGACTAATATATGATATAATAAATATAGAAGAGATCGAGATGATAGATAATATAATGTATGATATATACAATATATATATATATCATATATATATATATATATATAGATATATATATATAGTATACCTATGTCAATATATCAAAATCAAACACTTTGAGACATATTATTTTATTTTTAAAATTACGACGATGGAAAGGTATTTCCGAAACATGTAGGTGTAATTAATCACATAATATAAGTAGATTTATACAAATAATACAATAAATATTTTTAAAAATATCAATCTACAATGTTGCTGATTCAATTGAAAAAATATTATATTTAGGCAACAATAGAAATCAGATTACGATTTATGTTGTGTGGAGTAAGTACCTACTTATGTGTTAAATGAGTCTATTATATTTCATGCCTTTTAGATGATGCCATTTTTAAAATGATTGAATAAATGTTTTATAAAATAATTTAAAAGTAGGTCCTCTGGTTTACCTTTACTGTATTTTTATCGTTACAAATTAATAACGGTTTTAAGTGTTTACACACTTCTTACAAAATTTATATTTTTATTATAACATTATATCATTTCCAGAAATATTTTATGACTTTTTCATCTTGGTAATCGCAAAATAATGCTAATCATGTTACGTTTATACTTAGCACGAGCGTTAGTTGGTTTTATCCGGGGGTTGTTTGATCAGAAGTGCCTCCCGCCCCCCCGATGGGGTGATATCGCATTAGCCCTCGATTAATGGTGTTTGCTCGCAGGATCTATTGTTTTAGTTCCAGTCAACACGTTCACTACCCCCGCCCTCACCCCCGCAGCCCACCGTGGGGGGAGGATTCTCCAAATTTTCGGATAAAAAAACACGCTAACCCCGGGTCGTGACTATTTTCGATAATCATAATTTCTGTTTGTTTTATTTGGTAAATTATCGCATTCTCTGGTTCAAGTTGTTCCAGAAGTTTGGAGTTATTTAAAACTTCCCGATCCTTTATTGCTTCTCCAATAATGATATTCGTGTTATAATTTCTTTTTGATATCACAATTAATAAATATATTTTCTCTGTTCGTATTTTGAATGTTTTGTATTTTACGGTTCTAGAATACAAAGTAAAAGAATTATTGTTTACCCAAGTTGTATACTCAGCTATTATATACTTTAGAAAGATATCGTGCAGAGATACGTATTAAAGCCTAGTAGTACCTAAAATAAATAATGTTTTTAATTTGTATACACGGTCACGTGGAGGTGGCTGCGGGAGGCAATTTAAAATACTGGAAATTAATAAGCGATTTATTAGCTAATGATTAGTTAATTATTCATTGTACAAATTCACTTAACACTAATAAAACATTACTTCGTCTATAAACACCTTATTATCGCTGGGTAACACTTATATATCGCTCGTAGAATATTCAATTCTCGCACATAGAAGTTGCACTGGTTTATTTAGCCACATAGGTACTCCGATCGATTATTTCACTTTATTTATCTCTTCAATTATCTCACGACTTGCCACCCTGGTCGTCCCTTGCGGTTTGCGGCTGACTTCTTGCCGAACGAACCATCAAAACACGATACTCTACCTCGCCGCGGCGAAGTTCTGTATTTATTACCAAATGCTAATATTTTTGAACTTTCTAGATTATTTTAGTGTTTATTAGAAGGTTATCTTCGCTTCTCAGCTGTTTTAGTCGTTTGTAGACGTTTTGCGAAGGTTGTAGATGATACGAGTGCTTATACGTTACTGTCGTCATTGACATTATGAGAGATTCTGTAGGTAATAATCTCTTTTGCCATTTCTTTACAATGCATTTATAAGCACAATATTATTAATATTTCATCTTATTAATTAATTAATTAGTATAGTGGTAATAAGTGTGTAGGCTCTGTTTGGTTGCAATGTGAACACTGGTCTTAATATAACCTGATAAACTTTGAACGATGCGTCATAAAAATATTAATAATAATAATAATTGGATAATTCACCTTAAGGGCGCTTATGTTTAATGTTTATAATTTATAAAATTATATTAAAAATAATTAATTAAATGGAATAATTAGGTTTTTAAAAAATATAAATCTTACGTGTACATAGGACAAATGATTAATTTCAAACTTTAATCGTGTTTTATTATAATTGTTGATTTTTCGATTTATCAATAACTAAAACATCAACACTTTGAAAACGTACATTAGATAACTTAAATGAATATTATTATAAATTATGGAACAATAATTGAATAGTTATCAATTTTTTATGTTCCTAATATACGTAACTACTAAATGGTTTCGGTCTTTTAGTTTTTTTCAGTCATTTTTATTCAGTTTAGTTTACCACTACTGTTATCTTATACTTAACTGGTTGTAAATCATACAATTATACAATGAGTTTGCTAAATAAACAATATTTTACTAAATACTGAATGTATATGTAAATCAATGTCTAAAATGATGCGTCTCACTTAAAATAATCTCTCGTTGGTCTGTATTGTAGCATCAAAACGCGATATCGGATTATAAAAGGAAGTATTACTATTGTAGTAAGCACCCATCTAAATATTTCATGAGTTCTGAGTGTTCCATTACTACATTGAATCTGATTTTTGGAAGGAGTAATGGATCAATTAATCAGTTGGAAATTTCGTTAAAACGCGCAAGTTTGACATTTTGCGTGATACTAGGGGGTCTTGAATTTATTTATTATAAATATTTCAGTGGGTTATAAATTCTCAGGATTTCGATCGTTATTGATTTATATAATAACATTGCTTTATAGAGGAATCTTTCTGTATATATATTATTAAGTTTTCACATCCAGTTTTATGTGGGCCCGGGATTGATGTACAATATTCAAGTTTACTGCACACTAAGGATACGTACAATATTTAGAAAGCTCTCTCTTTATACTTATTTGAAGGGATTTGTGGAATATTCGGATAAAAATGTTTGATTCTTTACCCAGAAGGTTTTTTTTATCTAGTTAATACTAACTTTATTATTTAATAAAAGCGAACTTGAATTAATAAAAAAAAAATTTAATGTGCCAATATAATTAATCCAATATTAATTATAATAAATAATGGTCATTCAAAGTATACACTAAAAAACATTTTTCTGGTATTAATTATTTATTTTTGATAGTTGGTACATAATTGTTGTTCTACTATTTCAACACTTTTTCAATCTAATTTTGATGATTGGATAAAATTATTAATTTAAAAAAACTTTTATAAGGAATATTATGCATCCATTCTGAAGAGCAAATATACTTATCGGAACCTATAGATGTTAAAAATAATCAATGTTGTTTATACAATATTAAATACAATTATTAAATATTATGACTAAATCTCCTTTTGAGAAAACGGTGGCCTGTGAGTGGAAGACGCGTCTGTGGACAAAGGTCCACAATGGCCCTGCGAAGGGCATCTCGCCCGAGAACCGACCTGCGAGGCGCCAGCCCGAGGCGGCATGCCAGTCCCGGAGGAACGGGTCGGGCAAGTACGATCGTGCCTGCTTGTAACAGTCGGGAACAGCCCGATCCTGACTCTGGGAAAGGACAATAATTATGAATATTCGCTACATATATCGATTTATAATACTAGCTGTAACCCGTCAAAAATGACGGCATTTTTACATGGTAATTCCTAAGGATTAAGTATTTATTTATTTATATAAAAAAAGGAAAAACGTAAACAAAAATTATGAAAAATAATAATGATATAAACTTTTTTTTTTTGCGTTTTTTAAGAAAAAAGGGATAATGAGAAAAAAAATAATAAAGAAGGACAGACAGACAATGAAAATCTTATAATTGCGATACTGTATTACCCTAGGTATTGAACCTAATAATTTGAATGAAGTCTCCGACATTCTGTGATTTTTTTTATTTTTTTATTTTTTCGCTTCAAAAGGCCAGGAGGCCCAATTACAGAATCGAAATACATCACAAAATACCCAGACTTGAGTAAATCACATAGATTAACATTGTGACCTCACCGGGAATCGAACCCAGAAGTGTGCGTAGCTAGTGTCATACCCACTGCGCTACGAGGGCCGCCTTTTGCAAGGACTATTTAAAAAAATTATTTTACGACTCCTTCTCTACTAACTCTTGTTTCTAAATCGCCTACTACTTCGACTAATAGTGCTTTAAAGCTATTTATTCACTTTGACACACACAAAAGAGTGTAACGAAAAATCCTCCGAAAATTTTATGAGAATTTTTGAAAGATTTTAGGAGTATAAACAATCTATTTTTACAATACTCGATCGTGTATTAATATTGAGCTTTATTTGTTTTTTATCACAACAGATTTAAAATACCTTTCATGAACTTTTTGCAAAATCATCGGTTATTTTTATGAATGGTAGGTACTAACTATAACCCATCAAAAATGACGTAGGTAGGTACTCTTATCATATGATACATTAGCTTCCTCAGGAGAATTTCATTTAAATAAAGTTATAATATAATAAACATACATATAAATGAAAGAAAATAATTTTAAGACTGTGAGAACAGTGCTATCTAGAGTAGCGTAGCGTCTTGATAACGTTAGTGATGGACCTTATTAAATATAGAATTTGTTTCTTATTTCTTACACGTCATTATTATTTAAGCCATCTGGTAGCGTTAGTAACGTACATTGTTACGTGGAGAATTATGATACCAAAGGCATATCCGATATCGTAATGGATCCACTTATTAGTTTTAATTTAAATTTAATAATAATACGAAAAAAATCTAAATATTAAAAATATCTAATTTAGAGTATTTTATAAAAAAAGCATGAACACAATGTTTTCATTTTATATAAAAACAATTTTGAAATCGTACTTATTTTGAAAACGGAATAAGATCGGCAATTGGGTAGGAAGTTACGGATGGACGTTCGAAATTATTATTATTATTGGGAATGTACGTGAGTCATTTGTGTAATTCTATACGTTTAGATATTTAAGTTTTTCTAAACTGGAGCACCCTTTGCCCAGGGGTGTAGTGTTTCCCACCGATCAGTGCTTGCGACACGCGATGTTTAAGTTTAATACCCCGATAACTATTAACGCGTTCAGATTGCTACCCTGTTAGCTCTGATGAGATTGCCAATCGATCTACGCTTTGCTCATGTACGGACACCCGTTTAAATGTTTAACGGTTTCCGACTCATTCATTAAAATTTAAAGAGTTGTCATGCTTGTTGTGGTCCGCGTATTTTTAACTTTCAGACTTATGTTATATAATAGTGTGTTTTTTCTAAAGATAATTAAGCATATAAGCATAATGCATTCCAACAAAATATTAATTATGTTAGTATATAATCACTTACGGAGATTTTTAATCTACCGTTTTCGAGACACACCCGTCTTTTCATCAGGACAACCACTACACTAGCATGTAAATAGCACTATATACCACAACCATAGTATCATTTACACACTTATACCTTCCCGAAATATTTCTCATATGGTTGCGGTGTGGTGATATTTACATGCTAGTGTAGTGGTTATCCTGACGAAAAGACGAGGGTACGTCTCGAAACCGGTACACTAAAAACCTCCGTAAGTGGTTATATACTTAACATAACTTACATTATCTTAAAATGCCTGATCACAATGTTAATGCTTTAAGTATTAAAAATATTATTAATAATATTGTATTTTCACTTTAATTTTCTAACGTCTGGTGCTAGAATTTATCCAATTACTGAACATTTTGTGTCCCTTCTTATCAGGATCTCAAGCAAAATATATCAAATTTCAACACGTCATTTCGTGTCGCGGTAAAAACACTCTTGTAAAATGAAAAACATGAAAACTTAAGAATAGACGAATATATTTGGAAAATAAAAATACCATATATCTCAATTAGTGAAATATATGGTACATGGCAGGGGCGTAGAGTGAGAACATTGAAGCTCGACATTTAAATAAGCGTATAATTTGAAAAAATATCGAATAAAAGTTATACCTCGTTATATTACTATCGTAATTCCTATCAAATTAATCAGATTTTACTATGATATAATATTTTATACAATAAATATGTTATTTCGGCTTTTATTTTTCAAAATATATGTTGCGTAAAAGTCATGCTTTAATATACTCGCTGCACGCGCCTGGTTAATAATGCATTATGAAATCAAATGATATTAAATTAGTTGAGTCGACAAATATAACACCACTAGCTCTAACTCGTCAAAAATTATGGAACATTTGTTCGCGCCTATGCTCATAATGTATATTTATAGTATTATTTGTCGGTCCACGGAGAGGCAGCGGTAGCAACACGCATAGAACGGCTGGTTGGGGTTGCCGTTTAATTTATTTAAGTCGTGAATTCGAACGTAATTACGGACGTTATATGAAGTTACGACGGACAGACAGACGGATAGACGGACGGACAGAAAACGAAATTATTATATTTGATGTGTAGAGTGAAAACATACTCAGAAGGAGCATGGCAATTGTAAATAATTGTTGAAATTTATCGAGTCATCCTAAAATTTATTGTATACATAGTTCAAATAAAGTAAATTGATTATTTATTTTTATACTAGCTGTAACCTTACATGTTGGTTCCTAAGGAATAAGTATTTATTTATTTCATTAAAAAAAATAGTCTTTTTAGTAATTTTTTGAAGAATAAATTGCTATAGAGTAGTTACGGACGTTACACGAAGTTACAGGGACAGACAGACAGGCTGATGGACGAACGGACAGATTGACAATGAAATCATTATAATCGGTTATTGGTAGTACATACAATGACCAGTTTTTACATTGGACAATAAATGAAATCAATTTTTGACTGAATTTTCTCAACGTTGTTACACCTAGTACTACCTACACAAAATTATTTTATTGCTTCGATATTGTAGATATAAATAGAAAATGTAAATAGAAAAAAGTAAATATTATTGAAATAAATAGCAGATAAAATTATGAATGTAAAAATAAGAAATGTTAAAAGTTATGTGCGTGTTCACATATATGAAGTTCAGTGAGCACGTAAATAAATTAAAACCAGTTGTCTTACAGTTGGGTACTTGTGCACATGTAGTTGCACTACCTGCAATTAATAATTTTTTGCCAGTAAAAATAAGAGTAGGAACAGCGATAAAATAGATACCAATGCGATAAACTAAGATGTAAATGTTAGAAAAGAAGATGCGTATAGTATTTATTTTAGTATACAAATTTTCAAACTTGACATTTGTAAATTTGATACTTTTTATTGCGTTTTACGTTATTTGAGGGATTATTTGACACCATTTCTACCTTCATCAATTATTAAACATAGCTTGCACACGACTCACCGGCTAGAATATTTGTATTATGAAAGTATTCTACGCAATTTGGTCTGCGTTCGTCGCGCGGTGGGTATATATCAGAATTGCAGCGGGCATGAATTCAGCCGATGTGGCGCTGGGTATTTTGTTATTCGGCAAGGCCCATTATTCCCCGATCCGTGCATTCTCTACTAAGAACATTACTCAATGTTGGATAACGTCCAATTTACGATATTGAATTTTAACTTAATTCGCTGGACGCGGACGAAAGCGTACATCGGAAGATTGTCAATTTTTTTACAACTTTCATTTATATGTATATTTAGTGTTGTAGCGATAACAACTCTCGCGACCGCTCGCGTGAAAAAATCCCACAGCAAAGTCACCCCGTTCTAGAGTCGGATAATTGTATTGATTTGTGATAAATGTGTGTTTTATGATTGAAATTTATTGGTCTAAGCGCAATTTTAATTTTATCCGCACAATGTTTGAGATTTTTAATGAAAAACTTGTACCATTCGAAAAGATATAAAAAATGACGTCATTACCTATATTTTACAATAATTCATAACATATTGCAGATTCTAGTAAAAAGTAGTGTGCATCTTTCAAATGGACTGAGCTATCATGTTGATGTATTTAATGACAGCATTTAAAGCAGACAAGATCACTTCCATATAAGATACTCATCGCAAAAATTGCACGGTAAATGAAGCAATCTGTCATGCAATTATTTAAAAAAATATTAATAGAATTTCAATTGAATTTTACCCGTTAAAATGTACCAAATACAAAAACACATAAATAATCCATGTTAAGATATTAAACACATTAGTTAAATTGTGTATAACTTTTTTTTAAATTTTAAAAATGTAATCATCTAAACAGCAAAAAAACTGTCTATTTTAACACAAACGTAAACCTAGGAAAGTATTGAAAACAAACTCAGAGAGGATAATAAATAAATCTAGTACCTATTCTAATGTAATTAACTGGATATAATATTATTGCATCTGTTCACATCTCATGTAAAATATTGTAAAAACAGTAAACTCAATTTAATTAAAACTTTTCCAATAAAATGACAGTGTGATGACATTATTAATATCATTAACAATAATACACTTTGTTTACACCGCTCATTTGTTGTAAATAACTACATTCACAACAAATGAGCGGTGTAAATAAAGCATATTCTTCCCTTTATCCCGATGAAGGGATCATTGACCCTATCATGATACCTGAAGGATGTAAACTAAGTATAGGCATCCTTGTTAATTATACTATTTAATATGTCTCAAAATAGATGAGGTATTTTAATTATGTTTGAAAATGCTTTCAGTATTATTGCATTAGATTTTTTTAACATTGTGATATTTTACATTTTAATATAATAATACACTTACTAAAAACAATTTAAGATAAAATGAAATAAATATATGTATTTGATATTTGAAGCTCACAATAAAATTAAAGATTGTGTGTGTTGTGTGTGGTACGATCGATATACAAACAATTTTGTGGTCATGTACGAGCATAAGCTTTTCTTTGAACCTGTTATTTCATACGAGATCCAAAGTCCTTCACATGCAAGAAAATTACATGTTTTATTGCTTACAAAATACTATAAATATACAGCTACGTAGCTTGATATGAAATAAAATTGGTAGGAAAAGGCTTTTGAAACATATATTGCATATAAAAAAACGTTAGTTTTAATAATTGGGTCATATGTATATTTTAAATAATAGTAAAAAACGTAATGTGTTACTTATATCGAACAAATAATAAGTATGAGATAGAATTTTCCGGTGTTCAATCGCGATATATATATAAATATATATATATAGGTATAATATATATATATACGAGATCATATATATAATATATTATATATCTATATGATATATATATATATATATAAATAGAATATATCTATCATTCTAATATATATATATATATAATATAAATATATATATAATATAAAGGTGTATTATAATATGCGACAAGCAAGTGAGAAGCCATAAGATAAGCATATGTACTTACTGATTTGTTGCGAATGTAATATTTGCAGAATGGGATTTAAATATAATGGTTGCAAGTTAATTAGAGTTACAAAGCTAAACACGTGTGGTTAGAAACGTGGCCAAATATGGAATAGCTTTTAAGAGCGTGCGGAGGGTACTAGAGACCGCACAAAAACATGGTTCAGGAAAACCGCCACTTGTACCACATTGATCTATGTATCACATTCAGTTGTAAATACTTCGTAAGAATAAAAATAATAATAAAATCATCATTATCATCTTCATCCCTTATCATGATCTAATGACTAGAGAAGGTGGTTATACCTTCCCATTGTCCCGCTTTGGTACTAGATGACCAGTAAAGGTCCCATCATTCATAAAATCCTTTTCCTCTCTTTTTTATACGTTAGTAGTTTGCACTAGAATATTTCAAACGCAGATAGATACTTTTATTCACGCCGTTTCACAGTTTGCTTGTTTTTTATTGTTTCTATTACTTACTTCGCCATCTGTGATTAATCGCATCCGTCAAACTAAGACTGTTTTGAGCGCGATGCCGTTGCTGCGTATGTAGAGACCTTTCTTTTCAAATCTTTTCGTATATTCTCATGCATTCGATCCTTTCAAGTATTGAGTAAGTATGATGTACAAAATAATACCATAACTTTTTTTCTTGCTAATCCGATATTTATATATTTAAATGGCAAATCATCAAATTAGTTCTATTTTAAATACACGAATTAGTGATCTTTTTCTGCTGAAGGTACAGCGAAGAGAGACCCACTACATATACAATGCCGTTTTATGAGCAATAGTTCCCATATTGGCCCTACACTTTCGCCACCAAGTTGGCAAATCATCAAATTAGTTCTATTTTAAATACACGAATTAGTGATCTTTTTCTGCTGAAGGTACAGCGAAGAGAGACCCACTACATATACAATGCCGTTTTATGAGCAATAGTTCCCATATTGGCCCTACACTTTCGCCACCAAGTTTGGTATTATTTTTATGCTATCATCTTCGCTACGTCACGTCGCTGACGCTGTGCAGGCGGCAAGGCGATGACACAAAATCTCTTCGCTGTATCTGTGGTGCAAGGATTAGGAAATTATAATTGATTAGATGAGAATACAAAATAGTGAAATACAAAATATAAGCAAGAAATACAGTGATATACAATATACATGTAATGCAACAGAACAGAAAAGAGTACACAAGGTGAAAGTAGATTAAAACCAAAAAAATTAAATTGTATATGATATAAAGTGATCTATAAAACAAAAGAGTGTACAGTCTGCTGAAGCTACATGAAAAATAGATAACAAACATATCTTAAATCATTTCAATTGTCAGACATTTTTAATTTAGAAAACTGTTATACTTACCTATCGCTCTGTTGTAGATATATAACACTTGAATAGATAAATGTGATTGTAGGTAAGTAAATATTTAAATTATGTATGCACGTTGGTAATTATGACGCCTTTTAAACTCGTCCAAGACGTTTAAGTTTAAAGTTTAAAGACTAGTTAATAACTTTTTGTCTGCAATATATATACCTACATACACAGATACCTACCTCCACGTGTTATTATATTAGTTTACAACATACATGTTATTAACGCGAGTTAATGACCATGATATGTAGTTCTAGTGTGATACTAAAGAACAATGTAAGAACGTGTTATGACAAATAGGAAAATAGCATGTTATAGATAAACCTATTATATATATCGCTGAAAAACTAGATACAGTGTAGAAATACCGCAAGTATAGAATGCGTGAGTTCCAAGGTCAACCTGGTTTATATTGTATTAATTATTCTTTAATCGCGTTCAATTATATTTTGAATATGTACTTAATCCCAGAGTGCCGAAATTTTAAAATAGATCTCTGTCTGGTGGCGTCTTATATTACAAAACACAGAAAATTTATAAATATAAAAATATGTTGATCATTGATTGGGGTTGAAAACATAAACAATGTTATTTCTACGTGAGTTTAATTACATTTTACTACTCATGTTTCCAGTGAATCAAAATCTTTTATCGACAGGTACAGTGTTAAATTGACTACATTCAAATATAGTTTAATTTTTACGTGGATTAGTGAATAATGTGCAATTGCAAATGATTAATTTCCTTAACGCAATTATTTTTATTATCTTTATGTCTTTAGGAGTTTAATGGTACATGAATGAAAATAATGATTATTATCCATGATGTGGTTCGCGAATTCAGAAAGTATAGTACTATTTAGACCATGGTGATGCTCTTTTAATCTAATTTTGAGATTTATAGAATTTTTAACGATCTGCTTACTAAACATAGTTTATTTAGAGATAGGTAACATAGTTTATATTTTCCACTCAATTTAATGATTACCATGAATTATCTCTAAACAATTAACGCCAAATCCATCAAGGAATTGCATCACCTTGAGGCAAAAAATTCATTCATTCTAAAAAAGTTTTACGTAACTATTGCCCAAATAAAATTTGTTATACTATTATTATTTACGGTGTATATTGTTTAATATTTTTCATAACAAATTATTCCGATAGTTTCAACATGGTGGAGTTATGTGCTTTCCCGCAAAGGTCTTTTTCTCCGAGACTTCCGCAGCTGTGGAGATAATTATGTCGCCAGGATTTGATTGATGAAACAGTTAATTATTTTCTTGTAACTCTGTAATATCTATGATGTAACAACGTATGGGAAAAGCAGAATATTTTTTTGTATAAATCAGACCATTTTGAATACAATATTCATGTCAGATGATAAAAATTTGTAATAGTCAAATGGCACATTGTATAAAAAAATCTTAAGCTATAGAAAAAAATCGTAGATAATATTATTGGTAAGATATGTGCTAAATTTAAAAAAAAATCCAACAAATTTGATGTTTTTGAGATATCATCTCTAAAATCGGAAAAAGGGAAAAATACAAAATAATAATGAAATTCGTTTAAAAACTCACCTGTTTAATATTGCTATAACTCAACCAATTTTTTAAAGTTTTGAATGTGTGACTACTTAAATTTTTAGTACTTCATACCTACGATAAAGTTAAAAATATATAAATTTTTTTTGAAAAGTTAAGATGGTGTAATATCTTAATACGAAAATAGATATTTAGGCAACTATAACTCAGCAGCAGCGGTGAAGTTTTTCACTAAATTTCTCCAAGCAACTTAAATCTTATAAATAAGTCGATTATACGTGGTATATCCACTGTTTGATAATGGCCTTACAAGCCGAAGCAGCTGTCACATTTAAAATAACACTTATCCAGCAGAACTTAATAATAATATATATTAAAAATTTAATTTATTTTATATATCATTTAAAAAAAATTTCTCCAAGCATATGCTTGCAAGCGCGGCCCGGATTGGATGTGTCCAGAATGCCACGAATGCGCCTCCGCTGCCCCGGCGCGGGTACGACCGCACGCCTGCGTCTGTGCCGTGTGATTGTGTAATGTGACCCATTTCCAAAAACACGGGCCCTCTGACGTCACGCGGTGGCGTGAAATATGCTCCGAGCGCGGGAACGTACTGGCGGGAAATTTATATTTCAAATGTTTTGCGTTCGTTTGCTTTGGGGCTGTCGACCATCGCAACAAAGAGCTTCGTGTGCATCAGATCGACGTTTTCAATTTCCTACTTCTCACGCAGCAGACATTCGTCAAGAGTTTAGGTTCACTAATATTAATTACACACAATATGTCCGCTTACTCGCTGTACTTTTTTACTTATATCAGTAAAATTTTGAGAACCAGAACAATCTTAATCCAAATACTAAATATTTAACATAACAAAAACACCCCAAATGAGTATTAATCAATGGAACACATTGAAAATAATACTAGTACAGAATAAAAAATGAAATCCATTAAAATATATAATATCTTATAAATAATAAAAAAATTAATGCCCAAAAATAATTTCTGAAATTGTGAATATACCTTTTAGGTACAAGTATAGAATAAAGATGAAAAATTATTTCTTAACTGGCTTTGTAGACTTAAGGCATGATGGGTCTCGGGACAGATAAGAAATCGATAATATTATAATGCCGAGTCTTACATTTTCTTTAAAATTCTATGGGTCGTAAGGATCTTAACTACAAGACCTACAAGCACTGCAAGCATAATAGGCTTGAATAGTCGCGTCGTAGTTAACGTCTTCTATACACAACCACAGGAAAAATTGTGAGCCGTAGGGATTTATACGCAGAATAAGTTAAAAACAAGATTCCCAATTCGCAGACGCCCGTGTAAATATGTATCTCACCTGTAAATATCAATTTGTACCTAGATGTTTCTTTACCTTCGTTCGCATAGGGAAATCAAGGTAGATTTGTTTTTATAAAGAAAGAAAATAATAGAAAATGTGCTCTACATAATAGCGACTATTGTCTGTGTATTAGTAGTTGATACGGGTGTCATGTATATTTTCGCGCTCAATTTTTGGATTTGTTTGCAAATTTCATTTCTTCATTTCAAACATGTTTGACAATTTGGATTGAAATTTGACAAATCAAAATTTCTGAAACTTCATATGTGAGGTATAAAAGCAAAGGCAGCAATATCCAAAAAAATAAAAACATGTTTTGAGTGCAGTCACTGTGAATTACTAATTTAAAATATACTGACTTCTACACTAAGTATCTATCCCTTCGATAACTGCATTTTTTTTTTGGATATTGTTGCCTTTGCTTTTATACCCCACTTTTGTCATACGTCATCTTAATGCAAGATTTTTAAATAAAAAAATTGCATTTTTAAATGTGTTAATGACAAATCATATTTGAATAACATTTTATTGTGGAATTGCAAGTCGAGAACATAGTTCTATATTTTAACAAATTTAATGAAATACTTAGAAAGATATACAGAAAATGCAGTTATGAATAAATTAAAAATGCAATACTGCAGTTCCCCAGATTGGAAATGTTCCGTGTTCATATCCCAATGGTAGGTTAGCAAATATGTTTTTTGTGTGTAGATTTTTTCTTTATGTCTTTTTATGATTCATCTTTGTTTTGGCTTTTTTTTTATACTGTATTTTACACGCAAATGTGCTTGTATCGTCGTTCCTACTTTCAGTCTGACGCACGTATTAATGTTTTCAAGACCCCCCGTCAAATGGTTCCGTAATTATTCCTTGTCCAGCCTTTGATTTATTATTTGGTACTGATTTTTTTCTAAAATCCGCAAATGCCTATTTATTATGTGGGGATTGGACGTAATCTGGACTTGAAATATATTCCAAAATTTAATTCTATCCGTTCCAAAGGGTTACTTTTTCACGTTGTGTGATGTGATAACACTAGGTGAAATATAGCTGGATTACATAATACACAGACGGTTATTAATTCGGCACATGGAAGAGGAATTATTTATTCGCTAAAGCAACAATAAACTAAATTTACTCGCCAAGGTAATAATCCGCTCAAATAATACATCCGATATGACTGAAAAAGTTTATAACGTATGTCTACATTAAAAAATATTTTAAACGTAAAATTTAACAACATTTTCGTGACATAAATAATGACAAGAAGTACATTTTTAATTAGCATGCATTATTCACCGCGTATACATGTAGGTCCTCAAGGTGTTTGCGATTAATAAAATAAGTACCTACCTGTTAATAGTTCCCTGATAAGGTTGTCAGGGCCGTGAGGGGCTGTTTGTTAGTTTTTTTTTTACAATCATAATGTGCAAAATAAACCATAAAGATCGGTCGGTTTATTCACTGTTTACTTGGCTTGGACTTTTCTTTGCTTAGTTAAGTTAAGCCGTAATAAGTTGTTTAATCGTAAAACAAGATACTTAATTTAGATGTACCATTTAATTTATTATCTTTTATTACTCTTTCTTGGCCTTAATTTATCATAAAAACAAGTTGTAAACAATTTGCCTACTTCTGAAAGGTGCAGAAATATATTATCTGAAAACTCATAATTTACTTAGATACAGGGTAGATCGAACTGTTGCCTTTCATTCAGTTACTTCAATTCGTTGAAATAACTGAATCAGAATTTCAAAATCAAAATTAAAAATGGTTCAACTGTTTTCGAGGTTTAAGGTAGACAGACGGTTAAATAGATATTTTTTTACATCTCAAAATATAGAGATAACTTGAAAATATAAATGTATAATACAATAATATACACAAAAAAAGTAATTTACTTAATTAATCAGAATCAAATATTATAATTTTCTTGTCTGTCGTCTGTCCGCTAGTAAAAATAATAATATTCTCAATTTAGAGTTAAAATTGTAAAAAAAAACATTCATTTAATCGGGTGTAAAACATTAACTTTGTTACCTGTACGTAAGTTTAGTAATATTTTTATATTTTACTACTAAAGATTGAGAGTTTTAAACTTTAAATTATTAACTATTTTAAAAATGATGGCATATAATATTCTAGATAAATAGATGCTTTCGCATCAAAATAGGTTTAGCCGTTTTCAATTTTTAAGGTAACCGATAGACATACCTTGTTTATATACATATTTGTAGACGAAAATAAAGTTATTTTATTAAAATATATATTTTTAAAATAATCATCAAATTGTTGAGCGATATACCTACTCATGTATCGAATATTTTTAAGAAATCGACATCATAATCATTTTAGTCCCCTTCATGTTGGAGGTATAAGTCTAAGAAGTATCGACAAGGCACTTCCATCTTCCCTTTTCTTTTGCCTCTTCAGTATTTGCTGACAATTCAAGACCCTACCTGTGTATACATAGTTTTTTTTTCTGTTCTATGTTTGTCTGGGGCGACCGCCGTCCGCCTTCCTTACGCGGTTACCATAAAGATACAGCACTTGGCAGTCGTACCTCAGGCATTCGCAATGCGGTCCAAGCCACCCAAATATCTTTCTATATGTAGAAGTAGAGGCTCCATGATAAAGTTCTCCATTTCCTCATCACTTCCTCACTCTGTCCAGTAATGTTAGATAGCAGGTAGGTGCAATCTGTTTTTGGAAATTATTTTTTATAATTTAGACTAAGATTTTGGATTCACCCTGCAGTGTTTACAGCAATGAACACCACAACCATAAAAGATTTTAAATACTCAGCTGCAATAAACTTGGCAGCTATTGTTCCCGCTATCTTTATACCCCTTTTAGTGGGTAGGGGATTGCCCCGCGATAACGCTATAACTATTAATCTATGAATTCAAAAGATATCTCGCGATATGCATGCTAATGTGTTGACTCTCGATTATCCGGGGTTGCGTTTACCGGGTTTCCAAAAATATATTGTTGTATTCTACCTATTTAATTCATTTATAAAATACCTATGTTAAATAATTTTTGATTCGATTTCATTATATGTACCAGAAAATTAAACTGTCAACATTTATAACATGGAACATAAATCAAAGCGGTATTCATGTGCTCGCAAGTTAAGGCACTTTATAATGTACACACGTGGAGATTTTAACCATAAAAAAAAAATCACCCCACTGCTCCGCGACCAGTTACTCTACTCGAATAAGATGACATAATTTCTGTATTAGGTTAGTTATAAATTACACCTGATAATGAGAGGGACTGCTCTTCTCGAAACTATAGTAGTGTTAAATTTAACTCGACGTTGCAAAGTTCAATTTAGTTTAAATTAAAATAATTTAAAAATATTTTAAAAATACACAAAAAATACCAATGTCAAGGTACAAATATATGACTTCGTTAGGTTGGGTTAGGTTATTGACAGGCTGCCCATAAAATAAAATTTTCGCGCGGGTTTGTCCTGCGCGGGTTTGTTGGGGTGTCTGTACGGAAATACACATATCACATTAAAGTTTATTCATTTGGTTCCATATAAAGAAGAAAATTGCTGCACTTTGTGGTTTATACTAAATTAAAAAAATATATATTATTATTTTAAAATAAATGCAAAAAAAAAATCAACAGTCTATTGAAAATTCTTGATTTTATCGTATTGTGTCTTAAATACGCTTAGGAAGTGTCATTTTATAAAGGTATAATATATGTTTTAAAAAAAATAAAAATTTGATTCTTTTCAATATAAAAATGTGACACAGAATGCAAAAAACGTTAAGAGAAAAGGCGCTCGTCTATTTTAAATATATGCGACGGTGGGACATAATTGCGCTATGCCCCAGTCCCCTTGCCATAATAAGTTTTTTTTTTCAATTCTGTATAATTGTAACTCTGTGATTAATACTAAATTTGAGGGGGTATTAAAATAACATCGACACTACGCAGTTGAGAATAGTTGGTGGCAGGTTTGAAAATGATTATTTAACAATAATGGCAGTTTCACAATGGATAACCGTCCTTGAAATTATTTTTGCGTTTTATAAAATCATTTTTAAATCTCCGCTCTGGCTTAAAAATCTCACATAAAAATTATATTTATTTTTTTCAGTTTTGTCTATTACTTCGTGGCGGTTTTGTTGTTTGGAAAACATTTTTGGAAAAACTTTTTTTAGTAATAAGTATTAAAATCATTAATTAATTTTGGTCGTAATATTCATTAAAATCTTTTTATATTGTTTTCCCTAGTTCCATCTCGCAGGACTTTGCAGGGAGGGTGTGGCTAAGTTGGCTAAATACTTGCAATTGCTGAACTTCCCCGTAGCAACGCATGTTTGGAAACTTTTGCAGTTTTGTTTCGAATTGTTTTCAAAGAGAGGCGCTTTTGTTGAATGAAAAACCCTTTTATAATTCACGCTCTCTTTGAAATACTGAAGAGGCGTTTCAAAGATAAATAAGTTTTTTCAGATAAACCTGAAAGGTGAGCGCTTTCAAAGGGCGCTAACTTTATGGGGATGTTTAATTAGTTTTTACATTGACGTGCCGAATATTATTTTATTTGATTGCCACATTTAAAAGACTTCGGCCAAAATAATTTAATGTAATATTTTAATGACGCTTTTTTTATTAGTGAATGGATTTATACACGCTGTAATAAAAAGCAGTCAAGAAATAGATCCAATTAAAAAAAAATAGATAACGCGATACCAACGGCGACATCAATACTGATTTTTAGGGATAACAAATTTCAATCAAAGATGGTTTAAATAAAAATGAAACTCACAAGTGGAACGAGTTGTTCAAAGTTAACATACATATATATAACTTGATGGATGGAAAAAAATTGATGGATATAGTAGTCAATCATGAGTGGAATAATGAGCGTTATATTGTGTAAAGTGATCACATAAGCCAGCCGTACGATAGATTTTAAACCCTATAAACGCCAAAAAAAAAAAAAAAGATTTCTTTACCTACATTCCTATATAAATAGCTTCGTCCCTATGAGACATCTATAAGCATACCTACTTGTAAAACTCAATTTCTGTCTGTTCTCCATATAAATATACACCATTTGATCGATTTGGCCCAACTTTCCAACTTTAGCATATAACTCTTTAGGACCCGGTGAGTATAAAGGTGACATTTCCTCCCTCCCCCTTTACGTCATCCCCTCCTGCATATATATATTTTGTACTATTCTACACCGTTTGATCGATCTGACACAAATTTTGCATACTTATTCTTCAGAACCCGGCGGGTAACATAAGTGACATTTACCTCCCCCTTTAATCCGCCCCTTTCCACCTGCTATATTTTTCTACAAATCTACACCGTTTTACCGTCTGAACCAAATTTTGCATACTTATTTCTCAGGACCCTTCGGAAAATACAGGCGTCATTTTCTCCCCCCTCCTTTCCTTGTTATATTATTTAATTTATACCCAACTATTAAAATAAAATCACAAATCTTCGATATAATTTGCCGCGCGGAATAAAATAGGTACAGACGCCGGCAAACTTCTTGAAATTTTTCGGCGTAGTGGGGGAATGCGCAGAAGACAAAATTTGAGTCTCGTTGATGGGATGGTACATGCGCAAACTTCTCCCCACTACGCCGAAAAATTTCAAGATGTTTGCCGGTTACTGTACATACATCATATTTTTAAACTGCTTCGAACGAATAGGTACATGCTGATACAGACCTTCGACCGGAAATCGTGTACAAAACAAAACACGTGATTTCGTTAAATAATATATAAAGAAATAACCGTTTGAAGTCCAATACACTTATGTACAAAAATACGGCGCGTGACAAATCTATTTTAGACTACCTAATATATAAGAACTCGTGCCGGTTTGAACGTACGCATCTTGCCCCGCGCCGTACCCTCCACCCTGTCGTGATCTACCACAAGGGTATATATTCCATACAAAATCATACTTCGAGAGCAGACCCAGTACATACTTTCGTGTCCCCGGAGGTCCTGCCGGACGGCGGAGCCTCCGGAGGATAATCTCCAGACAAAGAATAGAAGCTCGAATAATATTTAAAATAGTATCAGTGCGATATATTTGTTGTATAAATATGTCAATACGAATCGAATCAGCCGCGTATATACGTAATCGATACTCGCAAAGTATAATTATTTCCGCCAACTCCTCCTAGGACGACGCCTTGGTCTTCTGGTCTTGCCTGGAATATCCGCTTTGGCAGTCTATCTCCCGGCATCCGCAAGATATGTCCCAGCCACCGTAATTGTGATTTCTCGATAAACGTCAATAAGGGTTCTACTTCGAGACATTATCTTATTTGAGTATTTCTGAATCTGTCCCTTCTGGTAACTCCTACTATTCCTCTTAGAAATCCCATCTCGGCGGCCTGTAGCCTTGAGCGGGTTCTTTTGGTCAAGATCCAGTGCTCGTGGCCGGACACTAAAGTTGGCCTGAAAACTGATTTGTACACGCCAACTTTGCTCGCTGGCTAAGCTCCGCTTTTCTAAGTACCTACAGGATAATACAGGGATCGTGCTACCTGGCTTGCGGCTCCTATCCTCCTATCCAATTCACTTTATTGCTTTCCATCCTGTTATGTTATTACATCGCGGTATTTGAAACTGTTTTAGACGTCTAAAACAACAAACTGTTGCGAAATTTTAATTTAGCCATCTCAAATTTTCTACATGACAAAATATCCTAATTTTTTTGGTAATTCTAGCGAAGCCTAGGTTGGTTAAATAATTTGATTTCACATTATCAAAGGATTCCTTTGCGAGATAAAATGACGGTACTTCGGATTCCCAGCACGGCAGTCATTACAGAAGAATTTCGTTTTAAAATAGTGTCGACACGTAAGCAAACCACGTGTTACTTTTTCAAAATGGTCAAAAGCAGGGAGGCACGTGCCTTCCCTTAATATTGATGAAATCCCTCAGGAGCCGGGCCGTGCCAGGGAAGCGGTCCCGGCGGATAAAGACTGGAAAATAGTGCCAAAAGCTCCTATGAACGTGCGCTTCGGCTTTCAATTCCGCCGCCATTGGTCATTCCATCTAACCCTTTGAGTTTAGACAACACTTTACGGCCGGGCCCGGAGGCCTAATTCCAAACGGAAGGGCATTTTGAATTAGGCTTAAATAGGTCATTCGCTGTATTCTACTTTTGTTACGCCGTGAAGGGCGAAAAGAGACTCGTTGTAATTTTTTTTATATATTTTTGGTACGTTAAAACGGATTTTCCTCCGCATTCTCGGATGAACAAGGATATATTGGTGATTGTAATCGCAATACAATAATACGCAAGACATGGACGTCTATCAAATATCAATATTTCTATCGTTTTAACTAATAATATTATTACTTATTTTATATAATATTCATCACGTCAAAATTGACGAAGTGTACAATGTTTTACATATTACACAATAGCGGTCTCTACATGATTGTTATGATACTGCAATCCTATAAGAAGAAATAAAACCGGTTATATATTACAGCCCAATTTACTTTTGCAATCTTTATAACACAAGGCGGCATTCGTTTATACCTTTTAAAATCCTGCTTAACTTATTGGTGCCTATTTAAGTCTGCTAGGGAAATTTTGCATAACAAGATAATTATTATATTACTGTGAATAAATAAAGTTATTACATAATAATAATATATAAACATATATATTGTGACATTAAGTTTTTTTTACCCGAACCGTAATTAATTGATAATTAATAGAACTAGATTATGAGCGAATATACCCCGATGTTGCAATGCAAGTACTTTTATTTTTGAAATGGTATACTCCGCTCACCGCGTCTAGCGCATGTTATCTGTGGTCTAGGGACACGTCACTACGAACCCGCCGCATTCTCGATTCTACCAGCATGTAGCGAGCACACGCGAAAGAGCTTCCATTTTGGGAGCTTTTTCGCGGTACGTAGAACGTGGGAACTGATTGAACCCCAAGCAGAAATGGCCGGCTGCTGGAGTTCAAATCAGCACACGGAAAGGAGAATTTCCGGAATCACAGCTTGAAGCGGTCGCATCGGACCTCAGCGGTGCGGCTGGTTCGACCTAGGAGATGGATGCTGCGACATGACGCACGGAGGCGTCATCAAGCCTTCCAAGATGTCGGCAGGGTCCGCCGGAAGCGTCGCAGAAGATAACCCTTCGTACGGTATATGATCAATTTAATACGCGGGAGCGTCGTCTTCATCGTCTTTGGGGTTGAATTCGCTAGCAGCAAAGTTTCTAAAATATGTGTGGGACATTTCCAAGGACATTTAAAATGATTTAATCATGGCGGATAAGTTAATTGAAACCGTTAAAGCGGCGGCCGCAGATGTGCGAATATTCTGGAACGACGAATATAATATATTCAACAGACGAGTGATTAGTGCGCAATTATCGTGATTTAAAGAACAGTGTTCCGATTAATTTCATGTCCAGTGACTTTGGTGATAAATAAAACTAAAATTAATTTTAAATAACATTATTCATTTGTTTTCCACTGTCGCAATCCCGTGACTATATTGTTACATTATATTTCTAAAGAATATTTTGTGAAGTACTAAGTTTGCATTATTGGGTCACGTTTATCATTCAAATCCCAAGCTTTAACTTTGTTAATATAATCTCAAGTTTTTGAATATACTTACGAAATAAGTTATTAATTTATTTCAACACTTTGAATACTATTTTAACCATACTACAACAATGTTTAATGTTTGTTCAAAAATTGCTTGAAAGCAAGAAATAAGCAGCACTGAAAGTTATTTCCTTTCTATAGGAGTTGATTTTTTTACTTGTTTAAACTTTTTACAGCTATTGGGTATATCAAAAAAAATTGAATTAAAAAGTCAATGAAAAAATAATTTTGAGAGGGAAGTTAGTATGGAAGACGTCAAGTTATCAGTAGTAAAATTAAGAGTATTTTTTCAATAATTTATTTTCAGTAAAGTGGTTGTCATTTTGTTCTACCGAATCTGTTGCAGAATTCAAGACATACACCTCTTTTCCACATATAATAATTTATTGTAAAACTAATCCCGCTATGGATTCGCCTATTAATCGTGCCATAAATAGTTTTAAAAATTGTAAAAATATCGTCGCTATATTTCGTACATCGTACAAATAAAATAATATATACAATTCATCGTAATCGTATCCGTATATCGTATAATTCAAAAATAAACTTTTGCTTATTTAGTTTTTTCCTCACCAAGTCTACCTCTTAATCCTAGATACACCAAAAGTCATTCTTTTACATTCACATGTTTATACATACAGATTATTAGTTATATTAAATTTGAAATATTTATTTGAAATTGTGTGTTGCGTGTGATTGGTATATGATTTTGTAATATATTTGTTTGAAATCTAAAAAGTTTCTATGTAATTGTACGTACTATAGTGCATCAATAAACATAAAAATAAATAATAATTTATCTTTAATATGAATAAAGCATGTAAATCAGAATTTGTACAGCGTATACTTTCTGGAGACGATTGGTATTGCAGAGTTAATGTTCACTAGTTAGGTATTTGTGTCATGTCTTCGTGTCATTTATTACATAGGCCTTCCTTAAAGCGAACTCTTTTTAAATTCAAGTAAGTAAGCGACCTCTCATTATTTCCCCTGGATTTTCAGCTGAACATAAACCAAGGTTTTTGAAACGAAGCCAAAACCACGCGGACGTGATCTGAGCTAAGCCAGCAAATCAAATATCACCACACATCATCTTCGTAAGTCCTGAAGATATAAATTAGTGTAATTCAAATAATAGTGTTTCAGAAAAGGGTATTGATATAGGATTACCAAAGCATGATTGACCCACCAGTCTTAATATTTGGATATCAGTTATAATTACTCATAGTAAACAATAATAATTAATAAAATTAATATCATTGAAAAATATTGATTTTATTATAAGTTAAGCACGATAATATCTATAAAATTAATGTGCTTGATTTATTTTTTAAATTAGTAATGAGACGGAATGAGTAAAATAAGCGCCTCTCTACGTAGCTATTCTTATCTCTACGATACTATCTTTCTCTACTTATGATACATGATATATGATGAAGAAGGTTAATTATTTAATGTCTTTAATTCTTTGGCGAAATCAAAGCAATATTCGAATTTGAATTAGAAGTATAAATCATAGTAACTTAGTAAGCAGGTGTGTAAATTAAAAACTGTAAACATCAAAATAAAACGGCTCAAAATAACAAAAGATCTTGCGTATGTGTTATATTATTTTATTATACACATTTTGATGTTTGTGGAAACAACACCTTTTACCAGTATTATTATTTTTTGTCAATAAAGTATGTAGTTAAGTTATTTTGAAAATAAATAACCTTTATTATTAAATAAAAACGGCTACACTAATAATAAATATGACGACATTTTTTATAAACAAATTAAACTAAGACAACTACAATTAAAAATAATTTAACCAATCGCAAATAAAAACAAAAATAATAATTTAAAATATATTTTACTTTATTTTGTACACACACAATATGATTTATTAAATTACTACTATAGAGGAGCAGTCCCTCTCATCATCAGGTATAGATAATAACTAACTTAAATGTAAAATTTATTAATCTAATCGGGTAGGTCAGGGGGGCGCGCGGTGGGGAAGGGTATTTTTTTCCCGAACAGCTCTAGGAGTGGTGAAGTAGACTGAAATGTGATATTATTTATTAATGTGTTTCTAAAATTCAATTTTTATAGGATTTCTACGGTTTCCAAACTATTCATTATCCATCATCTATGAGGAACCGAGTGGAGTAATTTGAATTTATGACTATCGAAAGAATGATTAGTGTTAAATATATGATTGGAAAATTCTGAGAAATTATGATTTCTTTTATGCATGTATTTAAGTTTCTAGTGGTTTGGCCCATATATTTTTTATCACGGTCTCCGCAAGTTATTTCATATATCCCACTTTTTTCTAACATACCTATTTTTATTTTTGTATTTTGAAGAATTTTAATTTATTAATTTTTTTTTGGGTCACAATCCTAGTATCGGTCTGCACCACGATCTCTCACTCCTCTCTGTCACCTGCCAGCCTCTTCATTTCTAGGGAGATGCTACAGCGCACATCTCCGATAACCTGGTCTTTGTAGCTTGATCTCGGGCGGCCTCTACGATTATTACCTTCAATATTTCCCTCGATGATGGTAAAAAGAAGACTTGGGTGCTTTATGTTATGGCCTTTCCAAATCGCTCGTTGTTGGGAGATTCTGTTCAGGAGCCGCCTCTTTTCGCCCACCCTGCTCAACTCCTCGACGGATATGTTTTGACCAATAAATCCTCGCTATGCGCCTGTACCACCACCTCTCGAAGGCCGCGAGCCTCACGGAAATGCTCTGGCTGATGATTTCGCTGCCATACAACAGCACACTCCAGACAAGAGTTTTAACCAAATATTATTAACAATATATAAATAAATGAAATAATAAAAAAAATGATAAATCTAGAAAGCAAGTCGAATAGTAAATAAAATGTCATAACATTTAATTAAAATATGTGTATTTTGTATTAGATAAACTAACATTTTAATGTAACCTAGTGTATTTAGAATCACGATCATTTTCATTTTAAAACCTTGTAAAATGAAGCAAGTAGACCTGTAAATTAAGTACAATTTAATGTCTAAAACTTCATTTTAGAGGACATTGTTCTCTTCTTTTAACTACAGTTTCTCAGAACAGCCAACAAAAGAAATTACGTAAAATCCGGACATTTTTACACTCGAAAGTTTATAAATAACTTTCCTCGAATAACCCGGATCTAATACTGCTTTTATAGGTTTTATTACGACACAGTGGAAGTTTTTAGTGTTTAACACATAAAATTTCACATTATTTTTATGTATCGCCGTCCACGACTCAAACTACGGGGGCATATGTCAATATTATGTGTGTAGTTGCCAGCATTCTCGCGTGCTTCGGTATCGATCAGTACAGCATCATATAAAATTGAAATATTATTTTATCAACGTTAAATGAAATGTTTTTTTTAATAACGATCGTTACCAATATCAGAATCTGTAGCAACCCGCTAAAATATGCACGAGTTATGTAAACGTATACTTTTACCGGCATCTACAGAATGTCCCAGAGACCCAGGGAGTAATCCAAATGAAGAATTTGGTTGGAGGACATCACTGAAATCCAAAAAAATATGATTACATCGCGGATAGAAGTATTTTTCGATTTCACAGTACTTTTTTGACTGTTTAACGTTGTTTGTCAGGAACTAAAATTTCTGCAAAAATTTTAACTTATTTATAATCTTAAGAAAATAAAAATCTTGTTACTGATGTGATAGTTACATTAACACGACATACGTGGGCCGAATTTAATTATGACAGGTTTAGTATTTATGTATAACATAGCGTTTATTTCGAAAAGTTCTTTCTAAAAAAAGAGTTTAGTTCATTCTTGAAAAATAGAGAAACAGAAAGAGCGCTTAAAGTTCATTCTTAAAGTTATAATTTATAAACCATAAAAAATTAACTTTAAAGTAGTTACCTTTGCAGGAATTATTCAAGGGGATCATAAAAATGGATGTTTATTAAACTCTGTTTACTCTACTTGAGTTTAATTATTTACTATTTTACTCAAGTTTTGAGAGTGACAGAACCTCTCATCGAAAAGTGAAGTATTAAACTAATTAAATTCAAGTTTACTATTTCAGAGGTAAGTTTGTAGAACTCCAAAATCATGTGACTCCATAAACATATGGAAATAAAAACAATTTAACTTTTTTAAGTTCTACCTTTTTAATTTTCTGAGAGGCCTTTCGCCTTGTGAGGGCGTTATCAATGTAAATATTTTAAATTCAGCAACTTCTATTTATCTGTACAGTATTAAAAAGAGATGCTTTTTAATTTTAACAATTAATTAAATAATTAGTTTTCATAAAATTACATGTTTAATAAAAATTATATATTAATAACGGGGACAAATAGACAGACTGACGGACAGATAGACAACCAAGCGTGTAACTAAATTCAAATATAGAAAATATGGCCTGAGGTTAAGTTCTGTTAGTCTCGAAATTCGAGTTGAATAATTTATAATTAAACTCAAACAGAGTAAACATAGTTTTATGAACATCTATGATGATTTTTTGATCACCATGACTTATCTCTACAAAGTTAACGAAGATTTCATCAATAATATATCTTCTAAATGATTGAATTTCGGATAACACTGCAGGATGATGTCCTTCATCTGTCGACTCCATTTTCAACGACAGCTTCCAGAACATGCTGTGTATAAGTATACTTAATTTAGCCAGCTTTTGTTCTATTCAAGTCGAATTTTTTTCCTAAACAAACGTACATTTTTATCGGGAGAAAAATTACAGGGTTGCGAATATTTATAAGAAGTCGAGTTCAATCCGGAATTTGAATTCTAATATTTGCCAAATCAATTCGCTGATGGCGCTTATTGACATTTCATCCAATTAGTATAACAATGTTTGCATCCGCAGCTTCCGAGAGCAGCGGCAAGTCTTGGATATGAATTTTTATGAAGTCCTCAGAAACACTGTTGTTACTCACGTTTGGAAATAACTTCTCCCTGGGCAGTTTTCTGTGGGAATTGGGCGGGAACTGATCAAACGTCGCCTCTTTAGATATTACGTAAAGGTCAGAGAGCCTTTTTACTTTTTGTTAAAGGTTAATAACGTATAGTATGCTTGTTCTGTGTTCTCTTGTAGAACCTTTTACGTCAAATTGGAAACAATGTTGTGATACCTGTTTTATTCGTCTTTTTTACGTAATATCATGTTGCTAATGACTTCTCATGTTGATAATGAATTTCTTACAAAAAAACTAAAAAATGAGTACAACGTGAACACATGGGTTTATTTATATCTTGAATTATAATTATAATGACAAATAATTACTTGACGAGTAGTTAATGTTTCACAGCAATGACGATGCTTGAAAATTTTGGTTTGATGTATTAATTTAATTATATTTTTAGTTTTTTCTAGTCGTTCACAAAAATGTATCATATATCGGGTTACAGTTAAGTAAAACTCCTTCAACACTGGTAAAATAAATTATACAGGTTTTATCACTTTATGAACATTTTTTCTCTGGGATCGATATGAAAGAAGTTTAAATTTTTTTAATATTTGAATATCCACCATTTCGAAAAAAGACAGAACTGACAAATGATTTTTTTTTCAATATTTATTTTCTTTGTTTATTACGGATATACGTATAATCATATTATGCCAAACTGCACAGTAGTTTTACGACAAAATTAAAAAAATATATCTGATATGTTTATCGAATTTTTCAGAAGAAATTATAATTTGTCTTGTTTGAAAAATCCATAATTCCGCATATTTATTATATAAAATATTGATTTATTTTTTAACTGAGAGTCCATTTTGGGTTTCCTGGTCACGATTGCAGAAAGTGGATTAAATTGTTTGTATGATGCGATCGTCATAAAACCTTCTGCAATTCTATTCTACCTTAATTAAACGACATGCTTAAGTTTTATATACGTAAAATGCAGCTATGTTCGCTGATGACTTATTTATGTAAAAATACACCCGATAAAAATTAATACTTGCACAAAGGGAGGAAGATATTTTATTCCGTTTAATGTAGGTTACATGAATATAGATACTCACCTTTTCATATATCAGTGAATATTTTATATGTTTATGGAATTACAAAACAAAATTTCCTCAATTTCATAATGTTCTCTACATTAAGTGGAACGATTAATTATTTATATTGCTTACCTTACTAATTACCTAAAAAAACATCTTGATATGCATAAAGAAGTTTTTTTCAAAAACAGCTTTCGTTTCTCCATCCCCCGGGTCTAAATCTTTTACGAGAGCTTTTCAGAAGATTGCAAAACACCTTTAAAAATATAACGAGACATCAACCCTTTATTACACCTCGCCCGTCTCCATCAATCAAGCGAGAACGGCTAAGGGAAGCGTTCTCGCAAATAGGGTTCGGTCATTAGGGTAATTTGATGGGCGGCCTAATAGGGCCAGCCTTAGAACGAAAACTCAACAAATTGGATCGGGAGTTATCTCGTTCGATCGCGCGGGAGTGTGATGAAGCAAAACTGGTTCATAAACACTCAATACCCTGCTAAGATTCAAGGAATTTATGTAAAAAGTATATCTGACGCGAGGCTTAATGATATAAGGTAATAAGTTTTGAACGAAATGGATAGGTAACTACGGACTAGGTAGCGGAATACTGAACTTTCATATTTGCATTAATCAAACCGCGTGATGAGTGAAGTATTCTTTGTATCATCTTGATGAAAGATCTTAGTTCAGAAAAGAAACGTTGCTGTAAGGTAACTTAAATATAATGTTAGTTGATAATATTAGTGGATGGTAAAGAGGAGGAGGTGTACTATATATAGTTCGGAAAAGCAGTGCATTAAAACTTCAGGTGACTGTCTTCCCGGAGTATTTTAACACCTCTTTAATGCGATTTTGAAGTGACAAATGGCATATCTTTGAAAATGTTTATATCGCAGTTTGCTACTGATTTTCACGATGAATTTTTTCGATATAACAATGAGCAGCGGTCGGTTATTTATATGTTCGAGAACCGAATTGTTCTACAATAGATAATACACTGTAAAATACTTTATATAGAACCAATATCAATCATTTGATAGTTCAATTTGCACTTATTACTTATTGTACTTATTACTTATTATATAAAGTAGAGTAGTGTACTTTATATCTGTATTAGAAGGTTTTGAAAAATTTGCTCAGTCGCTCATCTTAAGTTAACGATTTTTTAAGAATATCGGTAGAAATTTATCTCATATATTTATTAAATTATTTTCACAGCAGATCGCAATGATTTTTATAAAATAAATTATGTCTATTAAATTTAAATTTAAACATTTCATTATACCCTCCATAATGTGAGCCAGTAGATCGTGTTTATTGAAGAAGTCTTTACAAGTTAAGTTAAATTTATATAAACTGAAACCCTTTAGCAGTATTAGTTTTTATCACACATTAACCATTTGAATATATGCCATAAATACGTGTAAAGTTAATATTATATTCAGCTATATTCAGAATCGTTGGTCTTTTTGTTGAAATATTTTACATTAATATCACGTATTATAACGTAATTGTTGCGCATATAAATTACTGTGATCATCGCTTTTATTTACACGTTTGTGAATTTTATGAAATTTACCAGGTTATTCTGTAATGACACACGTAGATATGCTTTTATGGTAAATAATGTGATGGTACTATAATTGTGCGTGTCAAGACGTCGTATCCTTCGCTGTAGGTTCCGACGAATTATGAATTTATTCTCTTGCTCTACTTATTTGTCAAGTCACTGAAGATGTTTCAATTCGAATTAAGAAAAACTTCTCGGATATTACTAGCCGTGTACACCCGCGAAGAATCACGGAACATAAATTAAGTATTATGTACTATTTATATAATTAATTATTTAAGCATAATGAAAAAGCCGAATGTAGGATTTGTAAATTGATAGATCGCATTTTCTCTAAGCCTTGCTCATACAGAGTGCAGTATATATAGGTATAGTATATTTTTGAGGATGCGGTGAAAAGCGGTGGTGGCTATGTCGTTTAGTTGACCCGTCGCCGTTCGCGCATCCGTGGTTCGAGTCTTTCTCCAGCCGTGTATTTTAGTTTTTAGCCGTGAATGTTACGGAGTTTCGGGACAAACAGAGCACAAAATTATTATATTCAGATTTTTGAAATTTGTAAATTTGATGACTGTAGTCGTTACCAAATTGAATTGACTATTTATTCAGTGGGTAAGTTTGTTCCGTAGAATATATTTTACGGCGTTATGGAGTGTAGTTTGACGACACATTTACTTCTTCCTTTGATTAGGATTTTTTAAGACCCTTCCAAATTTACCTTCCCTAATTTTGCACAAAACTTACGCTACCCGAACGTCACAAACATCTTTATCCCCAAACAATGAAAATATCATGCACACCCATATAGTTTCTTTAAATCAATGGTAAATGGAAATGATTGAATCACTTTTTAGAATCCATTAAATACCTTTGTATCCCTGACACAATATATTTCATCTTCTTTTTGGGTCGATGTGTTTGGATTATTTATAATCTTATTTTTCTTGTTGATTTTAGAAAATCATTTTTGTAAAAATATATAAAATATGAAAAATATGAAAATATATAAAATATGAAAAATATGAAAATATATAAAATATGAAAAATATGAAAAAAATATGAAAAAAAATTTCGCATCAAAAGTGATACATTGTCGCGAGCGAAACTACGTTGAATTATGACTCGATTCAAAACCGTAAACGTGTGGACACTCAATTCACACGCTTGTATCAACATTGAGGACAGCGTTCATCGTGTGAAGCATGTAAGCCGAATAGACGAGGCATTACGAGACATTTTCATAATTCAGAGATATTTTCGATATTTTTCCGGCCTCTTTCTATTCAACTTTTCCGAAAGTCACGATCGTCCTCGGCCATTTGAGTCAACCCCCGATACGCCGCGCGGACACTTTTTCTAAGGGAAATTGATGATCTCTGCCAGTATATTTATATGGGTACTTATTAATTTCTCGATATAGTGTCCAATACACATCCAAGTTATAAGCATTCAGATGTTATACATGTGTCAGAAATGAGAAAAGCGAATGATGAGGAATTTTTGTCTTAAATGATATTAATACTTAGGTATTAGTTAATACTTTTCTCGCTTCAATTCAAATCAATAACACCCAAATCGAAAACATAAAATTAAAAAAAATCTAGTACTGGATTAGAACTAAATAAAAACAGTGATTAAAAAAAAAGTTTCTTTCCTATATAAATATCTGTACTTAGATTAGTCTATATTATATTGTATTATATTATTTGTCTTTATAATAATGTCTTTATAATAATGGTTTTGCCAAGGCATGTGAAAAGGTTTTCTACCAATATACATAACTTATATAACTAATAACTTATTTTTAAATGCCATTAATAAGCTTGAGCTAAGCGAAACCCATTTGGCGTGGAATTTATTAAAATTCGTGATTTAACAATACAAACAATCAATTGTTTGTATTCCTATTATTTCCACTTAAATTAAACAATATATGTTCACTCATTTTATATTAGCTGAAATATTCTCATAATGATCAAATTTCGTGAAATTCTTTTAACCACTTAACACACCTGTATTTTTGTTTTCATTGTCCAGATTATTGTTTGTAGTAACCGTGTTATTCCCTACTTTATGATATTTAAAATTTAAGTACCCAATTTAGATAATGTGTTTTAGAAACTATTCTTTGTATTAAATATATTTGAGGTTTTTCCAAATTTGCACCCAATTTAGATAATGTATATAAACAAACAAACCCTCAAGTATATACTTAATATACTTGAGGGTTTGTCCAAATTTGCACCAAATGTTTTGTATATAAACTCAATAATATGTACTATGTTCATCAGTTGATAAAGGCTTAATAAGCCGAAACGATCGTCCTGTGTGTGGTAAAATAAATTTGAACTCAAAAAAATCGTGTTTTGATTTTTTATTTTTGAATTTAAAATAATGGAGTTCTATAACATAAATAGCGTCAGTGTTAAAAAAATTAAAACATCTGAATTAGCAACACAAAGCGTGTTGTTTCGACGTTTAAAACTTAAACATAGAAAATTATTACAAGATATTGAGTTTATAAAAAAGTGCATTAAGTTTAATGTTACATGTTAATGTTTAATGTTATAATAACAATAAATATATACAATGTTTGTCCGCTAATTCAGCTGTTTTATTTATGGGTTTCGTAAAAATAAATATACAAGGCATAAGTTCCCTCACGGAATGATTTATTCGCAAGTTTATTAAAAAAATGAAATAATTCGCTTAGAAAAAGACATTTAACGCAACAATATAGTTATCACCGGAATTCAAATAATAATAATACATAAATATTGTTCAATTCATCTAAGGATACTTTTTATTAATCGCTGTTGACATAATTTATCACTGAAGTGTATAGCAAAATCCATTAAATCCTTAATACGAGCTGCGTTAATAAAATCTCTGTTGGCGCTAATGGTTTTTTCTTGTCATGATATTATTCTTTCAGTATCGACTTTGTACAAAAATATTACCGAGCCTTAAAGAAGGCAGCTGAAAGATAGAGCAGAACAAGATGTGGATTAAGGCTCTAAAGAAAAATGACACAACGATAGTACGGAGGATAAAACAAGACGACGAAAATACGCGATTTCTAGGGTTTACATTGGATATTTGTAAATAGTGAAAATATTTAGAAGATACCAGTCTAGCTAAGAAGACAGGGAATATTTTTTATATATGAATAAAATAGCGTAAAAAAAATCTGTCATCGATATCGAAAATAAGGTAGGTGCTATTCGAGTACCTATCTTACTTTTTATAGTTATTTTAGTACCTAGTAAAGAAGAATAGAAATGAATTTCTTGTATTGAATAAATAATTAATTAATTAATTATGATATTATTAAACATTGAAAGGGTGTATTTCAACGTAGGTGTGTGTATGTCGATAGGATGTTCAAAAATGAATTGTAATTCGATTTTTATTTATTTTTGCAAAATTGTTTCACAAAAAAATGACATAAATAATGATCCAATTGTATGATATAAATATAATAAACCACAAATTAAGGCCCCAATATTATTGATCAATAAAAAGTATTATTAATATGTCATTAAAACTCATACTTAATAAAGCTCAAATTGAAAATTTGATATAGGATAAATTGACATTTCTCTCAATACTGAGGTTACATAAGTTTCCGAGGTTACATAGCCTACCGATGTTACCACTGTACGGAACTTCCGAAGTTATCATCGTATATTCGTGCATATTCCGCACATGCTTTGTATTGTAGTATTTATATATACAGATGGAAATGACGAGGTAGAGGGTGTACCTTAAAACCGATGTTAATAAAATATAAGGTTATTTACTGTGTTATGAAACCGCAAATTTTAGCAGTTTTTGGAAATCATTTTTAGTGTTGGTGCTACGAGCTAACCAGGTCCAAAGTCGACTGCACTAAGTTTCGCTAGGCATTCCTAGGGTTGGGACCACACATCTCCAGTTCTGCAATATTTATCTGCACCTTTCTTCACCATATCCTTTCACCACTTTGCGACCTGAACGGTCTACTTTCGGCCAGTTCTCTCGAGAACCTTTTGAGTAGTTCTGGAGATTTCGAAAATCATTCCCTATTTAATTTATAATAACGTGGCTTTGGGAAGAAAATGAAACACAAAAACAGTTTGAAGTTCTTATTAGTTTAACAGAAAGTTGCTAGACTCGGATTTAATTTGAGCGCTATTCTTTATTTCACACTGTTTCGCAATTTATCACTCATCTGAGGAATACTTTATTATCGCTTGCTAGAATATTCCCACACAGGTTTGCATAGAATTCACGTCAATACGCACATAATTTGCACTTATTTTCAAAAGTTTGTTAGGTACTCCGCTTAATTTACTGTCACTGGTCGCCCCCAAATCGCCGCCGGATATCTATGTCGCACGTCAAACGTCAAAAAATAAACTGCCCCGCATGGCCCTGGCTTCGCTTTTAATACAAAACGCGTCGGTTTTTCTAATCTTCGAGACTGTTCTATACATTCCTAGATGTTCCAATTTTTCGAGATTGTACCAGTCGTTTCCAGAGTGTTCCGGATTCTAGGATCACGTTACAATATAATGTTCACAGTTTAAACAGGTTGACTCAATTTTTTTGCAAGTTCGATACATTCACCATTAAAATGTGATTAACCAAATCTACGTAAGTTATTTTTCTTTCTCAAATAGTCTGTAAATAATGTCTAAAATAGATTTTTATTTTTTATTTTGTTTATTTATGATTTTGCGTGTCATCCTTGTACAGGAGCTGTGCTAATCTTCTATGGTTCGTTCTTCTATGGAAAGTTTTAGTACGTGCAGAAGAAAATAATATGAATACGTTTATAAATGTGCCTCTTTTGAAAAAAATCTATTATAGTTCGACCGTCATTATCCGATAACATTTTAAGGTACCTTCGCCATTATGTATACAATAAATATGAAAGGATATAATGAATAAAAAGCGGATGAGTAAATTGTTATTTTCTTTTACCACCAGAGTGCTTACGACGTGATGCTTCTTTGCGTGTGATAAAAATAGTTATTTTTCTAGTCCAATTTTATAAATTAACTAGCAGACGCGACAGACGTTGTCTTGCTCTAACGTTGGCTTTTCGTTTGGGTGGCATAAATTCTAGAAACCGACTGCAACGCCACTTACCGGGTCCAGTTGTGAATCTAAACCATCCGAAAACCCACTCAAACGCATACAATTTTTTTTATTAAAATCGGCTCAACAGTTTAGGAAGTGTTCAGTGACATACACACGTACAGAAGAATTATATATGTAAAGATTAAGTATAGATACAATAAAAATAAAATATATTTCTACGATCCAAATTTTGATACCATTTTTTTAGACTTAAATCAACATGTTGCTGAAGGCCTTGTGACCTAACTTCCGGACAATTTAAATGTACTTTTTTTAATCACGACCAGGAGATTTTCAAACCATCTATTAATTTAGTGGTAATTTATGGATTACAGGATAAGTTTGATAGAAATCAGTTAAATAATTTTAACTGATTTCTATCAAACTTTTATAGAATAATAAATGGTGGTCAGAGTTGACAGATTTTTAAATAGTAAACTTGAGTTTAATAAATTTTATATTTCCACCCTTACACCAGTAACTTTGGCTCATTTTTTCAGTACCTAACTATGAATTTTATTACTAATATTTGAACAAAATCAATGTAAATGTTTACTTATTGATACTTCACCTGTCGATGAGAGGTTCTGATTCTCTCGTAACTTAAGTAGTGGAAATATAAAATAAATTTAATAATATAAATTATAATAATCTGTCATCATGAATAATCTCTACTAAGTAAACGCCAAAGCCATCAATAATATTGGCCAGAGTTATTTCTGACAGATCCATACCCAATAGTATCAGGTGTTATGTCCATATAAGAATGATTTTTTTGGTAGTGAATATTTTCCAGTGAGTGTATTAAATAATGTTGATGCTAAGATTATAAAGAACCTTTGGTAAAATATTGTTCTTGCTCTCGTATTTGTATCGTGTTGTGGTTTGTGAGTGTGTTTATGTGAGTGGTAGTATTCCACGAGTCTCCGCATGTAAATTTATCTCACATCTAAAACATTGCACTCTGCAAAGAAGAGACCCGATGAATACCTAAACGGGCAAAATTGAAATATTGCTGTCGTTTAGAGAGGACAGTTTATAACGTATCATAGAATAGTATTATATTGTTAAAATAATAATATAAGTCCTAGAAAAAAAGATTCTTAGTGTTTTATGATCCAGAAAATGAATGTATATGTTCAATACGGAATAATTTGCTGGGGAGGATATAAGGTATAAAAACAATCTGCAGACATTAAAAATAATAAATAATTTTAATAAAAATAATATTAAAGAAGCCTAGAACATATCCTCAAAAAGTTTAAGGTCCCAAATTTGGACAGCATATATTAAACCAATTTAATGTCACAAATACACAAAGAAACTGTTGATCAACAAAACACAAATATAGTTCAAGGTCAAAGTATACATACCAAAATAACGCACATAATTAGAATCCTAAATAAACCTAGATATAACAGCTATGCAATACCACTACATATACCTAGAAATCAAATATTTCAATAATCAGCCAGCGAACATTGGAACTAAACAATATTATGCAATGTTCAAAAAGAGCGTAAAATCATTGAGCAGTGAGTGATTTGGATTATGTACCCTTTTTAAATAATGTAATATAAACTAAACATACTTATATTTAAATATTTTTATACATATTTCTTTGCATGTGTCACATGTTTTTAAAAATACATTTTTTACCACATTGTGACATTCTCCTGTTCCATACACAAGATTATACTTTCGCGGAATTGAAAAATTTGAAAATAATCCATTAAAATAATAATGTTTATCATATGTGTAAAATATTATGTGAATAATAAAAAATATTAATATTCTTGAAAATTACTAATTCATAACTCTATTCATTTCGATCTAGGAAAAAATTAATAATTTTTACAAATATATCTACGTGATTCTTGCGGTCTAAAAGACTCGAGACAAGTTTAAACAAATAAATTCAACGAAGGAACAAAGCGATGTTTTGTTTACTTTAAAAAAAGAGGCACACGTATCTGAAGTTTCGATAAAATCTGTCGTGTAATGATGCTGTAGCTCCAGCTCAGGATTCGCTTTATTTATTTTCCAGATCTCTTCCCGCGTCAACGATATCGCGGCGATAAAGGAATCCGCTGTTTTCTTTTGTCACGGCCAGGAATGCGTTTATTAAATTCACCCGAGAGGATTCCACATTTTTCCTTTCTCTCCACTTTTCCACTCTTCACCTCTCATCCTTTGAGCCCGCACTGTGGCGCTGTCAAGTGAATGGCATTAAAATAAAAGCCGTGGGCCCCGAACACGCAGCACATCTTTCGGTTCTCTGAAATTTTATTGGCTTTTCATATTACGGACGAATTTTTTATGTGATGGCGTATTTGTAAGTACAGTTTTGTCCTTGGAACCAAAGTAATTCCAGTGCCGGATTGGACTCGTCCGACCCATTGCTTTCTGGGGGAGACAGCCCCGCGAGTTGGCTACACGGTATAATAATATGTTATCACTCTGTCTTGTAATTTATTACCTACCTCATATCTTAACGGTTTTATTACGACCTTTGAACGTGAAAATAGGGTCTGGAAAACAGAATTGACAAATAATTCATCTTGCCACATAATTAGATTTTTTCTTAACTATATAGTTTGACATCTTACTCTTTAAAAGTTTTCATAATCTTCGTCCTCTTATCGAAGGATAATCGGGGGCCCATCGAATAGAAAAGTCACTTCCATACTCCTCTGACTTTCGCTGCATTCAAACTGTCCTGCGTGATTGTGGTTATCCAGGTTCTGATGCATCGTGGGCAGCTTAGTCAGCAACAACCAATTTCCTTCCAGAGATGATAAATTCTCAAGATGATAAATTTTTGTATAAGGTCTTCTGACATTCGCAAGACGTGTCCAGGCCACCTTTATTGAGACCCGTTTACTTATGGAAGTAGCGCCTCCATTTCAAAAGTCTTTCTTATATATTTTTCTCTTCTACGTACTTAATCTATCGGTCCAATACTGTCATCCTTGCTAATGCTGTTTCTGACTATGGCAGCCTGGATTCTTCTCTATTTCACTTTTTCCGTAGAATTCATTTTTAAAGTAGACCTAAATTTTTAAACATATTCAGTTTTCCAATCACATTTTTCATAAATAATACTGAAATTAAATAAAAGTATGTCTATTAAACCATATACTACTTGAAGCTCCTCCCTGAATTTCAAAATTGCCATATACTTAATTGAATACCATCTCCGCTTTGTGAATTCTCGACATTCCTCTTCGTTAACCCTTCCGTTTCCGGGCAATTAATTTCCGATTGGCTATCACGTCCTCCTTATTTCTGCAGGGGTGGGCTACAGCCTGCACCCTCTTTTAATGCTTAAAATTGCTAGTTTTATTTTAGAGGTTGTTTTATATTATAAAGGCGAAGATAATAAATTCGACAGCTTCGGCCACTTTGGTAACCGTTCATTTATTACTTTATATTTCAATCGCTTTACAAGTTTGCGAATTTTTCCCTTTCGAGACGACTTTCTTTCATATATTTCAACAATATGAAAACAATATTTAATTTTGTTCAATCGAAATTTTCAGCAACGGATTTCGTTTATTATTGTTTACAAGAGTATATTTATATCATGTGTCACAACGATTTTTCGATATTTCCCACTAATAAATACTTAATGATTACATTTATATACTCACCTATCCTATACCTCAATTTTGAAAATAAAAAAAATGTTAATAGTTAATTGAATATTATATATAACCAGGTCCTTTTTGCAAAAAGGTATCTTTTAAAATTGTTTTCATGTTAATAGGTACTTCATTATTATTTATCTCCCATATATAATTTTTACGGCGATTTATAATTTTTCCCATATATAAGTTTTCATGTTAGTAGGTACTCCATTATTATTTATCTCCCTTATATAATTAATAACGGCGAGCTTGCATGCCAAGATGTATGAATGTGGATAAGGCGAGAGTTGTATATCAGGACAGAAAAGTGTGGCGCTCTATCCTCTCTGCCTACCCCCACGGGGAAACGGCGTGATGGTAAGTTAGTTAGTTAGTAAGTTATAATTTTTATGTTTTGATTGTCTATAATGCGATTTTTTAATTTTAATTTGTTTTTACAATTGTATCCTGACGAAAGCCATGGGCTCTGAAACATGTTGAGATTTTTCTATACAAAAGTGGTGAAAACAAAGTTAATTTTTGTTAATTATATTAAAATTAATAATTAATCAATAGGATAATGAAAATGTTTCACTAGTTAAGCTATTATTACACATATTAAGCTAAAGTCAAAAGTCGTCTAGAGAAATATATATAATTCATGTGTGATTAATCTTTATTTGAAAAAATCAGTCATCACCGGGACTTGAACCCGAAATATTTTATTGCCAGTATAGAACTGTAACCGTTTAAGCAACGATAATCTTCACGAAAGTCACCGAATTTAATCTACGTATATTTGTTTGGTGAGATATATTTATGCGGTACATAATGGCAATGTAGTGCCAACCCTGATATATGAAATTGAATCCTGGAATTGGCAAAGGAGGAATGAAAGTAAACTGAATGAGGTGGAAATGCGGTCACTTAGACGCTTGTGTGAAAAATCTTTGGTCGATAGAGTGAAGAATGAACAAATTCGAAGTGAATGTAATGCTGGCTGTAGTGTGGTAGATAGAATAAAGAAAGGAGTTCTATATAGGAGTAATATTCCTGCAATACTGCATATAAAAATATATCTATTAGCTGAACTCCGTGGATCTAAAGGCGCACGCCTTTATAAACGAGAAGACCTTTTGTATTGCAAAATTTCAAATATGCAAACTTTTTCTAAGAGTTACATTATGCTCTCCCGGAGCTCAGGTGGCTTTCCAGAACAAATTGCTTCTCAGTGTTCATTGGTAAACGGGCGCTGGAATATTTCTAAAAATTAATAGTCCAGACGCAAAACAGTTTTCATAAGCAATACGAGATACGTATATCCTTCTATAAAAATGGGTTTAAATCGTTAGATCCTTCTATAAAAATATTGATCGTATTACTCTACTTTATTTTACCCTCCTGGACTCCATATTGACAAAATATATATTTTAAGATCAAACTTATCAACACACATTGTAACATTTTTAAAACTACCATAAACTGGAAAAGCTAATAACTTTGAAAATTATTTCATTGCTAAAATAATATTTTAATTTTTTTTTTAATAACATTTTTTATAAAAGCCTCTTAAGAAGATTGAACCACTTTCCTAAACGGGTTGGGGGCCTATCGTTTGGACAGTAGGTACTCTTCCACCGCTCTTTGACTTATGCTCGATATTCAAGACCACTTAGAGTTAGTTTTTTTTAGCAGAGTCTGTCTATTTGTCTTTTCTTTGTTCTTCTGTGCCGCCTTACAAGCCTTCTTTCATCTGCAAATGATGAGATAATATATAGGTTGTTAATAGTAATTATTATTTGAAACATATTTTCAATTTTTTTTTATCTATATGGTACATATCAGGCGCGTGCAGTGGGAACAAGAAGCAAGACTTTTACTTAACCGTAAATTTGGAAAAAAAAATCGAAATTAAATATTTATCTGCAGAATATTAAGAAATATTAAAATAAGAATAATACGTTAATTATTGTGATTGGAATATTACTAGACATATCTCTTGCTTCGGTTTCTTTTCAAAATATATGTTTAGGAAAAATTAATGCTTCTTGTTTCCACTGCACGCCCCTGGTACATATGGTATATAAGGTATATATGGTACATATTATAGGTACGCTTTATTTGTATAAATTAAATTTAATTGTCTTTTTATTTCTCACAATAAAATGTGAGGTCATAAAGCAAACGTCCTCCAGGCATGGTGGCGGCCGGACAGAATAAATTCCGAGCCTTAATCTAAAAGATGAATACGCCTTGAATGTACGTCAAAGGTAATCTATTATGGCTGGCGGCGGGCGGGAGGGGGGCAGGCCCTCCCCCCAGGGTAGGGTGCGTCCGGCAGGGCCGAGACTCCTGGATAAAATATACCCGAACAGGTGTGCCTCGCTCTTCCCGGAGGTGCACTGTTGTAGATTAAATGTCTTACAAAATCTTGGGAAAGGTATATTTATATCAAAATTTAATACAAGTGGCTCTCCGAAAGTTTAACTGTTATTTTATTGAATTACTAGCTGTTCGTACCCGGCGTTTCGCGGGTTAAGTTGTGGAGGGAAACAAAGGTTCGATTCAAACGGTATAGATTTGCATCGAAAATATGTCAGGGGGAGGAGAAGAGGTAAAAGAAGAAGGAAATTTCGCTTACGTTACCCGCCGAGTCCTAAAGAATAAGTTTCCAAATTTTGAGTCCGATCGGTCAAGCGGTACAGATTTTCATCGAAAATATATCTTGGAGAGGGTAAGGGGTAAAAAAATAGGGAAGAAATGTCGCCTATGTTACCCGCCGGGTCCTACAGCATAAGTATGCAAAATTTCAATCGAATCGGACAATTGGTGTGAATTTGTATAGAGAACAGACACACAGACATTGAGTTTTATAGGTATAGATTTTTTTATACAGCATACACAGTTATTAGGAAAACATTATTAACAAATAAACTTTCAGGACTATTTTCCTGTTTTGATTATGAGTTGAAAATGTTCAAGCAACGATGACCTTACATCAATAGTTATGGAGATATGCGTCATCTAAATTTGCAATATTTCTGACTTATTTTTTGTTAATCGTCGGACTATATTTACAGTAACTTATATCGAATATAAACAATTCATTCCTTTAAATACTAATCAAATAAAATAATAAAAACCTTCCAATTCCAATTGGAAAACATTCCTATTGGAATTTCTGCAGGATTTTTATCTTTTTATTTAACTTGTATTGAAATAAATGGATTTTTCGTAATCGATATAAGTTACTATAATGATAGTTCAACGTTCTGTAAACAATAAGTCAGAAATATTAAAAAAAAATACAAACTTTGATTTGCATAACTCCATAACTATCGATATTACGTCATGGCTGCTTGAACATTTTCGACTCATAATTAAATCAGGAATATAGTCCTGAGAAGTTTTAAATGTTTTTCAAATAACGCTGTATATTTTCACGTGTCGTGGTTGTAGGAGGAATGAATAAAATATGGAAATAAATTGGCGAAGTATTAATTAATAAATTAACTATTCAATATAAAAATTCACTCACTAACACTAATCAACTTAACGTTATTCTTTAAATTACACTATTTCGCAATATCTCAGTCATTAATAAACACTTCATTATCGCTGGAACACTTTATTTAACGTTCACTAAAACATTTCATCCAGTTATCCTGCTTTAATCACTCCGGTTTATTTCGCCTTTTAGGTAAGAACTTCGCTCAATTATTCGATTGTTACCGCTTCGATTCCCTCACGGCTTGCCACAAACGTCGTCGTCGTCCTGCGCACCTGCGCACTTCGCGGCCGATTTCAACTTTCAATGCGACGACAAAAACTACCGCTACGGCGTGTACTTATATCCGAAAGCTGATACTTCCGAACTTTCTGGATTATTCTAGTGTTTAGGAGAAGATTCTCGTGGCTTCTAGGCTTTTCTAGGTGTTTCTTAAATGTTTCAGATGCTTGCCGAAGGCCGTAGTTCACCCTAGTCCATTCTCGTGACAAGTGACATCACCGGTTCTTCAGTGATTATTTTTTCCTCTCTTCAGGCTTATCTGTTGCAATGCTGCAGCACTGTTTCAACTCTGACTATGGTCGTTGTCTGATTTTTTGAATTAATGCATCTAATATTTAACCAGCCTTTCATTCCGAAGTACACCAGCATAAAACATGTTCACATAAATTGAGTAGCTTGTTGGTGTAGTGATTTTGACTCTCGCTTAGTGATCCTGCAAGTTAGGTTAGTACTGTTTTCATAGCAAAAGCGTCTAGTTTAATTTAAAAATAGTAAGAATATTGATGTGACACGTATTCTTTCGCATTGGCGTCTCTGTTTTATTTTAAAAAACCAAACACTTCTCGTCATCAAGTCACACGATAAATTTTGGAATTAAATCTCTACAATACATTGTCTGTATACAATACAATAACCTAGTGTAACCGCATTATTATACGCATTTCCTAGTAAAATCAAGTCTCCAGTTACGAAAAAGAAAATACTGGCAAAAGTTCTTAAAAAATATTTTCTCAGTGGTTATATAAACCATAAAATAGTGATGCTTTGCAGTTTACACTATTAAAATATCTTTATACATAATCAGTATCTTTATACAATATTTAATTTTTTTATAATTTTTCTATTTTTTGTACTCTCTGAAACTCTTAGTGTTTATTTGTTTTTTTTATTTGTTTATTTTCTATTTATTTTGGTTGGACTGTACTTGTCTCACTAGAAATATCTGTGTAGAGACAGGCATACATTATCACAAAATATTTAGTTAAGCAGGCATAGTTAAGCGTATAATGTGGCCCTTCCCCAAATTAGTTTTCTAACTCATTGGAAATAATATATTGTACAAATATTTTGTGATAATGTATTACAATTAATTAAATAAAAAAAAACGTTGTTGATTGCTTTTGTTGTGTTCTTTTGTACAATATTTATGTTTGGTATTTTTTTGTGACAATAGACATTTAATTAATATAAATATATAATAATTAACTGTCATATGAGTTAGAGCAATTTTAATCCCATAATTTGGTTAACAAGCGCGATTATTACCTTTGAATACATTTGTATATCAGTTTCTCTTATCCAATTTAACATAGTTACTTGTAAGAAAGAAGTTAATGTTAAAATAGGCCTTTGTAGTTTTTTTTTGGAAAAGCATTCTTTCTTGTCCGTATTTCATTTTTATAATTTGTAAATAAACATTAATGTTCATGCTAAAACTGTCCACCGTTCGTTCAACACTCCTGGGCTGGATGGTTCCAGATTGTGTTGTCGTTGGCGAAAAATCCCCATTAAATAAGTAGGTATATGGCTGTAACAGCGTATTTGACGCTTGACTCAGTTATTAATAAAACACGACAAACAAACAGTTTATAGTAACTTGTGTTTTCAAAAGATGTTTCACCTTGTGTTATTTTTGTGCTGTAAATCACTGCTGTTATTTTTTATTTAAAAAACATACAAGAGACCCGAGGGATCTATGAAAATAACATTAAAATTTACATACACGTGTATTTAGAATAATAAAAAAATGAAATAAAAATTTTAACATTGAAAAGAGAGAATAGATTAGTTATTTATTATTATGACTGTAATTTTAGTTGTCTTGTCTGTTGTAGTAAGTTGTTATATGTTTTCAATCTATAGCAAATTGTTCTGTTTTTGTTTTAGCATAATTGATGTGATAGTTTTGTGATGTTCTAGTGTAGTGTTGATAGGTTTAATGATTTCTTTGTAGTTTGATATCCCTGTTTTTTACTTCGCCATTTTCTAATTTGTGTATAAGATTTAGTGTTTCGATCTTTGTTAAGTTATTGATATTGAGTTATTTGTTAGATTTCTTTATATGGTGACATGTAGTTGAAGTTGTGTACGATTTTTATTATTTTTATTTTATTGTTTTCTGTAAGTCTGTTTAGATCTATTTTATTTCCAATTCCCTAAAAAGTTATCACGTATCCTATTTTACTCTTCATAACGTTCAATAGTTACGTTTATACATCAAAATTTTAATGTTCTTTCATGCGTATTCGTGTATTTTATGGAATACGCTTGTCAGTTTATCATTGTTGCAATTAAATTGTCTGTGTGCACAGTCCATCTGAAGTGTCTAAGGTATATATAACCACCGAGGGGTTTGTGAAAGTGAAGGAAAATTTTTTTTTCTTTCATTAGCACTACCATATAAAAGAAAAAGATAGATGATAGCAGAATGACATGATCATATCAAAGATCTCAGCAGTTGCCCTATATCTATGGTTATTTGTGTTTTTTTAGTTCATTCAGTGCCTCGTTGTGTTAATGTTCATTTGGTAGGTCTTTCATTTTGATTTAAAGTGGATACAATTACATTGACATTAAAGATCAGAAATTTGTTTAAAAACCTTTATTGGTATGTCAATTGTCTATGTCTTTTTTAATAATTTTGATGCTTTCGATGACGTTTATGTTCTCATAAAATATTCCAAAGTCACCTACGTACATTATTGTTATGATTTTACTATTTTACTGTGACAGTTCGTTTTTATATATTATATATATAGTAATATTACCAAAATGGATCCTTGGGAAAAACCATAATCAACATTCATGTGTTGGCTTAATGTTCCAGGGAGTGTTGTGTACTGCTTTCTACATTTCAGGTAGGTAGGACTCAAAGATTTTCAAAACATTATTCTGTAGTCTGATTTGGAATAATTCATCTATTAGATTATCATAGTGGATTTTTAGATACAAAAGTTTCATCTAATACAGCTGCTTGGGATGTTGTGATAATTAAAGAAATGTCAAAAGATATTAACAGGATAAAAAAAAACACTTAATTAGTGTGGTAAACACCTAAAATTGAATAAGTCCATGCAAGGTCTGATGTTATCAGATACTGGAAATGGAAGGTATTCCTGACTGAAGTCTCCATTCCCCCTGAGCGTGTATAAGGAGATACATATAAATGTAGACGAGACGACGTGTTAAAGCGTGAAAAGTGTGGCGCTTGATCCTCTCTTCTTTTGCCGGCGAAGCACAGTAAGTTAGTTTTAGAATCTTGAGTGACAGTGTATTATGATTTTTTTTTGTGAAAGTACTATTTATTTAAAAAAAAAACAACAATCATTAGAATTGATACAAAATTAGAAGTTAAAATGAATAAAAGAAGAAACGGTTAAATCTATAATATGAAGAAAGAAAACGAATAAAAATTCTGTGTACACGATACAGCGCATGAATTACACTCCCCGGGGTTGTTTTGCAATTTGAATACGCCACCAATATAACCTATTTTTTCATTTTAGACTTTTCTTACGGCCTCCGCTGAAAATAAGTACAGCCATGTAGGGCATGAATATATGAATTCAATTCGAATAAACAAGCATTTTCAGAGAAAATAACACCCTTTGATATGAGAATAGAGCATTCGTACACAGAAATTTGAATAAATGCCTAAAATTCATTACAAACCGTGTATATTTTTATGCCTCCGTGTAACAGGCGTTGTGAATTTCATCGATTGTTTTTGATATAGTAAATTTTTAGTTTGTTTTTAGCAATTTTGCAAATTATATTTTAGAATTTGACTCCGTCGTACCGATTGAGTCGGGTGCTTATTTTGAATACGAAACGTAGTAGATATTTACAAGTAGCAATAAATTGCTGTAGACCTGGCTCAAAAGGGTTATTTCAATTCATTCTGCTACCTGCTGTGTTTCTTAATGTAATTTTTTTGCGTAGTGTTTTATCGTTTACCCCACTGCGTCTCTCTGGTATGTCCCTTCCCATTAATATAAAAGCACATTTTTGCATTTGAATCCTGCTTACACGCGTTATCACATATATCTTTCGACCTCATCGGATAAAAACAAGATTCTCCAATGCTTTACGTGATCAAGTGGGAATCTTATTTCTCAGATGTGGTTGCGGTTTATGTTAACATCGCAAAGAAAAATATTTTGATTAGATTAATTAAGTTTATTATTTAAATAAGATTTTACTAAAACTTTTTATAACTTCTGTTTTTTAATAATTAACTTATAAAACACCTTTAAATATTATCAAATTGTGTGTTATTTCTTTGATTAAATGTACACAAACTACTATGTATTTGCCTTTTCCTAGGCGTTTTGATTTTTTTTGACGCGAATCAGGCATACGAAGTTGATATTCCTTCCCTCTTCCCGCTATCCCTTCCCCCTTCTTCCCTTCACCCTATACCTAAAGTAGACTAAAAAATACATTCGCTATTGTCATGTCAAGAGAATTGACAAAGTTATCGTCAAGCTTTAAGTAATTTGTGTCAATCGAACCCTTTTGCAAACAGTCTTTCGCCCAGTTTCCAAAAGTATGTAAAGCGCATCAAGTTCTACATGGCAGTGAAACCAGAAGGAAAAGGAAACTTTCGTGTGGTGAGTTCGTCTATTTTGCGTGTTTCCTTTTCCTCCCTTATCGAAATTCAGTTCAAATTTCGTTCCTCCTTCACATTCCTATCCACACCTTATTCTGTATTTCATCCCCGCATCCCGTGTTCCGGCTGTCGTGCAAACAATGTATATTATACATATATTTTTTTAATTAGGGATGCGATCACGGAATTCATGTCGCATTATATAAGTTTTTTTGTAATTCATCTAAATAATTTTAATTAATTAAATAATAATAATAGGTACTTTACTAGTAGTTCAGCAACAAACAACCGAGCCCCATACTTCCCCCTTTCCAACAGCAAACCTTATATTTATATTTCATTATTTTTAATTGAACATATTTATTTTCAATTTACAATTTATACTTAATTTAATTCAGAAGTAGCTATTATTATTAATGCTGTACTACAATAATTTTATCATCGTTTACATATTATATTTCAACTTTTGCATTCATAGCTAAGCCTAAGTATAATAGCTGAGATATTAATTTACAAAGAAAAAAATTGCAAAAAAATAAAAAACGGTTTGCATAATGTGCATGTGTGTGCAAAAATATGTGCGCCAAATTATCAAATGGTATTAAAAAATTCATAATGGAAATGGCTCGTCTTATTTTAATATCTGTACAACAAGCCCCGGATTTGTTTCTTGGAAGTCATGTATATTAATTAATTTTTAAAAGTGTTTTATTATTTCTTAAATTATGCAATTTATTTTCCATTTCCAGACATCTGCGTCAGTCAGGTTTGTCGAGAAAACCTCCCATCTAATCGGAAAAGCTTTAAGTTTATTATTACTTTTTGAAGGAAATTTTCAAACGACGAAGGTTCTAGCGTCCTTAGGATTATGTTTCCGCGAAAGGAATTCCGCATCTCAATTTGCCATTTCCGAGGATTTGGTGTATTAAATTAGTGTTTCCTCTGAAATATTTTTCATTTAGTACAGAACAAGTACGTATATACGCTCCAGTGCTAGTCCATGTACATTTTATCGTCATTGCCTCAAATATTATTACTACCAGAATATAAAGCCTTAAATTTTCATCTGATTAAATTATTAAATGAAAACTAAAAGATTTATTTATTTAGGAAATATTTATGTGATGTAATTAATTTTTTCTTTTTGTTAGGTGCATAAGATTTTATTTGTTTTACATTTTATATAATTAATTATAATAATACATTATTTAAAAAAATTATAATACCTATATTTTTCCCAGTGAGACAGAAATCTCATTTTGGGAAGAAGAATATTAAACACTGAGGCGTGATCAGATCATGTGAATTTTCCCGATTAGGTGACTGTCAAATCATAAAAGAATATTAATTCCGTTTTAAATGCATTTTAATGCAATGAAGTGACTGTAAAATCATTCAATGATATTTATCATTTTTTATTCCATTTTAAATTCATTTTTAAAATTGTTTAAGAAATGTGTAAAAATGATAAATGTATAAACGTACATCAAGAGAGTGTATAAACGATGAATCCTCCGATGAGAAAGATAATAATATAAACTAAGTCTGTAGACAGTAGCGAAGACACAAAAAAATAACGAGTGTCTATTTTTTTCGCTTATTTTTTCATAATATGAATACGATAATCTTCATGAAGATACCTCTGGGATGTCCGCCCATATCTAGGTTCCATTATTTTAGTCTTCGTGTTTATCGGGCAGAATTTTGCTTTGATTATTTGTTCGGTTTTTGTAAGTACTAAGGGTTTCGGCATACGCAAGTACCCGGGCGAGAGATGAGATAAAAAGGATATAAACCGTGCCGGTTTTTTTTGACGAGGTTTGTGATTTTGACGAAATGATTTATTTAAGCCCCTCACATTGACGCCGTCCGTCCGCCGGCTTGCTCGAGAAGTCTTTTATATTTCATAAAATATGAACATGTATTATTCATGAGTTTTTTTATATAAAAAATCGGATACTATTCATAACCGTCATCAAAGGAAGTGTATTACGAAATATGTAAAAATGTTTACATTTAGAGTCGGGGGCGTTTTCGAAAGAAAATATAAAATAACGTTTGATCCGCGTATCTTTTTCGCTAAGTCTCAGGAAAAGATTGTGCCTACTGCGGAAGAGATAGGTTTGTTTTACGATTTCGCGCCCTTATTTTTGCACCCTATTTAGAAACACGCCAAGTCTGTTTTTACTGGAGGCACGGAATGCATTAGCTTGTTGTTCGACGTAAAATTTATCATCCTTTACAATATAACAGACACGTTATTAGAACCAACCATCAAAAAGTTTCACACACCACAAAGAAGCTTCAATGTAGGCGGGTGGGTGTCCCTTTCGTACATTCATGCAAAATATTTTATATTTTATTAATAACTAATTCATTATTTACACATTTAAAGTATTATAGGTCGACCATAGTCAAAAGACCATTCCCTACCGTTGTCCGGTAAGAAGAAAGCGAGGGGAAAGTTTCCTGGCAAGCCCGTATTACAAGCTTCAATATGATATTATAATATATATATATCTATATATATATAGATATATGTTATGAATGAAGGTTTTGCACGGGTGTTTTAGAAATTTTAGTATATGATTTCTTTAGGGGGTAACCCGCGTCAAATCTGGTCCTGCAGAAGACCATTCGTCAACTCGACGTTTCGTCGTCCTGAATCACTTGGTATGAGCTGTCCGATACACGTGACTTGTTCGCGTCACTGCCCCTCGTGTACCGGAAATTTTATTTAACAGCAACGCTGTGAAGATGCCTGTGTGATGCAGGGGTGGGGGGGTGAGCAGTCCTAGTAATCTTAACCCCTCTGTCCAGTGTTGTATTTTTCCGCTCAACTTCTTTTTCCTCTTTTCCTTCTTCTTCCCATATTTTTCCTGCTGTTTTCCCGCCAATAAATCAAATACTAACATAATATATATATAATCTATATATATATTTTTAGCTTAAAAAAGGGTACTTACTTACTAGAAAAACTTCTTTTGTGTTCATTTTTTGCATCGTAACAACACACATATTTTTATTTTACACTAAGCCAGTACAACAAAATAAACATTCAATCAATCACATAAACAAAAACCACACATAAATCGGATAGCATATCGGAATTTCTGCTTGTACGTACAAAGACTGCATATTTTCTCCCACTATTTTCTGTTAATCTTTTCGGTTTAAATAATTAAAAATCAAAACTCGTAAGATGCTATAATGTCGATTTATTCGAAAGAATTGAACACAAAAATATATGAAAACGTCATATATTTCTGCAGGAAAAAATTCAAACATAGAACATTATGAAAAAATGTTTGTTTGGAAGTTTTTAGAATGTAATAGAATTCGTTATCAAATAATAATCCGTGGTAACCTAGGTAATAATATGTTTTGGAAGTTTCTTGGAAAAAAAAATTTACTACACAATAATAATAATTTTGACGTTCGCAACACCGTGTAAACTGGGTTTTTGCGTAACATCAACAGAACATCGCAGCACAAGAGATTGTGTATTACTTAAGTCGGTATATATTCGGGCCAGATTTTGCCAAAAATTGTGTGAAGTACATGCGCAGCTTTATTCGTTATTAAAATTTATTCTGCCAGATGGTTCTGGTTAACATGATAACACAGAAACTATGAAATATTAGCGCGTGTTATATACTTAATACATTATATTATATCAAATAAATATATCATTTAGATGTATTACGCAAAAAATATAGTCATGCGCAAGTTTATTTTTTGTAATGCATGCCCCTGTGATGAAAACTTATCTATAGAGAATTTTCTGTGTGGTGGTTGTCCACCAAGGAAGAATAGTTTATATGAAATATATAAAGGAGTCGGTCCTGTCTCTATCATTCAGGCCATTAGGAGTTGAATACGTATGTGTTGTTGTGTAAACGTAAGGGTAGTACAGGTATAAGGATGAAAATTACTTACATGTTTGAACTGAGTTCATTAGCTTGACCTTACGGGGTTGGGATTAAATATCGATACCAAGTTCGAGAATGTTCGAGCGTCAGCGTCGAGGTCAAGAAGAGAGTGAGCAGGCAGGCGGTGTAACAGCGTGCCCGCTGGTACGCTCATCGTGCGCGTTCATTATAGCATTATTTTCATTGAAATAAAGTAATTATCTGTTTCACGATACGATTTTTAAAATTTATTCATAATGAAGCTATTTTTTATAATACATACAATTGTAATCGTTGCAAAGTGTCGAGCCGATTTAATTAATGACTCCCTCACACTTAAATTCACGTATCCATCTGCCGGGAATATCCGGTGTAAAGGGATTGTGAGTAATAAGGGTTGTGCTAAACCCCAGCAAATCATTCTATTACCCGCCCGGCCGCCAGAAGGCTGCGGTCTTCCACCAATTAGGCAAGACATTTAAATACGCGTTTACTTAAGGGTAGGTTTCGTGCTACCAATGAACTGGCTGAGTGTTTCGTTCTGATGTGTCCAATGTGGCCTGTAAGGAGGGAATCGGCAAATTAGGTGCTACTTGTATTTAGGTACATCCAAGAAGGAAGACTATCTGCAATGAAGCGTAATTTTCTAGAAAGAACTCTTCTCGCAGACGCTTTTGATTCTCAATTTTTTCAATGCTTGTATGAAAACGAAAGAAAATTGTTTTGTGTATTAAATTTACATTCCCTTACATTACATTGAAAAACGCTGTAAAATAAATTTTCGCATGAAAAAGTCGAAACAAATCATAATCAAACTGTGTAAATATATCGACGACAGAGCTCACCGCTCGAGAATTTTGTCTGCCTCATACAAACAGACTTTCCAGTTTATAATTAAGATTGTGATCTATTAGAAACTATCGATAACATGTTGGATATGATTCTTTTGCTAATATTTTATTATTCGATTTCAAAATTTTATTGATTTTTCATTTTATTTCGTTTTGCTTCAGGCGTAATCCATAATTAGCGTATTTTTAAAGCAGTTTGTTATCGTTTGTAATAATAATCAGGTGATACTTTATTTAAAAGACATTTTGCATGGAAGTTGAATAATCTAAGAATTATTAAAAAATATTCGATAAATAATAAATTAACAAAGTGCTTGCCTCAATATGAATTACTCTTGATTGGTAATTTTGTTGGATCATTGGATATGTGTGATTAAAAAATTATCAAAATGGTTTATCTTTTTCATTATTCTCGTCTATTTGGCGGGGATCAATGCCGCGAACTTAGATCGTCTAGAAAAAAAACCACCGCATCGTAAGGGGAGAATAGATATTGAAAATAATAACAAAAGAAAGCAAAGAGATGTGCAATTGATATAAATATGTCACATGTAACTTAACGTTATTATAATATCAACATAATACTAATTGGCGGCCCTCATGGCGCAGTGGGTATGGACACTGGCTTCCCACACCGAGGGTTCCGGGTTCGATTCCCAGTGAGGTCACAATTTTAATCTATGTGATTTACTCAAGCCTGGGTGTTTTGTGATGTATTTCGCTTGGCCTGTTGAAGCGTAAAAAAATATATCTAAGTATGATTGATACGTTATAATTCTTTTTTTTTGTATGTGTATACCTCACCAAAAAGAATCACGATTCTTGTGTGTGGTGAGGGATAACCACTTAAAATTATATAGGTAGGTAATCTAATTTATTAGACAATAAGAAGGTAATATATTATTTATCTAATATATAATATAATATTTTATATTTATCTGCCTTTGAACTTACAATAATTCACGCGCTAAATTGGAAACTATACAGAGTGATATATTTTTTTAATTCCTTCATCGAAATATAGTAAAAAACAAAGTTACAACTAAAGTTGACTTCAATTAGAGCTTATTTCGTAAGTACGAAACAAAACCACAGAAAAGCGAACCCGTGCAAATTGACCAGAGACAAACGATAGACGTAACGGCAGTAGTAGGGTATTTACGTGCGGAGTTTTCTAGTGCGAACCTGAGTGATATAAGCAAAGGGCTATCGGTATATCAATGACAAGTGGAATATTTAGGAGTGAAAATTAGTGCAAAATACGAAAGTGGTGTGAATTAAATAACGGCGTTCCGGTTAAATTCGTGTCCAGTGGTATTAATAATTAATAAAACATTAATTAATTTCAAGTGCTTCATTTGTCTTCCAGAGCCTCGACTCCGTAACAATACAAGCGTATTTTACATTTTATTGTATTTTATTTCGATAAATGATTAGGGTTAATTAATTTTTAGGCCTTAGAAGTTTGTGTCTAGTTTTAAGTTAATAAGATTATGCAAATGTTCGAATGTATCAAAATAATGCAAAATTCTTTTTTTATCATCGATGTACGTCAGCCTGTATGTGGGTTCCTTTTATTACGGCTATCATGGGACCAATTCTGTATGATTAAGGGGCGCGGCTGTCATCGCGTCTTCATCCCTCTTTAACTCACCGTTATTTATGAGCGAGTGAGCGAAACGACGGGCTCAACACAGGATTACCATATACCTACCGATGAAAATCCTGGACTGTCGATACTTTTTCTTTCATCTGCGTCACGATGTTATACTTCATAGTGTGTGAATTAGAGAGATGTCTACACATACAAGTAAATTAAAACAAAAGTCAATATTATTTTAATTATTCATTCGTGAAAAAAACAGGTAATTAAGTCTTCTTTTAAGAGCCTTCCACTCTTTCTTGAAGTTTCTTCAGCTATTTGTATTTTTCGAAGATGAACACTAGTTTGTAGGTTGTTAACTTGTGCAAGATCTTGAGCAGCATTTGCTGACAAGCTCCGGTTGATGACTTGGGATCTGCTCCCGAATCTTGCAACTTGTCCTAGCTGGTCTCAGCTTCCTCGGTTTATTCCATTCTTATTCTCTTGTGTTTTAATTGAGCATCCGCTACTACTAATCGGTATTTTCACATTTTGCATGGCTGACTCCCATTTTTTAAATCATTATATGATATGTGGGGTGTAAAGGCAAAGGCAGCAATATCCAAAAATAAATGTAAAAAAAGTTTCGAATGCAGTTGCCGAGAATTACTAATTTAAAATGTACTGAATTTTAGCTTTTGTGTATCATAGCTTCTGAAATCAGGTTTCCTATAAATTTATAGGCTGTGTTTCCTATAAGGTCTCGAATTCATTTCATTATAAATTAGTAATTATCGATTACTGCATTCAATTTTTTTTTGATATTGCTGCCTTTGATTTTATAACACAATTATAATGTATATGGCTGTGGTAGTTATCGTGGTAGATTTCCATGTGAATATTTTTTTAATTGTTAAAGAAATTCTCAGTAAAGATAATATGCAATGCAATACATTTTTATTTATAGTACAACTTCATGTAGATGTTTGATGTTTCTCTCGTATAGAATCGAGCAATTGTGTTTAATAGAGGAGTTTAAAATTCCGAAATTATTTGATTTTTATGTATAAATGCATGACTAAGTTTTAATGAGATGTTTTTTTAAGTATATTTATGATTAATTGCTTTGAGTAGGCATTTTTCATCTGTAAGTTTTCTGTTGTCCGGAAGGCTATCATCTCAGAATAAAATCATAATTTTTATATGCTTACCCTTATGTTTATAGTAGAGTACTTTTTTAAAAATAATTATTGCATCACTTCATCTTAATTATTGAAAAGCCTTAGTTAATAAAAGTTTATTTGAAAATCACGGGATAACCCAGTTCTGAAAATTATTGCTTATTTATTATTACTTTAGAAATTACAACCATATAAAATTATTGATACCTGAAAATGCGTAATATGGCATAAGGAGTAAAATAAAGATAGCCGCCGTTTATGGACCGGATACAATAAAAGTTTTAAAAAAATATAGTTTTGAATTACTCAATCTTTAGGGATTTCACCAAAAAATATGATTTTTTTCTGAGATGGTGAAGCAATCAGTGCTGCACCAATTAATATGGATTGAGCCGAATGAGATGTTACAATTTTGTGGTAAGAATATGTGTTTTTCAATTATAAAACTATGCTTGTATTATTTAAATTATTTTTATTATTGTTTTTCTCTGGACGATATCAATAAGTTTTAACACTCAGATTTTTTGAATACAAAGTATTAGACGTTGTACAATTTCAATCCGGAAAATACTTTTTATATGCCGCTCTTTGGCTGATTACAGCGTATTAGAGATTCATTTGCCGCCAGCAATATAGCGTGGTAAACTGAAGTTAATTTTAATTGATATAATGCATCTTACGGATATGTGTTAATGTGTTCATAATGGTGATTTCCAATACCGTTCAGAACTGCAAAATTTGGTGATCACTTGGAATTTACAAAAATTGAAAATGGGAGGTCGATCTATCACGAAGAATAGTAAAAAGTAGTTCATTCTACACAGGCAGAAAAACGAACTACAATACTCTTACACAGTACTTATTACACAATCAACGAAGCCTGGTGCTATTGACGATAGAATTCCAATTTTTTTTCGGTTCAATTTGAAAACCTACCATGTCTCTTTCTTGTGAAATAATGAGAACTTAAATACTCCCTTAGCTTAACAAATGTCCCTAATGAGAAGGAAAATTTCATTCTGCAAAGTCTGTCAATTTTTTACGAAACAAAAGTGACCTAGATTTTTAACTCCGCTTCTAATGACGCCTTCCACACGTTAAATGTCGCTTAATTTTTTCATAAATTGTAAGTGATTAAAAACTAACCGCAAAAATTACACAGGTACCTACAATATTTTGCAAAACATTTGTGTTTTTGGAAAACATGTGTTTATATGTACAGTTTAATAAATATTTGATTTTGTAAATATATGACTTTTATGTTGTGAGTATTTACAAAAATTTTACAGAAGACTTACCCGATTTTTAGTAACTTTTAGTCGTATTTTATCAATTTGTGTATTAACCTTAACACATACATATATGTCATTGTTTTTTTTGTGGAACTTTATAGGACTTTAGAGTTCTATAACTTCTCCATAGATTATATTGAATTATCTTTTATCTTTAAGGCAGCGTTCATAAAAAACGCATCGTTCGACTGTTTTTACGTCGGTTTTAGTTGTAAAATAGGTCACCACGAAAAGCCCTTTTATTCTAACGAGATAATAATAGGTATATAGCCTAAAAATGTTTACCCTAAAAATCCATTAAAAATATTGGTGAAAGAATTTTTGAAATCAGATGAGTAGTTTCGGAGATTACCTCCTACATCCAAACTTATAAACCTTACTTCTTTATATATTAGTATGGATTAGATTGGACACGGTTTCTGCGTTAATAAAACATACCCATGTCTACTTAAAACCGTATAAACGTCTCTAAAATATATTTAGGTTCACATTTTTATTAATAATATTTTTGTAGGTATCTTGGTTTATATTTTTTATTGTCATAAAAAGAAATATAAATTTATCCAACTGTATTATATTTAAATGAGAATACCGCCGTATAACGTTTTAGAAGCAAAATGATATATTAAAATGAGAATATCTCTGATGTAGGATTATGAACTGTTTATATTCCACGAAATTGGCCATCTAGTTGATTATTTTATCCAAAGTAAAGACGGATAAATGATTACACGGATCCCAGCGGTACTAACAACAGCCGCGAGTAGCCGCGATAGATCAACATCTGGATTATTCCTCTTGAAGTCGTATGTTTTCCCTTAAGAGTAAGGGGGCGGAGGGGGAGGGAGACCAACCCCCTCGCGACTCGGTACTAAAATAGCCCGTTACCATGTAATGCATGCACTGTGGGCCAGTGGTTAATGTATGCAAACTGCCTCCGAAGTGTCCCCTTCATATCCCACGTGTGATATCGTATTCCGGCACTACAGCGAGGGGATGTGTTACTTTCCTCACGCGCGGAGTGTACTGAACGGACGGCGAATTCGAATGCTGTTCGAAAATAAAAAGCAATTATCGTCATTTTTTTTATTTTTATATATATTTTTTTTTAATGTGGCTAAACTTAACATTGTGCTAAATCCTCCAATAGACGTGATGACAGATTTTAAAATATCATTTTATAAAATTGATGGACGTCTACTATTACTGAAAATAACATTATTTTAGTAATAAACTAAGTTTTTACGCAAATAGTTGCATTTTCATCTATTTTTAATTTCGCGCAAAAACGCCCGCAGGTATCATGGCATCAACGTGACGTGAAGCTTTCATTAATAAACATTCATTAACATTCTTAAACATTTCATTGTGTTCGTGACAACTGTTCAAGGGACATGGCAATGGTTACTTAGGCGTGACGTCATTCGCTCTGATTGGTGTTTCAGTTAAAATGACCGATTGCAGAATTATTTTACACAATTATTTTATTGAAAATCTTATTAATCTCAATGAGTATCATTTTTTCATTTTTTAGAATCCTTTCAAAATATTTTCTTCTCTAAAATCACTTTTTAGTTAATACGGTCATCATGCTTATTATCCAGAATATATTGTGTATGTTAAAATTTTCCAAGAACACAATACTGGATTTTATCCCCACGGGAAATCATGAAAGTCTCATAGAGACGAAATTATTTTTTATATTGGAAGGAGTGCAAGTTAAACATACACGCAACTACCGAAAATTTAATAGATGTGATAGTCTATCGTGGTTTGAATTGGTGAACATTAAATTGTGTACAGTGTTAATGTGGACTTACACCAGCCGTACGATAGGCCGTAAGCCTTATTAACACCCAAAAAAAGACTTCCATACATACTTTCCATTATAAAAAATAGTTTTGTCTTTATGAGACATCTAAAGTATATTTTTGACCTCTAATTATGTCTTGTCGGAATTCTCTAATCACTTAATCAAACTTACGATAGTTTCAATAATCATAAATTAAAACTTCTCCACCCGGCACCTTACAAAAGGATAATTTCAATTATATAATTCAATAAAACTAAAACAATAAAACAATTCAATAAAAGGTCAATTGAGGATAATTTAGAAACCGTTGAAGTAAACATAGATGATGTTTTATCACTATTACAGTATCGAGAGACGCAGTGCCCCTGTCGTTTACTAATTTTTTAAATTTGTGTTCATGTTATTATTCATTTCCCATATATTTTTTTTTTAATATTTGATTGTCTATACTTAGATTTTTAATTTATTAGTATACATTGTATCTTGACGAAAGGGCCATTGCACCTGAAACATGTTGATATTTTTAATGTGTAAGTGGTGAAAACAAAGAATTTTTTTATTAATTCTATTCATAATGCCGCTGCAAAATCATTTTGCTCTTTTTGAAGAAGTCAAAAATGTTGTTTGTATACAGGTTTGAGCGTTCGTATGACTTTGCATGCTCGTTGCGATTCAAGTTGTGCTTCTTGTCTCCGTTATCCTAAAATATAGTTTGCTCCTTGTAACACCCCCCACCCTTAATTATAATGGAACTGGTAAGCCTCGTTGTGGATGGTGCGATATTTATTGGTTGTAGTGTATGGATAACAAATAATTATTTTTAGGCTATTGGTGATTCGACTCTACGTGTTTTGTGTGGACGGTGGAGTGTACGAGTTTATTTTACAAGTATCCATACCTGTATAAAATTTAATATTTAATACAATAAATTTCTTATTATATGTGTCAAAATATTCATATTTTAAAAGTTAAACACGAACAATTCGCTATATGCGCATAATCTGTCAAACATAATAATTTCGTTGTCTGGCCATCTGTCCGTTAGTCCGCTGTCTGTCTGTCCGCAACTTCGTGTAGCATCCGTAATTTCGTTCGAGTTCACGGTTAAAAACGAAATTAAACGGCCGGAGATTGGTGTTGAACCCCGGGCCAGCAAACCGTAACTAGCCGCACATTAGCGATGTCGCTACCGCCGAGGCTGCGTGAACGGTAAAAATACAGTACAACATAGGACCTAGCAAAGACATGAACCATTTCATGTTCCGCCCAGCAAGATCGCCAGGGTTTGATAAACAAGGGACCATTAACTGCCGACAGCAGAAATATAAAAAAAAGTTAAAATATTTTGATAAAAGTCGTTATTAATATTTCATGGGTGTCGGCTATAAATAAATAAGTACCTATTTATTCTTTGGGAACCGGCATGTAATAAAAGTACCGTTAATTTTGACGGGTTACAGCTAGTCTAATAATTAAAATAATAATTTATTTTTCTGTATCGGTCCGTAACGTCCGTATCAGGAATTACGACTTTAGACAAATTGTGTGTCACGCAATTAGCGCGCGGTTCAAGCAACACACAAGGGTAGAAATTGTACGGTCTTGATATTTTTATATTATTATTTTTCGTTTAAGGTTTAAGTGAATACAAAAAAACAAAGATTTTCTATTCATGCATTTACAGCTACAAAATCCTCCAATTATGTCCCGTGATTTTTCATGGGTGTACGGGTAGTATTGTAATATTTCGTAATACTCGGCACTTAATTATATATTTTCTTCTATCCGAAAAATAAGCATCGTTGATATCATGTTAATTAAATAAGAGAATAGTTTTGAAAAAATGTCGAGAGAATATTTTCGATTTACAGTTGTCGCGTAATTTAAATAATTAAAAAAAGGACAACAAAGTTATATGAGAAGAAAGTGGATTATTAAGAAAAAAAAAGCGTGAGAGAAATTAATAAAAAACAGAAAATAACGCAGTCAACGAAAACTCTTTGAAGTAGGTCTTATAAAATGTTTGACTTAAAGAAACGAAGAATGTGATGCTAGGGACACACAGCGACCTCCCGCCGAAGTGCGCTCTGTAAGATATGGGGGTGTCTGGCTCGCTTCCGCTACCAGACAAGCGTCACTTCCTCTTCCGGTTCTCGCAACTTCTTGAAGAAAGGAGTGTGAAGATTTTTTTAAACACGTTTTTAATATACGAGTGGTGTCCACTACTCACATTTGCCTTTGAAAAATATCTACATAGATAGATCAGTATATATTATAGATATCTCACAGAGACGAAATTATATTTTTATAGGAAAGTAGGTATGGAAGTTTTTGGGTATTCATAAGGTTTACGACCTGTCACGGCCTATTACGACCTATCTACGGGTGTTTTAAGCGATCACTTTACACAATGTAACGTTCGCCATTTTCACCCATGATAGAGTACCATTTTTGGAAATTGTATATATTTAAATTTTACGACATGTTCCCTATATGTGTTGTAGTAATCCTTAGCGCGTCCGGCATCCAAAGCTTTTTCATTCCCCTTAAATGACCACAGATGTCACTAATGAGATATCTATTTTTTATGATTGAAATTTTTTTCAGCAATATCCTTTATATGTGTAATGGGATTCTTCCGAATTATTAGCATCATAATAGAATACGGCTGAAATATCGTTTCAATTTTTTTTAAACTCCTTTTTAGACCAGTATTTTCATTCAGAATATTTTGAGTTTGTCCAAATTTTTCAGAACACAATACTGGATTTTTGTCACAGATTAATCTATGAGATATCTATAATATAAGTTAGATTAATGATGTCTCAGGTAGATGTAGTTCAGGTTTGGTAAGGGTTGATTTATATCTATAGCTAGAATTTCACTTATTTATGTATACCGTACGAAGTACCATTTATAATAACCAAAACATGATAACCAAGATTACATGTTGAGTGAATACAATGTATCTAATTCAGATAAATTATAGAAGTCTCTCAGAGACGAAACTTTTTATAAGATAGACCTTTTATGGGATAGCTTACGGCTTATTACGTGTATGTGCTGGCTTAAGTAATCACTCTACACAATGCAACGTTCACCAATTCCATCGTAAGAACATCCATACATTATCAAATTTTTGAAAGTTTTATAATATGTAGGTATTGTAGGTATGTTCCAAATCTGAAAACCGTTGATTTGAAGGGACTGTCTGGAGATATTTTAGTCTTTTCTGGTGAACTAGTTGGTATACACAGATTTCACAGCAGGTAAGGATACCTCTTTATTTTAAAGTGGAGTATTAAACAATATATATATAATGTATGATATTCTTCCGCATTCTTTAACATGTATGTATACTGGAAAAACTCATGAAAATCAATATTTAAATTAATTTGGTGAAGTTTAGCTCCCTAAAAAGAGTAAAGAGCTCATTGTTGTAACGTCTGTGCCAAAGTTCATTGTATATAAGATATAGCAAAGTGTACGATTTATTGATAAATGCGCCGTTTGCTTAAGAATTTTTATGATCAATTTTTTTAGAAAAAAAATGAAAAGTATTTTTAAACTGATCTCATTTGAACAAAAAATTCCATTTTTTTTAAATACGCAACATCAATGAAGAAGAAAATAATTAATTTTTATGTTTCACTCAAACACTGGCGTCATGATTGTATCCAAAAGTTGCGCACGACACGGAGGACAGTACACAACTCCGACATTTCGAAATTTTAAAAATAATTTGTAAATGAAATATATTAATCTTTGTACGCCGTGAAATATTAATGCAGTCATCGAGGATTATTATTTGTAATGTACTGAATTCTAGATTTTATAGGAATCACAGCCTAAATTCAAAAAGGAAGATGATTTTGGAAGGGATAGCATTTTAAATAAGTAATCCTCGGGGATTGCATTCAAAACATATTTTTAATTTTTTGGATATTGCTGCCTTTGCTTTTACACCCACGATTATGTAATAATGTAATCTTGAAATTTTTAAGGGATCATAACATGTCTACGATCACAGAAAAAATTTTCTAAAGAGAGTAAAGAGAGAAAAAAAAAACAAAATAAATATTTGCGTTCGATCGTTATATCGGAGTGTGCAAAAATTTTGAAATCTGCTTTTTAAGTTGCTCGGCGCTCGCATTAATAGAATCGTACATATCCGCGGGCCGGCGGACAGCGAATAAAGTACCCGCTTGTGTCGAAGTCCCCGTAAATATTTGATAACGTCGCCACCCCATCTGGGGCCTCCCCGCACCCCCTCACCTCACCCCGGCGGGTCCCGGCAGGAAGCCGCGAGAAAAGTGCAAAGAGCATACTTCTGCATTTCATGCTTTCACGTGCCGATGTGTGTCGAACGCCTTCTTCTTGCTATTTCAGGCTGGTGCGGTAACCAGCAATTTTTGTACTTGTTTTGTTGTCTCTACCAGCGTACTCAGCTGCGCCAGAGATTTTACTTCTTGTGTACAAAATACTAATTTGATTTAAAAGTGAATGAAGTCATCACAAATTATTTTTTGAAAGCGAATCTTAAAATATTTTTTTTCATCTTATTTTACCAATTGCATCTGACATTTATTCTCCACTTCTGATCTCTCCGGAAAATCCATCTGAAATCTTTTATTTTTAGTTTTGATTCTCTTTGTTATTGTACTTCAAATCATATAGAGACATGAATGATGGTCCTTGTCCTGTAAGTTTTGGATAAAAAAAGTTTTCGATTTTTTTTTTTAAATCGAATAAAATATTGTTACGGACGTTACACGAAGTTACGGGAACAGACAAACAGACAGACAGACAAACGGACGGACAGACAGACAACGAAATTATGATTATTTGGGATGGGTGGGATGGGATTAGGAAATTTGAATACCCGTTATCGCTCTTTTCATCGATCCCGCTCCGACAACAGACACGTGATCATCCTCCCTTCTTTCTTCTCAACAACATATATTTAATGTGATACGAATGTAATGTTCCAGAGAATTTGCCTGTTGGCCAGGGGCATGCAGTGAGAATATTGAAGTGTGACATTTACCTAAGCGTATCTCTTGAGAATAAATCGAAATAAAATATATATCTCATAATATTCCTATTATACTATTCAGATTTTAATATACCATAAAATTATGTCTCATAAATATTTTATTCCGATGTTTTTTCTAAATATAGATTACGTAAAAGCCATGCTTCAATATTCTCGTCGGTTATCGGCTTGCTTGCGATCAACTTGTCTTTGACTTTTTCTTTAAAAATATCATCTTATTTCCTTTCTGTCCAACTTTCATCTTTTTCTTCCAGTACCAGGCTTACAGTGTTTGAAGTACAGTTGAATAAATAATATTCATGAGTAATGATTTTATATTTTTGACATTCCGCTGTCATTTGATGTGTCGGGCGGAGCTTTTTTAAAATCTTAAGTACATTTTTCTTTTCTTTATCTTCAGGCTCCGTTTTATACCGTAAAAATTCAGAATATTCAGAGAAGTTATAAAAAAACTGGAACTAGTACGCATGCCTCGGGATAATAGTCGAGTTATGAATATTATAGTAAAATACACAATTTCTCTAGAACCAACGCGTCCGACCGGCATCATTTCGCAAATATATTCTACTCGTAAACATACTACTGTATTTTTTTATTTGTTGAGATGTCAAATTTTTGTCTAAACATTGTAATTTGGTTTTCACGACCTCATAAAATAAATTTTTTGATAAATTTTCGTTGGTGAGATTTTTTTTCTAACTGACTTCATCTGTAACCGATGCATAGGTAAAATAATACTTATAGCGTAGTATTTTACCTATACACTGGTTTATTATTTAAACGAACGGTACAGTTCACTTATGTGAACTAGTCGTTCACAAGTTCAGTAAATGAAAAATAATTCATTCATTAAATTCTACTAAAAGTTTTGGAAATTGAATCTTCTAGGCAGTGAACAGTATGTTTCTGTTTTCTATCAGTGATATATCAAAGATCGACATTCTTTGTCGAGTATGGAATTAGTATCTTTTTCGATATATATATATATATATATTTTTTTTTTATTTATTTAAAAAAATCCTTGTTTACAAATAAAGATACTTAATACTAATTTAACAATAAAACATAAGATAAAACATAAGATAAATTACACATTTTTTTTGTTTTGTTTAATTTGTGGATTATGCCACTCTACTAGGCTACGCCTGTCCCTTTTTTTTTTGTCGGTGTCCCTTTTTTTATTATAGGAAAAGATGTAGGTATTGGTCTTTGATATATCCGTATATATTTTTTCTTACGTCACTAAATTATTATTTTGGGAAAAAATGTTGATATTCGATATATTTTTTTTCGACCTTTTTTTCACCAGTTTTGTATATTGTTTTTCGATATATTGATCTATTTTTTCCGGTGACTTTTTTGATCGCCAAAAGCTTTTTCTCTCAATATTGTTATATTTTTTCGAAAAAATATATATACTTAACTTGAAGTAGACAAAAAACATAAAGAAAATAATGAAGTTAATTGTATCAAAAAACCTATAATCTTAATTTCCAAATGCTCATAATATATATATAAAAAAAGTGTTTCCTTAAATTACTGACAATTCGCTCTGAGGGTATTTCAAAGTTTATTCGGGGTTTATACGAAATGTACCAATTGAATATTATAAATAGAATTCATTAAGGCTTAAACACAATATTGACCTACTCAGAATATTTTGTATATCAAGATACAATAACCGTTCAGTTATTACAAATTTGATGTTGTCGGACTTTCTAAAATTCATCGCTGTTTAAATTCTTTTTGATAAGAAAATGAAATATTTCGTCTCCATGAAAATGTTCTCGTTGAATAATTGCTTTGTAACCGTTTAGCTTTTAAAGTAATGAGATATTATTTTATTGTTTTTTTCGTATTATCTAATCTTTTTCTGCTGTATTTTTGAATCACTTTGCAGAATGGTAAAATGTTTTCTCCTATATTTTATTGATACACAGAATTTGTGAATTTTAAAAGTAGTATTAATGATTGCCTTGGAAGAATGATTTAATTTTTTTTCTTTTATGCATATTTTGTTCCGAATTTAAATACATAGTTTACAATGTTTATTTTATTTTGATATTACATACCTATTTAATATCTGGTTTTTTATACCGTCTGTCTAAATAAAATAGAAACGTGTTTTATTGATTAATAAATAATGTTTAGTACATAGGTACGTTTATAATAAAAGTTTATTGATTTATATTCATAGTAGGTACGTTTATAATATACGTGGAATATTTTTGAATTAAATAAAGTAAGAAATGTGTAAACAATTAATGTTTCAAGTTTACATAAACATTTTGTTTATGTATTGTATTTACTTTTATATATTAAATACTTATTGACATTTGTTTACCGTTGATGTAATAATACGATAGCTGTTTTTCATTTAACTTTGCTTCCTCTCTCTTCATAGGAGATAAAATCGTTTACTTTTTTAAACTAAATAATGCTCAATATATAGTTGAATAATCGTATATTTACGTATTCATGTTGTTACGCAACACATAATCTTTAATGATCTATGTAGATATTAACTACCAATTATTTACTTTTGAAACTATCTACTTATATTGACGTAATGTGTATGCGTAGGTCAATAATGTGTAACTTATTCTTATGACCCTTTTTAACCCAGAACCTTATGTTTTTTCTGACATTTCTTAATGTATCTATAATATTTCAATGCCATAAAAGCGACGCCCCTCTTTTTAAAAACGAAAATTAATTTTTCTATTTAAAAATTATTACAAATTAATAACTATAATGTAAATATATTAATTTTTTTCAATTTGTACTTGGTATATTACTGTACATTATGAAAAAAGCCGTTTAAAATCGGCATGGATCATTACTTATTTAAACTAATTTTTATGTGAGCCTTTGGTGGCAATCTTCCGTATGTAGTTTTCTGGGATACTTTGCCGTAAATCTCTGATCTCGTTGACCAGAGAGGTCAGACATACAAGGCAAAATATCCTAGAAAACTACAGAGGATTCCAAACGGCCGTGAAAACCGGATAAAATTTTTTGAAAGCTAATTTAAATATTGTTTTGACATAAATATATTTTTTCTAGTTTTACTATTGTCAGCTCTAAATCAGCGGTTAACAAAAAACCTCGATTTATAATGTATAAAACACGTCAATTTTGCGGAACGTTAATTAACAAGAAGAAAAGCGGTAAAATATTTATGCAATTTGGTCAACATCAGCCGCATTTGCGGAATGAAAACGTTCTACTTCTATCCTACATTGGCTTCATAGGATTATGGTTGAAAATTTTGTCGGTAACCTGGTGGTCATTAATCTAAATCTCTTTTTCATACATTTTGAAACGAAATGTACACATGCATTTCAACCTAAATTATACGGTTCTACTCTGGCTCGTGTGTGCTATATTTAATTCAATTAGTAATTTAGTACATTACTATATAGTGAAGTGTCAGTTTCTTTTTTAGGCATACAAATTAGATGGTAACCTTTTTCTTCATGAATATATAGGTATTGTCACGATATCGTGGCTGTAAGAGGAAAATGAAACGCTTGAAATTAATTAAAGTTTTTTTTAATTATCTAACATCACTGGACACGAATTTAATAGGAGTACCGTTCATTGATTCACACCAATTTCTTAAATCATACTAATTAGCAATCCTGAATATTTCACTTGTCTTTGATATGCACGTTGCTAAAATTGCTCAGTTTGACACTAGAAAATTCTGAGAATTCTAAGTACCTCACTCGCGTCGTCAAGTCTATCGCTTATTTTTAGTTTCTGGTCAATTCACACGGACTCGCCTTTCTGTGGTGTTGTTGTGGTTGTCATAACATCTGTCTTCTTGCGCAGCGGGCCTGTCATCTCTTAGATAATGTCGTTTCGCGAATCTTCGAGTATGATCGACTGACTTCTCCACATTTCTAGTGATTTCCAATTTATTGTACATTTCTCGATTACGTGCAATTCCTTCCGCTTCCACGTTCTTATGTGCAACATGATATTTTAATTAGTCTGCCTAGACGTTTATAAGTTTGTTTTTTTGAAATATCTTGCTCATAACGATCGTTTTAAAAAAAATATTACAATTTTTTATTCTTTTATGTTTGTCCTAGAGTGGTTTTGTAATACTCTTTTAGCAGTTAATTTGTTTTAGATATTAATGTGCGTGTATTCGCAAAGGAATCAGTGTGACAGTTTACTACTGCCAAAATGCACAATCATTCTGGTGCATGTCGAGGGAACGCTGAAGGCGTGAGTGCGAAATGTGTGTTGCGTGAAGATGTATGACAAGCTGAGCGGGATGCGATACAGGATGAATAGAAAGAATTGAATAGAAGAAATGAATAGAAAGAAAGAAGAAGAAAGAACAATTAACTCGTTGGTTTATTGAAGTCACAAAATTTTACATGTTGGAGAATGCGTTATACAACAATATGCGGAGAGCGAGTTTGAGCGTGGTGTCGCGGGCGCCGGTCGGTGAGAGAATGGTTTGGTACTTTGCCGGCGCCTCGGGTTTCTCGTTGGGCGATATCGCTCGGGCGCGATTGGTCCGTTTGGGACGCTCGAGGGACTAGAGTCCAAACAGGTCTGGCTCCACCACACTATTATATGATAAAAATACTCGTATGTAATTTTAATTGTATCACTGTTTATCCTTCAGCTGTATGTAACCGTAATACTATAAAATCATTAACAATTAAAAGTCAACGCATAATCACTTAATAAATATCTGGACAAGATTGTATTGAATTATAACATGCTATGCTAACTAATCCTACACAATGTAAATAAATAATAAAATTTTTATAAAATATTTTTTCTGAAATACCTACATTACACATTAAATATATTTATAGTAAAATATCATTATCCTGTTTAAAAGATTTTATCAGTCAACAAGATCTCGGCCTGATTCAAACTGCTAGTATTATTATTATTTTTTGTGTTAATATTTTAAAAAATTGTACTTTTTTATAACACTATCAATAAGAAAATTTCTTTGATTAAGGTAGGCACTTGAAAGATTCTTAAAAAAGAAGTTCAAAAGAATGTTTCACGCTGGAATAAAATGAAACAGAAAATTTCAAAAAGGCAATAGTTTTCTTAAGCGCTTAAGTTAAATTATACCAAAAACAAAATGGTTCCTTTGAGAACATCCCAAGGGAAGACTATAAGATTTTAAAGGTTTTATTAAATATTAAAGTCCCCGAGAAAACATTTTATTTTGTATTACAAATTTTTGCACAATTAACGCGGTCATTCTAAGTTTTAGAAGCGTAAAGTTTTTTAACTTTAAAAATGGCTTTTCTTCACGAATAATGAATATGAGTAATATTTTGAATGCTAACACGCAAAGGAAAATTGCTTAATTTCCTTTGTCTAGCCTTAGAGTGAAAAATATGAACGCACTGGTCTAATTGCAATTTTTCAAAATTGAATATTTACTTGACTTATCATTGGAGCGCTTAAAATTTTTAATTTTTTGAAAAAAATGAATATTATTTCAAAAAAGTAACATTTAATATTATTTTCAACTGCTTCGTAGTGTCCGTTTTGGGCTAGAACGACATGTTGCAAATCGAAATCGCTATAATAAAAAATTAATCAACTTATACTCTCCGTGCGATATAAACTTAGAAATGAAGACATTCTCCATAAGACCAAAGAAAAATGTATAACTATATTCAAATGTCAATGAAATGGACTCTTTGACCGAAGGAGCGATAATCGCTATCTTGATGAGTGCGGACCATTCTTAACATCTTTCCCAGTCTGATAGACCGACGGCATAACGAAGACTGCGAAAGTAGCTGAATGCTGAAACTAAAGGATAGAGAAATATACTAATAAAAGATTTAGTTTTATACATCTGTATAAGGTCTGTATAAAAATGTCAGTATAAATAATGTCTAAAAATATTGCGATGTGAGTAAAAAATAATAATATTTAACTGTAATTTCGGATATTTTATACGCACCGTATGTATTACCGAGTTAATCTCGACGTTTCGTTGGATACTTATCCAACGACTTCAGGAGGACGACCTTTACCCGCGGAGGTGGAGGTCGGACGGAAGGTGCTGCTTTCTAGGCAATTGCATTGCATTTTACCCCTAAAAGCAGCACCTTTAATCAATCCGACCTCCACCTCCGCAGGTAAAGGTCGTCCTCCTGATGACGTTGGATAAGTATCCAACGAAACGTCGAGATTCGCTTCTCGGTAATACATACGGTGCGTATAAAATATCCGAAATTACAGTTAAATATGTCTAACGACCGTAATAACAACCTTAACTCTTAAATAAAATAATAATAATTATGTTTACCACTATATATATTATAAAAGCATTTATGAAATTAAAATAAGGGTCGTTGTTTGTATATAAACATAAATAAATGTGTTTTTTTAATATTCGTCGTATCTGTTTTTTTAATCAGGTTAATTAGGCATTAAAATTATTAGTTTAGCCATTTGAGTTATACATTTATTTTGTTTTCTTCGTCAAGGTTCATAGTTTTTATCATCTTTAACAGGATAGTGTTTATTTTCGAAACATTATGTTCTTATGTATGATATATATACATAAACAACATAGTTATTCATTTGGTTAAATAGGCATTTTCGATAAATTGCTTTGAAATTTACAGTTCTATTGATTAATTCTAATATGTCTTATATTTATATTTAAATTAACGAAGTTTATTGAATTTATTTAAGAATGAATGAAGATTATTTAACGAAATTTTTGATAATCTTTATTCGGAAACCATTTTATTTCATCGGATTCGAATGTAAAGTAACCGTCATGGGTGCACATGCAGAGAAATGTGCACGTGTTGTACGCTTTGTTGTGCTGTTCACTGCCTGTCGCCGGCCTTACTGTCTCCCTACTTTATTTCCACGGACTATGAAATAATAAAGTGGTAGTTTATTCACTGGAACTCAACTTCCTAGCGGTGGGTCCATGGAAATATTATTCAAGAACTTGCGCTCTGTTGCATTTGCGCCTTCTCATGCACTTTGTGAAATTTGAATTTACATTTTTAAATAATTACTCACAATATAATCCCCTTGTATTCAATGGGTTGAAAATAACTAATAATAATAACGTTAATGCTACACACATCAAACGCACATAGGTACAACGATATTAAGACAGTTAAGATACATTATAATTGTCTCAGAGAGAAGAAGCAATTTGTATGGAAAAGCATGTAGGGAAGTTTTTATAGGGCGTTCGCAGAGCTTACAATCTGTCTTTAAGACTGGCTTAAGTGATCGCTTTACATAATATAACGTTCACGATTCCACTCAAGATCAACCACACAACATTATTATTTTTTGTTATTTATGTGTCTTATTTTATATATTTTATACAACTACACTATAGCCATCTATGTTTGTCATGAGAAGTAACTGTTAAATGAAACTTCTGTACTTTTTACTAGAGTATGAAGCATTTTTCTTTTTATGAAGTATTATTATATGATATTCCTTCTAATTATTTAACATATAGGTACACTAGAATACCCTGAAAATTATTTTCAATTTTTACTCCTTTTATAAACCAGTTTATTTGAACAAAATCCATTGTGTTCTTAGAATATACTGATGAAAAGAATAAAGTGAATATAGTGAAAGTCAGATTTTTATCTTTAAATTTATATACCTAGGTATATTATTTTTCTTTTTTCCTTCCATCATTACATCACTATTTTATCAATTTAATTTAATTCTAAAATATTGTCACGTTGAACTGATTTCTTTTACTATCCCAATGTTTCCTTGCTTCATTGTATGTATGTTTTTTTACAAATAAATAAATATCACGTTATCCGTGGGATAAGAAAATCGTTACATGAGTGGTATAAAAGCAAAAGCAGCAATATCTAAAAAAAATTAATGCAGTCATCGAGGATTACTAATTTATAATGTACTAAATTCTAGTTTTATAGGAAACACTAAACCATAAATTTATAGGAAACATAATTTTGTAACGGATAAACACACAAAAACTGGAATTCAATACATTTTTAAAAAGTAATCCTCGGTGACCGAATTCAAAACATTTTTTAAATTTTTGGATATGGCTACTTTTGATTTTATACCCCACATTATCATATCTAATCAGATCTTAACCAAAGATAGTGAACATCCTTTAAATTTATCATATTGACAACTTTATAATCTAAAATATGATTGATGGTTCATAATTATAGACAATATTTTAGAATTTTAGACTATCCATCTACTATCTTTGAGCTATTAACTGTGGTAAAAATAGGGCATAGAAACCTTAAAGAAATACCTTTACCTTAAAGAAGTACGCCTATTAATATGTATTGTACATTAAAAATTATTTTTTGTATAAAAAATTTCTTTAACCTTTTGAGTTACGACGTGAATATTTATTATTTTCCCGATAGTAATTTGATATCCATTTTGCAAAAAAAAACATATTGTGTAATCTAGTACTATTTTCTTTCATGGAAATCTATTTTCATGTATTTGTTCGTTCTGTAAAATCTAGTTAAAATTTATGTGGTTTTTTCCTCGTTTTCGGATCAAAAGTAACCCCCAAGCTTTATGAGATGAATATATTTTAATACTAGCTGTAACCCATTAAAAATGACGGTACTTTTACATATCGCGGATCCTATGGATTAAGTATTTATAAATAAAAATATAATAAAAAAAATATTATTACGAACAAAAAGATTTTTTTCCTATAAATAAGTTACGGACGTTATAAGAATTTACGGGGACAGACAGACAGACAGACAGACAGACAGACAGACAGACAGACAGACAGACAGACAGACGGACGGACGGACGGACGGACGGACGGACGGACGGACGGACGGACGGACGGACGGTCGGTCGGTCGGTCGGTCGGTCGGTCGGTCGGTCGGTCGGTCGGTCGGTCGGTCGGTCGGTCGGTCGGTCGGTCGGTCGGTCGGTCGGTCGGTCGGTCGGTCGGACGGACGGACAGACACCGAAATTCTCTCCCAAGGTGATGTAACCCTTAGGCCCGAATCCAGAGTCAATACTTTGATGATTTAAAGGTTCAGGTATGCTTGAACGTAATTTTCAGTACAAATAACATTATCACACTTTAAAGCCATGCTTAACCTTGACCTAAATCATCTAAGTATTGACTCTGAATTCGGGCCGTAATGATAAAACAATATTTGAGGGTGGCCTTGATAAACTGACATTGTGATGGTCGACATAGAGATAGATTTAATAAATTTAGAAAATCATAAAATAATAATATTCAAAAAAAGCCGAGTATGGACATCAAGAATATATTTCTTCTGGTTTGGATCGTTTAAAAGTAAAAGCCTGGTATATTTCTTCTCAAGATTCTATGTATTACAAGAGGCTAACAAAATATTGAATATTCAGCTATACAAGTAATATTTCTTAGATCTTTGTTATACCATAGATATAATTCTGTGTTAAATTAATATTGTGTGTCAATCCTAATAGACTCGACCTTGTGTGTAGATGCGAACGAGCCTTTATTGTTTATGAATTGGAACGGCAAGTCTCGCGTGTAGCGGGTGCTTTACTATTATTTTGACGAAACGGACCAATCACAGGCACGCGTTGCCTTTCGACGGGTTGAGCCGGAGGCGACCGTCCTGATGACTGAATCCGGCCAATGGCGAGCGCCGCCGGTGAAGTCATCGCGCATAGGATGAGTCACTGCACTAGCGTGGATTTCGGAGATATGGTGCAATCGAGACTATAAAAGGAGCGAACACGATATACTCAGCCCCTTCAGTTCGAGACCAGACCTGCGAGCGGAAGCGCTGCCCGAGAGACTACTGCCAGAGACTTCATTTGGAGAACAGCATTTGCGGACGGAGTTGCTGCCCGGACATATGGAGGAATCTACCATTCATCAGTACCAGAGAGGATCATACCGCCACTGTGTAACAGCTAAGGAACACATTTATATTATCTATTACGGTTAATTATTTTAACTATCGAAATGTATTTATTTTGAGAAGATTTAAGATTGGAGCAATTATGTGTGAATAATGTCACGATTTCTTGTGTGATATTGGTTCGATTCGTACGGGAATATCTCCCGAGCGAATATATTTTGATGCATGGGGATTTTCATACCATTTGTATTAACAATTGATTTTACGGAGCTCTATAAGCAGCGCTTAATAGATTCATAATAATTGTCGACGCGTTATGTATTGCGTAACCAGATATCAATCCAAATCGTACGAGAAATTCTTCCGAACGAATATATTTTAAAGTATGGGGATTTTCATACTATTTTTACTAATAATTGAATACACGTAATTCTATAAGAAACGCTTAGTAGCCTTATAATAATTGTATTGCATAAGTATTGCGCAATCCGGTCTTCAGCTAACTCTTTATGATTTGAGTACCTCGGTACATCTGGCTTAACAAGTAGCTTCAGAACGACGAGTAAAGGACAGAATGGGGAGATCTAACTAAAGATTGGGGATATCTGGTTTGTGATGGCCTAGCTGGTTGGGGCGTAGATGCTTGCCGGCACTTGGGCGTGGAACCCGCACAAGCCCCTGCAGGGTCCCTTAAAGGCGGGGCCCTCCTTGTTGCTCGGGGTCGTCAATAAACCGACCTCTTTCCTCACCAGGCGCAGGGCCACATAACCCACAAAAGGTTCCCTTTGTCTTTGGAAGGATTTCTATGCCTGAATGCTGTAAAACCTCGATAGAAAACGTTAACTTCTATTTCGTCCTCTGTAAGAAAGACAGGGCCAGAATAAGTATAAAAATCATTCACTCATATGGAATAGCTGGGAAATTATAAATATGTTACTAACACTCTAACATTTGTCCAAAGTAAATGTTGCAAGATGCAGAATCGTGGGACGCCATTCTGAAAAGGCATAATGAGATTGCACAATAATTTGAAACATCGCTGACTATGCCCGCAAAGGAGGCTATAATGTCGTCATCAATTCGTACCAAGAGAGTACATGATTCCTCAAACACCGGCCTAAAAGAAAGGCGCCTCAAGACAACACTCATCATCAGAAACTCGTACCAAAAGAGTACGGCCATCTCAATTATAAGCCTAAAAGAAGGGCGTCACAGGATCACATCTCGTAAAGGAGAGATATTATTTTATATAAACTCACGGGCTGTTATAAAATTCCTACGAACAAACCATCCCCGAGATCTTATCTACTTATTTATAAAGAAGTTTCGCTTCAAAAATGTCTTATTTCGTAGATAGCAAATATATGTATTATTTTCCCCAGGAATTAATATGAACAGGTTCATGCACGTCTAAGACAACACCATTCAAGGTAAGAATATGTTAATATAAAGTGTTTAAAATTATTAATTTCAGTGTTATTTAATATGTGAATTTCTCCTCTTTATGCCGTTCGATTGATTTTATTGGGTTGTTTCCAAACGGAGATGTTTTATTTCTAATACACGAATTCTTCTGGTGAATGTATTTTATTGTAACATAAATTGTATAGATTATTAGGTGTTTTTATTACGTAATATTATGCAATTGTTTCCACACTGCTCCTATAAAAGAATTTGAAGTTATTACGATACACAACGGGGTCCTTCATCCATTAGACGAATCATGTGCCAATTCAACGACGTATTACGAATAGTATATATTGTATTTACTGAGATTTAGTCGCATTTATTATTTCTAGTAAGGGTTTTAGTATTGGTGCCAGGCGCCATTATGAGGCGGAGATAGTTCATATTCATAGCCCGACTGTAATAGGTATTTTTATCGCATAAGAGGTAGCACTTTTAGAAATATAACTGTGTTTTATGTTTCGTCTCTGACGGACAGGATGGTATGGTTGTGGTTATTTAGGTAATACACTTAGTAAATGCAATTAGGTATTATCAATTTCGTATGCGAACCCAAGATGTTAGTTAATATTTTTAGTTAATATTGCATTCAAAAGCGCAATTTTCACAGAATAATTATTTTCAGTTAATACGTATTTTTAGTTAATTTATCGTATAGAGTATTTTCGTATAGTAAGAAAATTATTTCATATGAAAAGTTGAATTTTAGTAGTAGTAATATTTCTGTATAGAATATTTAATTTTTAACAACTGTATCGTTACATCATATGGTTGAAGTCGACCGGTTGCATCCTGCCGCTCAATCGCGCGCGCTCACATAAAAGAATAATAAAATATTTAATAATCCAATATATTGTATTTTGAACGCCACGTTTTGCTACTTACTAACCTTCATTATTTAGTAGGACCCACATTAGGGTCATCTTACACCGTTAGCCGTGATAAGAATATGATTTACATTGAGATGCAATGGAAAGATTTGTATTTTAGATTTGCTTCGCCTTATATATTCAACAAACACCCCATGGGTTGTCTAACTCTGGTGCCGGACCAGGAGCTATACTAAATTATTATAAATGTTTCAAGACCCGATGCCCTACTATCTACCTGGGTCATCACAGTTGGTAGCCGCGACCAGGAGATCGAAATGAAATAATATACCTGATGATAATAAAATTCAACTCGCGTCAACTATTTTACGACTGTATAATATTTTTCATATAACAGAAAACAGAAAACATCTCTAGAAAATACCGTCATTTGACGAGGACCTACTATCTACCTGGGTCATCACAACATGAGACTGCATATCGCTCATAATAAAACAATACCTCGTATGCCACTTAATACAGATTTTCACTGGGGAGGCTAGATATCTAGATTCTTTAAAATAAATAAAATTCGAAGAATTGCTTGAATGGAATAAGAGACACAAATAATTGTTTTTAAGATACAAACTTTTGCCAAATTACATTTTGAAGATAAATACACAAAAAAATGATTTTGACAATTGTGTGGTACATGAGGTTTTATCATTAGCGATATATATAATAATATTTACACAAATACTTAAATGGAAGATTTGCAGGTTTACTCGTCATGACCGATAGAAGTGTGTTGAAATTTTCTACAAATTGTGTCATGAGATCTCCTGCATTAGGTAGTGTTTTTATCGAAATCTTCCTTAAAAGTTTCTCCAAATACACTATACGTACAACAAAGGTTGCAACTATAGTATTAACATGAAATTTGTATGAGCGAATTGTTATTTGTAGACTGATTTTTAATTGTTTTCAGAGTTTCTTAAATACAAATAATAATTAGGAAAGATAGTTAAAACACAATTGTATTAAAGTATTACTCCATATAAAAATACAGTAGATAGGTATTAAATTTATTCCATGATGATGTTATTAAATCGCTTTTCAAAAGAACGTTAATGGATTTGATAATTAAACGACGTTAAGCCAACACGGACGCAATCCCGCTGTCACTCATTTTTGAAGAAAGCTCTTCAGCAGTTGGTTTAGTGAAATAACGACATTAATAATATTTTTTTGTTTCAGGAAATTGCCGCTATTCTCATAAGTTTCGACCGGCATTCAGAATGGCAGTCCAAAGAAGTAAAAATAAGGTAAGTCAATCGCAGAAACACATTTTCTATTCAAATATACTTTCAAACAAATGAACTGAAGCTATTGTGTGTGCCTACGTTTCATTTTGAATGTTACCTACTCGCAAAACAAATAAATTCAAAATGAACGTCAACTTGACAGCTTACTGTTTTAAATTTACAAAGCTCGCGTTACGGTTTGACATTGGAATGCAAAGGGCGTTTTGATTTTCTATTTTAATGATAATTCCGTTTATAGAGTGAATTTGACAAAATAATTTTTATTTTATTTTATTTTAGCTTCGAGGACATATAACACTCACATTATACGTTATCATTTATGAGCGCCTAGATCAAAGTCGCGCATTGACGTTCCAAAGCAAGTCTGTTTAAAAGCGACATAATATATTATATATGCATATGGATAAAATAGTTAACTATTTTACAATCGTTACATGAGATTTTTGAATAAAAAAATCATTGTTCATTCCATTTGTAGTATTTTTTGTTCAGAGCAATGGTAAATTATCATTCAGCGCAGTATGAGATTCGAACAATGAAGCGTAAGGGAATTTCTGAAGCGATTTAAATATTTTTTCTAAACCGTACGATAATTTATCAGATTTTATTGATTCATGCTCATATTTAGTTTCATTTGTTGTTGTGTTAATTTTGACCAAATATTATTGATATTTTAATATTACAAGAACCACTCCTTCTTGCCTACGGGACTTTAAATGACAGCAGGTTAAAATATCTATTGACAGCAGACTATCGTCAATTGTCGGATATGAAAGCTGACCATTATGCTTTGCCCTTTGCTTTTGTAGAGAAATTTAAAAATAAAAATTTATACATAAGTAAAAATTAAATTGATATGCAACCCTTTCTGAACTCGTAATATGGAAATTTTCCTTAAACATGGTTTTTCTATGTTTGATTTTCCATATTTTGAACCTCATTAATTCCGGAAGCAAATATCAACTCAATTTTTGAGGTACAAAATTTACAAATATATTGTTTCATGGATAAGCTTTCAGCTAGCCTAGCAGCTTATCGATCATGATAACGTTAAACACATCGGAGAATGACCTCACCCCTTAAAAGAGGTATTAATAGTTATTATTAAAGTATTCTTCAAAAATATATTAAAGTATTCTTCAAAAATATAACAATTGTATTTTTTGTTTATTTAATTTAATTTTATTAATGTGGGACACACACAGAATACTTCGTACACAAACAGTAGGAAAACAGTAAATCTATATCAATGTCTATCTGTCTGTTCTCTATACAAATCTACACCGTTGATCCGATTTGATTCAAATTCTGTATACTTATGCTTTAGGACTCGGTGGGTAATAAAGAAAACATTTCCCTCCTATTATTTTACCCCTTTCCCTCTCCCTGATATATTTTTGATGCAAATCTATACCATTCGACCGATCGTACTCCAAATTTGCAAAGTTAGGACCCGGCGGGTAACGTAGGTGACATTTCTTCCCTCCCCTTTTCCCTTTCCCCTCCCCCTGATTTATTTTCGATGCAAATCTATACTGCTCGAATCGAACCATTGTTTTCCCCCACAAATTTAATTTCTACTGAATCCTTCACACTTGCAACGCCGGGAACGAACAGCTAGTTGTTATTTAAAACTGAGCCCTCTACCACAATTTCAAGTGTCTTTGGCCTACTCTAGCAACATGCATATGTATATTTAGTCTGTCGTAGTGTGATCATATAAGTATAGTACTGTTAGTAGTAGCGAGTAAGTGATTCAATGTGTTATATAGGTTCAGGTTACTGTCAAGAAAATGGATGTTGTGTAATTTTTAATTTTTGTAATTTACCTGTAAGTATTAGCTGTTTGTACTCGGCGTTGCTCGGGTTAAGGATTAAGATAAAAATTTGATTGTGGGGGGACACAAAAGTTACATTGTTTTGCAAAGTCTGTAATAAAAACAATGTTTCACTTAATCCAGGCTGGGATTGTAGGGAGGGAAGGAATTGTGGCCTATGTTAGTCGCCGGGTTCTAAGGAACAAGAATGCAAAATTTGAGTTGAATCTAACCGTGTAGATTTTAATAAAGAACAGACAGACAGACAGACAAACATTACGTTTTATAGGTAAAGATATTTTTTTATTTTAATCAGCCTATGTTTTATACACAAAGTTTATTTTTTCTATGTGTGTATTATGCTTAGTAAGAATGTTGTGTTGTATGCGTGTGATTAAATCATTATTTTTTTATTAAAATTACTTTTATATTTTTTGAAAAAACAATTTCAATTAATATATGATAAAAGTGGATACTTTCCTTGATCCACTGTTTGTGAAATAAAATATATTGAGTAAAAGGTAAAATCTTACCTTGTGCGGAAAATAAATAAATAATTCATACAGCAATGTATTAAGACAACAACATGTAAATAGATTTTCATCGAGTCCTATATTTATGTATTATTTATTTGTTATTATTATTGGACAAATTTAATACGGTTTTGTTTCCATGAAGGAATACATTATTATGTTAACACAAACTTGCGAAAATAGTCGTTTATTTTTATTTCATATTTTTATATCTTTTCGTGAAACGTGTTAAAACATCCAAGAGCAGCGGTTTTCAAAGCGTGAATCGTGACCCGCTTGGGTGTCGCGAAGCAGTTCCATGGAGGTCGCGCGCTATAAACAAAAACACTATCAAAGCAGACAATCAGTGAATGCCTATTACACTTTCCAGCTAGCCACACGAAATAACGCGTACAATATTATATTAAGGTAAGCTGACATATGGTGATAGGCACGCATATGTAATGTGCATATCATAAAATATTACTACCTCTGTATTAGTAACAAATGGAAGAATTGAACAAAAAACATATAATTGTTTTTTATTTTAAAATTATTTCAAAAGTAACAAACATTTAGCTCCGATGTTATATATTATTAGCTTCCTTTCAAATTTCCCTACGCGTGACGCATTGAAGTATGTTGAGACACTGGCTGTAACTAGTCAAAAATGAAAGTAAAATAAAGAATAAAAAAAGGAGAAAAAGAAAAAAAAATTATAAAAGAAGTTATGGACGTTACAGGAAGTTGCGGATAGACAGATAACGAAATTTTTAACAGAAATAGCTGAAACCCGTCAAAATTGACGGTACTTTTATGTCTGTACTTAATTTCGGTTCATAGAGAATACGTATTTTTTTATTTATAAAAAAAAGAAAAAAGTTTTTATGCCATAAAGAAGTCACGGACGTTACACGAAGTTACGACGGATGGACGGACAGACAACAAAATTATTATAATTGGGTTTTTATTATGTAAAATAGGCACCTACTGAGTTTTCCCAAGCATATATTTTGAAAAGACACCGAAATTAGATATATATCATAATACTCCAATTACAATAATTAACATATTATTCAGATTTCAATATTTCATAATATTCTGCAAACGTAACATATAAAATTAATATTTCGTTTCGATTTTTTTTTCCAAATATATGTTTATATAAAAGTTATGCTTCTTGTTCTCACTGCAAGCCCCTGCTACTAAGTATCCCAGACACAGTAGTCCAAAAGTCAGTCAAAAGTATGTCAAGAGGCATTATCCGAAATTCAACGGTATAAAAGATACTCTTGGCGATGTTAACATAATTTTAAAAACTACCTTGGTAGACCTCCTTCCGTTAATGAAAGACAATCGAATTAGTTTATGTAAGCCGTGCGTACGTCGCACATTGTTTCGTTGTATAGGTGTTTATGAGAACAAAATACTAATACAATGGGACAATGTGCCTCGTACGAATGGCTTACATATATCAGTTCTATTGTCTTTCTTAAATGGAAAGAGGTCTACTAGCCGTAAACCCGTGAAAAACCATGCGACAATAATTATTAATAACGACCCTTGCGTGTAACCTGGGCCGCGCGCTGATTGCTGATATAAAATTATAATTCCAGCAAGAACCCGACATTACGGACCGACATTTGAAATTAGGATAGTTGACGTGTTAATTCTATGGCAAAAAGCAAAAATAAAATATTTTAAAATTTAAAACTGTTTATGACAAGTCTGATAAAATAAATAACATGATATAAAATTATTCTTAACCTAACCTAATGTGTGTATTATAAATAATACTTTTAAAGTGTTTCATAAAGTCAAAATCTTTAAATAAAAAATATGTTAAAATAAATTGGATTAGAAAAACAAAATAATAAATGAGAAAACGCAAAGAATTTTCACTTGAAACGCGCGCCTGGCACACACCCCGATTTTGTATTCGTGTCATGGTAGAATATAGTATTTATGTTTCTTACAATGGAAGCCTTAAGGTTTAATTTTTATGGTTATTTAATTTTTGAAGGTGAAATTTTAGTCACGAAATCGAAATGCGCGCGCATTATTCGACAGAAGTTAATAAATAAATAATTTAATGGTACACATTAAATTATGTAATACAAATCTGTTGTTTACTTTATTGCTGCCATCTGGCGAAATATTTCCGACGATCTTCAATCTCAGTATCTGCGAAGCTCGGTACATTCGTTGTCGATAGATACGACGTAGAACAGGGAACTGTATTCTGCGGATATCTCTCTAGTTATCAGATATTGCGGTTGGTTCATTTTGCGCTTGTTTTTGTTCAAATAGTTTTGCATTTGGTTGTGTTTTGACGTTTGTTTTGTGGGAAGTGAGGCACTGTTTATTATGCCAAAGAAGTATAACTTCTAACGTGCATACATAAAATTTTAAATATAGTACCAGAATTACGATTTACATCAATATCTAAACATAATAATTTCGCTGTCTGTCCGTCTGTCTGTCAATTTATCTGTCTCAGTAACTTCGTCTAACGTCCGTCATTTTGTTAAAAACAAATTAAACTGCCGGAGATGGGGCTTGAACCCCGGGCCAGCAACCCGAATTGACCGCTTAACTCATGTTGTTATCTCCGAGTCTGCGGGACCAGTTAAAAATATAGTACATATTATGGACTTAGCAAAGGCACATTCGCCAGGGTTAAGTAATTAAAATAGTATCATTAACTGCTGGCATGGGAAATATAGAAAAAATGTTAAAATATTTTTATACAAGTCGTTATTACTATTCCATGGGTGTCTATAATAAGTAAATACTTATTCTTTAGGAGAGCTAGTTTTTAAAAAAAATGCAATACAGTGTTTGTCACAGACAGATAAATAATATCCTTATGAATCCAGAGGACTACCTATATTTCTTAATTTTTTCCTTTTAAACCTAATTTCCTCAATACTTAACATAACGAATATATTATATGCAGGCTATTTTGACTTTAATTTCCTTATAGTTTTGATGAACACGATTTCATTAGCCACAAATAATGACATCCGATCGATTATTTTAATTTAAATGAGTGGTTACGGCTAATAACATTTTTTTCCATAACGGAGACGTCACCAATTATATTTAATTTGATAAATCATTGACTGGAGTCACGTGATCCAATTATTATAATTGGTAGGATGATCAAAGGAGATTAATGTGTTAATATGGTAATTAAACGCGGGGCGGCGCTATCATAAATAAATTAATCGTCACACGATGCATGCAGATATAATGTATGTTCTAAGCCGTATGCAAATTTCAATTACGTATGTACCATTAGAAATTTAAATTTAAGTTTGATATATTAGCTTAGTTTTGAAAACAGTTAGCGACCGAAAGATTTTCAAAACAATGCATTTGCTGGGCTTTGTGTTTGATTCTGCTCATATTATTGAGAATTCTGTGTTTTTTAAAAATATATATATTTTAACTTTTATAACTGTTACACCACGAGGCCCATTTTCGATGTTAATCCATTACACGGAACACCCAGGCTTTATTATATATTGCGAACAGGTTTCGAACCCGAAATTGTTACACCCACTAAAGTAGGCTCCCAATATACATGTAATACGTTTAAATATGTTTCCTTTTTCATTAGCAATGTATAAAATAAAAATGTTAAATCTACAGACCGCCTAAATATATATACATGTAAAAATAAACTAAGGTTAACTTAAAAACAAATATATCAATTAATTAGAAAGACATGCAGACAAATCTAATCAATGAAAAAATATTTGGCTGCTACCGGGATTCGAACCACGGATATCCCGCTATCCGGGGCAATTAATGAAAATGAGACTTACAGATAAGGCCGGAAATGTATATTCACGGAAATGTAAGAGGCCGCTATAGCGTAATTAGATAACGCGCCTGCCCCGAATAGGAGGAGATCCGTGGTTAGAATCACGGTAGGGCTAAATATTTTTTCATTAATTTGATTTTTCTGTATGTCTTTCTAATTGATAAATAAAATTGGTTTTAAATTTTACAGAACTTTGTTCTAAGAAAATTGCAACTTCACAATAAGAATGTATTCTTGAATATAACGTTAACTTCTTTAAATAATTTACTACTAGCTTGTAAATTTTGAATCGAAACAATTTAACAAGTATGCAGGTACTCTTGAAAAAGTACATGTTGGTAAATATGTCTCACTTTATTACAAAAATAATTTTTTATTTAAGTTTGGAACAAAATTTTTATAAATTTAAAAAACAGCGTTGGTAGGTATGTTGAATAAAAGTTTTCTTTACTTGAGGATTGAATTATAGAAGAATAAATACTTTAACTGCAGTATTAATGGGTTTTAAATATTCTTACATATTTCATGCCTAAATAAGTATATGATCTTTTTTCTGTCTGGGACAAACGTACCTATACTGAGAAATATTGCATCTCAGTCACAGCGTAGGAGCTCCACGAAAAGGATATAACGCGGCCATTTTTTTTTCTAAAAATTACAAATAAGTAATAGCCTCATATGTACCTTAATCAATGTCACTAAAAAAAATAATCATCTTCTTGTGAAAAATTAAACTAATTTCTACCTAAATTTCAGGTCTGTGTCACCTCTTAAATTGCATTTTTATCTTCGCGGATTATTAAAATACATTGAGTATTTAAACTTTTTTTATGATCAAAGGTTGTGTTATTTTTTATTAGCTGACGCCTCGTTGTAATATTTTTTTAACTTCGAACTCATGAAATATAAATATGTAGGGCTTACTCTATACTAGAGCTTTTCCGTCGCAGGACGTTGGTGATCTAAAAGCAAGCTGCTCCAAAAGCATCTCCAAACTACCCAAATATATTTTTAATTAGGTATTTCACTTCCTTAGAGCTATTGGGATTTTTTCTTTTTTTGTTCTGAATAAACTTGTTTACTTAACAACATATTTTTGTAAGCAGTTTTTAGTATTTTAAAGCCATCAAAATACATTAAATATGATTCATAATAATTCTATACATTTTCTTAAAATATCAGTCTCATCATGACTTTAATATTGGTAGCAAAAAATGTTCTCTTTAACATTTACAAATATTGTTCAATTATGTTTTTATTCGAATCACGACCATTCCGGCGATCTACTATGATGTCTAAGCACCATCTAAACTGATTGCGTGAGCAGAATAAATAGCAACATATGTAAGAAAATATGAAGTAAGGAATCCAATTTAATGCCAAGATGAACCGAAAGAATGAGATATTAAATAGTACAATAGCTTCCTTGAAATATGAGGATATGTGTAATAAAATAATAAAAATAATGCGGCCTGGAACATATTGCCACGTGGCGTGGTTAGGAGTAGTCAAATGAATTAGTGATTTATTAATTAATTATTCATAGTACGAAGTCACTTAACACGAATTAAATTTAACGCTACTCTTTAAATCACACTATTTCGTAATATATTGCACGTATATGAAAAATTTGTTATCGCTGGGTAACCCCTTATATATCGCTCGTAGAACATTCAATTTTCGCAATCGCATTTACTTATTTCGCCACTTAGATAAGTACCCGCCCGATTACTCGCTCGATACCAATCGCTCATTAATTCGTGACCGGGCGTATCTGGCCATCGCCCGCGACTCACTTCGCATCGAACGAGCTGTCAAAAACCAGACGCCTGCAGCGGCCTAGATCCGCGCTATTTATACACAAAAACTGGATTATCGAATCTTCTGGATTATTCATTTAGAAGGTTCCCGTCGCTTCTAAGCTGTTCTGGTTATTTCTTGACATTTGTAGACGTTTTCCGAAGGTTATAGATAATTGTAGACTGTTCTAGATCTTGTAATAGTGTTGTGACATTAAGAGGGATTCGGACAGTGCGCTATTCCTTCTGTTTGCCGTTCCGTGACAATATTTTGAAGGAGCATTTGTATGAATGGTAACGATATTTATACTTCCATCACCTTCTAAGGTATTATACTATGTAAGTAGTATATTATATGATTTATATTTATAATTTTTACATATTTTTACTTCACATTTTTTTTACACATTATCTTCTACATCCGCAAAATATAAAAAATACGCTCAAGTTAAAGTCCGATTGATCAATTTCGTTTTCGTTGGACGGTTTTTCTTTTATTCCTTTTACAAACTAAAAATGACCATAAAAAGTTGTCACGCTATTCGATACTCGAATTGAATAATTTTCTAAGAGAACAAAAAGATACATAAAAACCATGACTTTTTCACTAAGCAGTCTGGGTTGAAGGTCATAACCATTATTTCAGTGGAATCGATTGACTATTTGTGAACTCTTGAAGGACGTAAACAGTAGGTAAAGTGTACGAGTTTATACCTAAAAATACATCACATCTTAATTCCAGCGGATAATTTCATTATAAAGTAATTTAAAGTTCTAAGAGAGCAGTTTCTTTACAAGTGTGTAGTAATGTGCTCTTGTAGGTGTAGAAGCTATTCATTGAATATATTCTTATTATAGGCTTAAATATATTCTTTGCCTGTGTATGCTTTAACAGATTTTTTCGTCAATGCCAGAGGGGAAAAGGCCTATAGGACGAACCGGGAGAAATCGAAAATGCGAATTGAGACACAGTGCACGATTGAGTGAGGTGGAAAAGTATTGTCCCAGCGATAGGATAGGTAGAGCGGATGATGAAGAAGAAAAATTTTCGATAATTAAAATATGCAAAAAAACATACAACTTACTAAGTTGTATGAAAAAACCATTAAAAATTTGAAAAATCCGAAAATTTATTAAATTTTTTAACGAAAATTTGATAGATCTTCTTGATCGTTGGTACGAGTCTGCTTGCAAAGTTTCAGCTCGATTGGATCACGGGAAAAGGGATAAAAATCGATCCAAAGTTTTTTCGTCAAGCAAGCGGACGCCACGAGTTAAAAGAAAGGGAGTAATAACCCACAAAAACCAAGTTTTCATTACATTTCCTTTCTTTGTAAATTAAGTTTAACATCATGTAATTCAATAATTGATTGACTGAAAATGAAACATGTCTAGACAATTATCTATGTCAGAAATCTCTAAAAATATCTCTTTATTATTTGAATTCTTCCCAAAAAACCGAAGTGTGCTGTCATCTGTGAACCAATTGTCATAAATTATAGTATAGTGAAGTACCTATCGTAGCGAAGTACCTATTATACCTACTGACGGAGTAATTCAAATTTTAAATATTCCGTTATCGGACCGCCGTTGGTAGCTTTTGTAATGATTCCAATTTGAAAAAACCATTAATAATTTGAAAAATCCAAAAATTTATGAATTTTTTTAACGAAAATTTTATATATTTTTGATCATCGCCACGAGTCTGCTTGCAAAGTTTCATCTCGATTGGATCACGGTAAAAGAGTTAAAAATCGATCCAAAATTTTTTCGTCAAAGAAACAAGCAAGCAGACGCCACGATTTAAAAGTAAGGAAATAAAAAACTAACCCATAAAAATCATATTTTTACTATACTCCTTTTCTTTGTAAAATATAACAATAATTAAACGAATTAAAACATATAACATAACAGTAAACTTACAGGAATTTAATATATTTCTAAAATTTCAGATGTTTTGAGCTTTGATAAGACACTTCATTCTTTGTGTAGTGAAGTACCTATTATGTATACCGACGGAGTAATTCAAATTTTAAATGTTCTGTGGAGTCATCGTTAGGTCGCTGATAGTAGGAATCAAACATTTGTATTGTTTTCAATTTTAAAAAACCATCAAAATTTCTAAAAATCCAAAATTATACCATAAAGATTATTATTTTTTAACGAAAGTTTAATAGATCTTCTTGATCGTCGCCACGAGTCTGCTTGCAAAGTTTCAGCTCGATCGGATTAAGGGAAAAGGGTTAAAAATCGATCAAAGTTTTTCGTCAAGAAAACAAGCAAGCAGACGCCACGAGTTAAAAGAAACGATTGGATCACGGAAAAAGGGTTTAAAATCGATCCAATTTTTTTTTGTCAGATTAGCAGACAAGACGACAAGTAGACAAGCAGACGCTACGAGTTAAAAAAAAGGAAGTAAAAATACACCCTCATACCGCGCGCGCACGGTGGTCTGGGGCCTTAATATATTAAAACATATCATATTGGTATGAGAGTTTCATCATAAAAAAAAAAATCTGAAAAAAAGGTGTATTGGTATTCTTTTTCTTCTAGTATATTAATCGAATTTTTCTCTTGTCGAAACAATGCTCGTCTTTCATCTAGTTAGTTTCATGTAGTTTTCTATATTTGCCTTATATATTGTTTGGTAAATGAAATTTGTTTGTGTTTGAATATGGGGGAATTCTCTGTGTTTTTTCTCAATTATATTTCTGAGTTATACAGTGTGTGTACAAATATAACAAATTAATTGACCTTTTTGATTTATGATGTGTCTTTTATGGACCTCTGTTCTAGCATTCTTTTCAAAATATATAATTTATTATAATCGTAAGGGTCCACCAGTCTTTTTTTGGGAACTTCATCTCGAATGTTTCCATATCTTTCTATGGTTAATCATGTATATTTTACTTTCGTAAAATGTTAAAGATGTTTTATTAAAAGACATATCAAAAATACGTACCTACTTAGCCATTCATTGAACTATCCATTTTATGTATAATCATCAAATTCTTGTCTTTGTAGCGATCTTTTACAGGATATTAGAGAAGATTTTAGTACGCAGGTTTTAGTACAGGTTTTATCACGTACTTTCATAAACTTAAACTGCTTAGCATAGTCAAGGTCCAGAATTCAATCTTCACGCTCGTCAGCTATAAATAATCAAATTTTCACAGCTTAGGGCCTTTTGTGCCGAAGGTTCAAGGGAAAGTTGCCTCGTCTTCTGTCAGGAGAACAGAGGATGTAGCCGACACAGCATGATTGACGAAGGCAGCGTGTTCGAGCATCCCCTATTTACATATTTAAGAAATATCATCATATTTACAACGTGTCGTTGTTCGCGAAGCGCCCTCATCCTTAAGTGAATTTCCACTGTCGAAGATCGTTTTAAAACAGGTAGGCGCTGTATTATTTTTTAATGTATGTTTACAAGCATTATTAAGATAATCTGTAAAGCAGTAATAATCGCTTTTTAGAGAAGCAGCTCATCGATAAGGCGCCCTGAAGATGAGCAGTGAGATCTGTTCGAAACGTCGGCAGCCGACTGGTCCTGACGACCAGAATTTGACGCGGGTTACCCCCAAAGTAGTTAGAACTAACACATATTGTAGGGGAGAAGTGGCATGAAGGAGCCGGGTTTTGAAAGAGCCAGTAGCTACCTTACGAACTGGGCAGTATCGACTATGGATGTCTATTTTTTATATTATAGCCACATTGTTTATAAATCATCTCCTGTTGTTTGGCACATCGTAGACAAAACATAAAAATCGTGTGACCCTTTGAATTTTTCGCAGCTAAAAAGTAAGTTTTTTACCGTAACATTATTGATTTATGACAAAATCTGTAATGAGTTGAATCTATTGCTACATTTTTTAGTACAATAAGAATATTGTTTTGTTTACAAATTCACCTAACATAATTTGCAAATACCTACGGAGTATTCGATTTTGAAGTTATTTTAAATTATTGGCGCAAGTTATGAAAGAGCCACCAAAATCGGCCATGAAAGAGCCGGCTCTTTCATTGCCGATTCTAGTGGCTCTTTTATTGCTTAGTTAATTTGTACATACATTTTCATTTATGTAATCATAAGTAATAATCAATCCAGCATTCTCTATTCCAAATATAACTAGCGGTAACTAACATAACTTGCAAAACCTAAATATATCCTGTGAATAGAAATACTTTTAAGCCTGAAGACTTTTTATATTCATAAAAAGTCTTCAGACCAACCAGTCTTACTAACTGTCCCAGAACACACTCCAAATACTTCTGATTCAGCAACAGCACCATTGCCTTACAAAGTGATAGACAAGTTTCACCACAACCATCAACATCCATAGATTATTCTATTTCTCCGCAGTCTACAACATTCACAGTGTTTAGAGACTCCAGAAAAAATGGGACCATTTCCCAAAGCTGACAGGAACAGCTAGTAAACGTAAGGGGAAAACATCTATCATTACAGATTCTCCAGAAAAAAAAAACTATTAAAAAAAAACAAAAACATGCAATCGCGATAAAGAAAAACCAAATAATATTTTGAAAATTTCCCAAAAATTAAAGAATACTGAAAACATTCAAATTCTTAAAGATGATTCGGATTCCGAGGATAATACATCCACTCACAATACTAAGTTGGAAATCTGTGGTGAAGAGATTTTAGATTCCTACATAATCGGAAGAAATAACAACAAGACGAGGAAACAAGACATGAAAAATAATAATTTGTGTGTGGTTTGTAAAAAAAATCTATGAAAAAAGTTCAGTGGACTGGTTAAAATGTAAAATATGTAATTTATGGGCCCATGAGTCCTGTGGTATTAAGGATATTTACCTTTATTTTGTATCAATTGTCACTAGATGATAATTTTCTTTTTAGTTTCATTACTTGTTTTTTCTTACATTTTTATTATTTTTAACTAAGAAAACTGTTTTGTTTGTTTGTTTTTTTTTCTATTAAAATTAAAAAAGTTTTATCAAATAAATAATAATTATGATTTGTTCCATTTAAGTGATGAATTTGTGTATCATTTATATTATCCACCTACCTGGCTCCTTCGATACATGCAGTGGCTCTTTCAATGCACACTGGTTATGAAAGAGCCAAATTTGGATGTTTTTTGAAAGTTAAAAAAATATATGTTCTGAAAAGATTAAAGAAAAACGATGTTCTAAAATCTTAAGCTAAATAAACAAACTTTTTGTTGGTATAATTTTCTTTTTTCAATATGAGTTAGAAAAAAAAATATGACGAAAAGAAAAAAAGTGGCTCCTTCATGCCACTTCTCCCCTACACGTGAAAGCCTTCGATTTCACACATATATATATAAAGAAATCCGTGTTTCCCTACCCGCCAAGTTTTCTCCACAACCCCCCACCGGTGTTTATGGTGGTGGATAGTCCTTGGTGTCACATCGAAAATGTGCGAGTTCGGTGGGGGTGGCTGTGCGTGGGTGACGAAAATGTGCTTTCTTGCACATTGTTTTGTTACGGGAAGGCCGCAAATGCTTCAGATTGTTTCAAAATAGGCGCGCCGACTGTGTCCGTGAGTCCAGAAGGTTCCGGAAAAACCTGCTGTAGAAAGTCTGGAAGAAGAAGGTTCTAGAAAATTCCTAAAAGTTCTATTCTAAACTGAGTGGCCGAATGTGTCGGTGTGTCTAGAAGGTTCCTGTACACTCGATAAATTTCTTGAAAGTTCTGGAAGGAGAATGTTCTAGAAGGTTCGCAAAAGTTCTTTGACGATCCAGTGTACTAAAAATCTACATGTGCGAAGCCGCGCGGGTACAGCTAGTTACATTTATAAATATTAAAATTTTGGAAAGACATTTATTTGTTATTGAAATCAACTAACCATACCATCATTAGCATCTGCAATCCTTACAGAACAACTCACAATACCTACACAGGGGTATACCTATTGTCCCGGAGCGTGCAGTGAGAACAAGAAAAATGAAATTTTATTTAAACATATATTTGGAAAATTTTTCGAAATTAAATATTAATCTGGCAGAATATTATGAAGTAATAAAATTTGAATAATATGTTAACTACTGTGATAGGAATATTACGAGATATTTCTCTTTATATACCCCGATATATATCTGTTTCTCTCCAAAGTATATGCTTAGGAAAACGTCATGCTTCTTGTTCTCACTGCACGCCCTTGCTATTGTCATATGTCGTACACCAGAAGGTACCCGGATGTTAGCGCTTGCCCGCTTTGCACTTGCATATAATTTTTTTCAAATAGAGATGCGATCACGGAATGCGTGGTGCATCAATTTTCTTACTATTTTCAAAATAAGCTAAACGCTTGCGCTATGAAAATGGGACTAACTTACTAGTGTCCTAGAGCGCCTTTATAGAAACTTGAGAGACCCTCCATTCTAACCTCTACAAGCTCATAAACTTCGAAATGGTTGCGGCGACGCCAAAAATGAAAGTATAAGAATTTAATTATCAATTTACAATGGCTTTCTTTGAGCATAATAACAATTCAACTGCTTAATAAACTCGGAAACATTATCTTTCTCAATACAATGACGAATAAATTGTTAATTTCATATTTCCCTGCGGTTACACAACACCGGCCATCAAAACAATAAAAAAGAATTCCACTAAATCATCTTTCAAGTTTCCATAAATCGGATTATTAGACCCTTTTGTCCCACAAACACGTTCTTCACTGCCGGGCTATTTTTTCTAGAAACGCGAAGGGTCCAAATCGATCTTACGTGCTCCGGCGCCCAGCGCGGACAAAGGGTTAAGTAATATCCCTTGCACGCCTCCTTGTTAAACGATTCTCAAACTTTCTGACATCAACTTAGACCATTTACTTTATTAAAACGTCTCCTGCGAAAGTTTTTTGATAAACGCTTTGTGTAATTCGAGGATTTTGATCTTAACTCCTTCATTTATCATTATCTGACGTCAAAACAAAAGGTGTTTGTTTTCCAATTCTTTTGCATATTCTTTTTTGTAAATTTGAATACAATTATTATTGTATTCAAATTTATGGATTATATATTTATAAACAAATATATGGAATTATTGAATGTTGCATTGTGTAGAGTGATCACTTACGCCAGCTCATAGTCCTGGGCCATCGTGTAAAAAGTTTTCCACACACGTTTGTCATATTCATAACTTCGTCTCTGTGAGACTTCTATAATTTATCTTAATTAATTAACCCCTCTGGGGACGAAATCCAGTAGGGAACTGTGTTCTTAGAATATACCTGCATATAAAAATATTTTTTTTTAAATTTCACATTTACATCCTCGGACATGACTCAATCAATTGAAAATCATTTAGCAGTAAATACTTTTATTTTTTCATAGGTTTCTGTATGAATTTGAGATAAACGCTCATATATACCAATAGCGCAGGAAGATAGACTCATTAGAGGACATGCTAATCGCAAAGGCAGCTCACTGAAAAAACAATCCCTATGCAGATTCATTGAAATATGTAAAAATTTTAAGCTTAAACAGACGCACACTCTTGACATCTTTAAGTTGAGTCTGTCTAAGCCAATTTAATTATCCATCTTTATTATCACTTACAAATATTTGCGTCCCAGAAAGAGCTACTGGATAACACTGCTTCATTGACATTGCTGTAGTTCGCACCAACTCTGGATTACGCTTATCCACAGTGGGAATGCGCAGAGCTTACAACAACTTGTTCACCGATATTGATATCTATCTTGTGTCTTTATATGAACGAAGAATCTAAGTGAATATTACTCTGCGTCGCATATTTAATTACTATTCAAATATGCACGTAATGCTCTGTGACGCAAGATATACATGGAGTTTCATTTGCGTGTATTATTATGTATTTGTTTATTATTGTCATTTATTTTATATCCTGTTGCTCGCATCAATTTCGGATTACGCTCACCCATAGCGGGAATATGCCGAGCTTACAATGACCAATTCACCGACATTGGTCTATGAATGTTCGTCTATGAAAGTCCGACACCTATCATATGAACTAAGAATACAAGTAAATATTATTCTGTGTCGCAAAATAAGAATAAAGTTTCACATGGGTTTTTAATTATGTCTTTGATTTATTGTCTTTTATTGTCACTTATTTTCATTATATTAATAATTTACTTCTTCATTATAGGTAATCGTTTCAATTCAATTCAATTCAATTCAATTCAATTTTTATTTATTCCATAATTTGTATATTACAAACTTTATATTCAATGCATACAAGAAGTGATATCTAAAAATATACATATACACACATACATACATATATATAGTCATTATTTTATTATTCATTACTATTTCATTACTTCATTATATTCAGTTTTTCCATTCTATTCCATTCTATTGCTATTGGTGCTAATTTTATTTTTTAATTTCTCTACTTCTTGTTTATACATTTAAAATTTGTTTATGTGTGAAATACGTTAGGACACTTGTCAAAATAATCGATTCTGATAACTCTTGCTCTTATTTAATGCTCAAGGTTCTTACCTTGGTCTCTTGTTTTTTCTAATCTTCGTAAATGACGAGCCAAATATATTAAGAAATATGTGTCTTTATATGATTTTAAAATCTATTTCACCATTCATCTCCTACAAACAAACTATTTGGTGTAAACTAATTAAAATGTCAATCAATGTAAGAAATGTTTTTTTTTAGTTTCACTAAAAATACCAAAATAATAGTACATATTTGTTTATAAACTGGACGACGAAAGTCAATTCAATAAGTGATCTTGTCTGTCATGCTAGATTCTAAGCTCACTTTAAAAAATTACTTTGATAATATCAGAAACAAAGCATTAACTATGCTGGGATTTATAACCAGAATTACTTACGACTTTAAAAATCCTCATAGTCTAAAAATTCTCTATATATCACTTTTACGAAGTATCTTGGAATATTCATCAGTTATTTGGTCACCTTATTTTGCCCTACGAAGCTGGTCAACACAGTCTCCTTCACAGCTACGAGGATCGACTTATCTTTTTCAAGATGCACCAACTTGAATCCCAACAAAAAATATCCGATCTCTATGTACTATGTACCTACTACACAAGATTCTCAATGGAGCTATTGATTATCTTTCTTTATATGAAATAAATTTGCATGTTTAACCCCGTATAAGAAACTCGGAGTTCTTTAGAATTATCCAGCCCTCTTATAATGTTCGTTATTTTTCTCTCATTACAAAAATGTGCCGTATTTACAATATATATTGTGCTGACCGTAATGTCGATATTAATATTCTTGCAGACACCCTATTATTATTCAAAATGTCACTCCTACACAACTTCCATTTTCTTGACGATAACGTAAACCCATAGAACACATTTAACAAATTATTTAGTGAGATATTTTTGCATGTTAACATTATTTTTTTATTTATTAAAATTAACGGACACTAAAATATATTACGTAACATGAACAACATAAAATACAAGAGAATAATTTTCTTACATTTCTAACATTTTTACATTATAATCTAAAATAACATGTGCAATTCCATAACCAATTATTTAGTTACATATTTTTACATGTTCACATTACATTAATATTTTAAAATATACTGCATATCCCATTTTACAAGAAATAAATGTTAAAAAACATCCATCTTCCGCAACACGAATGCGCGTCCTGACATACCTCCTACATGTCACAAGACATACGGTAATAGAGAGACTGGTAGTACAAGGCAGTAATTCCAAGGTATTGTTTTCAGTCAGTAATATTCTAGCATTCCAGTGTATACGAAGGGCTTCTTATTGTGCGGATGACGTTAAGGGAGGTTATAAGTATGATGTAAGATGTACGCGAGGAATGCGACTTGATGATGAATATTAGCAAGTTGATACTGTATTTAAACCAGTTAATAAATAACATAACATAAATAAAATAACAAATAGTATAAAGTATCAGAAACATAACTCTTTGTAAATTGCATATCTATTTAATACATACCACAACTGCTCAGCATCATTATACATTTAGAGGTGTGAAATGGTTCAATGAATTACCTCTTAAAATGAGTATTGAAAATAATTATGAGGTTTTTCAGAAAAACATTAAAAAATATCCTCACAGTTAATACATTTTTATTTTTCGTATAATGTAATCTATTTTTTTTTTTTAATTATGTAGGTTCATATATATTATTTTATTATGCGAGTCTGTGGAATATTTCATTAATTATAGATATTTTTAATATTAATATAATTTATACTGCATATTATTATACGTCTTTGCTTATGATTTTCCTTTATTTTCTCTTTTATATATGTATTCATTTTAAAATAACAATTGCACACTATTGTGTTTTATTTTTTATGCTTAATTTTAATTTATTTTTACTGTTGTCTTACATTATCGAATGAAGTTTATTGTATATTAGTTTTTTTTCTTCTTTACCTACTACATTCTATTAAATACTTTTACTTTAAATATAATGATACTTTTCTCCTACTCACGAGTAATATTACTCATGTAGAAGAAAAAACCATCTCAAAAATTTAAACCATCATTATTTAAAAATATATAGGTATATTTATATATAAAATAAAAAAATAAAAAAAATGAAGACATGCTTTTATACGCTTTCTTTGCATATATTCGTTATCAATTTTGTAACCTAAAACATGCAGTATCCAAGTATTAATCATAGCTTTAAAGTTTAAAACAAATTTTATTATTTCAATTTTATTGCTTTAAAAAATACAGTTCACTAAATCGTCCTTTATAGTTGCCATATTAAATAATAATACGGGGTAACAGTTTCACCCGGAAAAGGTGAAGGAATGGCCCATGAATGTGAGGGGCTAATTGCAGAAAATACCGCGTATACACTCTTTGAACCCGTGGCAAAACAAACTTTGAACAGAAAGTGTAGGGCAGATATGGGAGCTTTGCTTGTAAATCGGCACTGGGTCTCTTCACTGAAATGCGCTAACCTAAGGTATACCTGCCTTTTTTTTTGTCGCATCTTTATTTCGTTCTCTGGACTGTCGATGTCAGTACCATCCTTTACATTGTCAACAATTTAACGGGATTATGTTTGAAAGTTTTTTTCATCGCGTTATTAATTTAAATCATTAGGTTAAATTAAAAACTTGTTGAATGAAAATTTCTGGCCTATGGGCTTAAATCATTAAACTGCCAGCTGTTGACTTTGATCGATAAAGATTTGATTCCCGCAAGGGACCATCTGGGGTAGTTTTATATTCATAGCCCAAGCCTATTTCGACCTTGCTTCAGGATAATTACGATATTAATATGACATGTGTTCTTTTACCTTAATAAGTAAAATTGTATCTTAGAAGTAGACTGGTTCATGTCTTAAAATGTTCATCGGGATAATTATTGAAAACTTATTAAATAAATCAACTATAAAGGCGTACAAAAAATCTGTATATCGAAAAATTATTTAGTTATCACCGGGATACGAACCGGGAACTTATTATTCCTGGGGAACAGCCCTGTCAATTTCACCACAATAACCCAACACGGTAGCAAAAAAAAGGAATTTATATATTTGTCTCGTGTAAATGATTATTTTATTATTTCATATTCAAATAGCTTTATATTATGTTATAAATCCCGAAAACTTTTCAGATTACAAGATAGGTGATGCCAAGACATATATAACCACATTTTATTCTATCTAGAATATCCCTGATACAATATTATTCATAGATTTGGTTTTAACTTTGTAGAGATTATTTATGATTATCATTAAATGAGGTGAGAAATATAAACTACTGGTTGTTCGTACACGGCGTTGCACATCTTAAGGATTAAGATTAAGAAATGTCGCCTATGTTACCCGCCGAGTCCTAAAAGATAAGTTTCCAAATTTTGATTCCGATCGGTCAAACGGTACAGATTTGCATCGAAAATATATCAAGGGGAAGGGAAGGGGAAAATAAGAGGGGGGAAATGTCACCTATGTTACCCGTCGGGTCCTAAAGAATCAGTTTCCAAATTTTGAATCCGATCGGTCGAACGGTACCTACATATTTATGTCGAAAATATATCAGGGGGAGGGGAAGGGGTAAAAGAATAGGGGCGATATGTCGCCTATGTTACCCGCCGGATTCTAAAGTATGCAAAATTTGAATCGAATTGGACAAACGGTGTAGATTTGTATAGAGAACAGAGAGATAGACAGACAGACAAACATTGAGTTTTATAGGGATAGATGTTACCTCTACGAGAGTTTAATTATAATTTTATACTTAACTTCTTGAAACTTGAGCAGTTAAATAAAAATATATTATTGTTATTTATCCCACGTAGAGGTAAGATACTTTTTGTTTATCACTCAATTTAATGATCTTCTTTGATATTTACATTATATTTATTTTTAGTGAAAACACATTTATTGCAAATTGCACTTTTTTTCTTTAATTGTAGGAAATATTGTGACTTGAAAAACTGATTAATAAAACAAATTGATGTTTATTGTCTATATTCAGAACAAAACGTTTTTAAAAATCGTTACATATATTTTTTGTCATTTAAAAAAACGTAATTATTGAATTGACTGCCCAGATGGAGAAACAAAACAAAAATTTCGTCGACACCCCAAACGGAACATTTATTCTTATATTTTACAAGTAATGGAAACACGACTTTTGGGAATAACTTTCAAATTTCACAATATTATATTTTATTTAAGGTCGCCTTAACCTATTATTGAATATTGCAAAAATGTGTGTAAGGGACCCGCGTAACATTTGCCGCTCCTCGCCGAACCGATAATTTTAGGCATGAGACCCTCCCTAGTAACGGGCCAAGAATGCGAACCCTGTAAAAGGGAAATAAAGCGTGCGTATACTAAAATTGCCGATTTCGTTTTGGTATTCAAAGCCTTGCAAACATTAAACCACCCGATCAATATTGAACTCCGGGTCCTTCGTTTTGGTTTACGAGACATCTCGAAGTATCATTTTTCGGAAACGGCACAAACTGACAATAAATGGCAATTTTATATGACTTTTTCGCACTTTTTGCCTCACAAATAGCGGTCAGAGCGTCAGAGTGACCCCGTGTGTTGCTTTTTTTATTACTTCTTACTGGTCGTAATATCGCGGATATGTTGAAGCTGTCGATCCTGGTTTCTGAATCGTGATAATGGAAGGTTTTAACTGAGAATCGGCTCCCAGAGTATCGGAAGGGTTTTAGTACTTTGAATAGAGCTACCACGTCGCCCAACGGAATCTAAAATTTTAACATATTTTTTGACATGATTTTTTTATTTATATTATGTGTGGGATTACACCTACACTCACTGTACGTATTACAAACGTCCGAGCGTATATATTTTTAAATATTTCACAAATTCCTAAAACTGATGTAACAAATAATTACTATGTTACATAAGCTCTTTCAGTCAAGTAGTTTCCGTTGTATTCTACAAAAATTACATGTTTTTTTTTTAGTTTTGTATTTTAATAAAAGATAAACCTTATAACATAAATAGTTTTCACATAGACTACTTGGGGGAAAAAGTTCAATGTTTTTTCACAAAAGAAAATTACATAATCGTTACAAAACTGTTTTATAAAAATCATTAGTGGAAGAAAAATTGCGGAAAATGTTGAGTTTTGGTGTATTTATTTATAAAAAAATGTGGTATTATATTTAGTGAAATTGTGAATGATTACGTATTAGCTTATACACTTTTTAATATCTTGCTGAGACCATCTTATAGTACACTCCAAAATACCAAAACAGTTAATTTTGTCGAAAATTATGAGAATATTCCTATCAGTCAAACATAATATAAATTGAGCAACAATAAAGCCGATGAACTACAATACTGGATAAATACTTAAAGCAGAAATTGGCACTACTCTGTGGATGTTGTCACAGGAAAATCTTGTGTGAGATTGACGATGAGATAGAGGCGGTGAGTCTTGACACGTTAAGAAAATTGGAAGAACTTGATAAGAGACAGGGGATTAACCAAACGAAAGCAGACTAACCACTCGGAAATGGGCTTCTCGCTGATCTTTGGAACCAACATAATGCTAGGAAGGATGAAAAAACAAAGTTTGTTCTGAAACCCAATTTACATAAAAGGGGGATGGTTATCGTCTGGTGAACTCATCATACATTTTTATTTTGCAAACTACTTAGCGTGATCAGTGAGATTAAAATTTTTGGGACCTACTTTTCTTCTCACGAATTATTTCCTGCGGCTACGGGATTAATATCCTTTCAAATCATTTAAACTTTTTTTACTGAATCATGCGGTGAGCAAACATTTTTACAAAGTAATTAAAGTATGATTGGATTAATAAACATCGCAAATATTATATATATATTAACCAGTACGTAGAATATCAGTAAAAACCAGCAACAAGCATTACTCAACTAAATCAATCTCTATCAAATGAATATATATATTATAGATATCTCATAGAGAAGAATCTTTTTTTTATATGTGTAAGTAGGTATGGAAGTCTATTTTTTTTAACTAAATACCGAGTACATCATCATGCTGTCCTATGAAGAATGTTCTATATGTTCTTACATAGAATTTATTTTCCGTAATATATTTTTTTCAGTGTTAATAATTTATTTTGTTATGTTTATCCAAGCATTGTCTCTATTTATTAATAAAAAATATAGTGTAGTTTTTAATACATGATGCAAAGAAATTAAACAAAATATTAAGATTTGCATCAAAATTATATTTTTCGATAATTATTTTTTATAGTACACAAAACTATCAATAATACCTATCGCAAATTGCTTATTTGCTTAAAATTTCGAGGATATTGCTATTAACAAATGCAAAGAAGTAATATTTACGATTACAACGGAGGTTAATGATTTTATATACCTGGGACTTCATTTCAAGAAATTGAGGATGCGATAAAAATACGAAGGCGATGTCCGAAGAATTGGTATGCCATTTACTGGTAAGTCGAAGCCGAACTATATTTAGAAGAAACGCTGAAAACACTAAAGGAACTTAAAACATACTCGACGCCTTCAAGGTGTGGCTTTCAAACTTTGTGCTAGCCTTATATCCTATCCTTCAGCAACTCCGCACTAAATAAACACAGAACTTTTTAGAACAGAAGTTTTTTTTTCCATTATTTACGTATGTCGCCTGAAAAGGGTGAAACAGTCTCGATAAATAGTGATCACTATGAATGTACAATGACTGAAGGTGAGAGGTCGTTTTCCTATAAGATGGACAGATAGATGAACGAGGCCTCACTTCTTTAAACAAACTAGAATTGCAAAGGGCGAAGAAAAGCAGATCTCACTGTGGAAGCATAAAAAGGGATCACAATATTCAGTTATAAGCTCACTAACTAAGAGAGAGATTGATTGTTCATTGCTTGAGTTATTTAAAAATATTTTTAGGTGAAAATTTTCTATTATTCTATCAAAATTATATTGCCCTCAGAGTCAAGAAGTTTTTATAGTGATACACCACTCCTTCGCCGTAGCACGACCAATCAGAGATTGAAGAGAAGAACGAAGCCACAAGCACAAGGTCCTTCATCCTGGGTTGTGTAAATAAAACGGTGAATATACCCCCGTGAGTATTTATGCATACTTACCTGTTGTGCCTTGATGCTCGCTATACGTTACATAACACATGCGTCGCTATACACTGCATTGAAAACGTTAGCAGAGTCGGATTTCTCCTTCATAATTCGTCACATTGGTGACAACCACCACTTATTCACTCTTCAAACTCTTAATGTCAAATCACGCGTAATTTAGAATTTATTCGTTTAATGTATTTATAATACATTATACAGAATGTGTGCCACTTTTTCCTTTTGATATCTGGTTTTTGAAGTTCGGACACATAATACTAGAATATCACGTTTCTCTGAAGGTCTCTTTTTCCCGGCTATTCCAAAAAGGGAGTCGGTAATTTTATTTACGGCCGCAGTTTTTGTACGGACGGATGTAAAATCTACCGAGGAAAGTAATTTTGTTTTATTTCTAAAGGCGGATTGGTTAAAGTTATATCGACGTAAGAAATTCAGTTGAATTCAAAAGCATCACTGAAAACCATAATGGTACTCGTAATAGGATACATTAAACGAACCTACGCAGGTATCTATTGAAAGAAAATTTATCACAAAATATTTAATCAGCAGGTACTGAGTATTGAGTATCAGGTATTGAGTAGCTTGTTGGTCTTGTGGTTAGGACACTGGCCTCGTGATCCAAAGGTTGCAGGTTCGAACCTCACTCCAGACTAGCAAGTTAGTCCTTTTTTCATAGTACAAGCGTTTAGTTTAGTTTGAAAATAGTAAGAATATTGATGTGACACGTATTCCGTGTTCACATCTCTATTTAAAAAAAAAAAATGGTACCTACTACAGTAAAAGATATCGCGAAATTTGCGCAAGAAATAGCGCATTAGAAAATTTTGTAACTTTTGAATACAATCGCATTTCTACCTTCTATCCTATTTTCATCTTTACTCCCTCTCCCATCCTAAGCGAATGTCTAAACTAATTTTGCTATTTCCATGCTTTTATTGTATTCCTCGACAGTGTAGTAAGTATCTTCACATGTCAGGGAGACATGTTTTGTATAAAAGGCGAGGACGAGCCTGGCGAGCGAGTTATTTTTTATTTTGATGTTTCAGCGGTCCACGGAAACCAAGAGCGAAGCCATGCGGCAGCGACTTATACGCTGCTAGCGCGTGTGTGTTTCAGCGACAGTAAATCAAGAAAGTACCTACCGACGTGTGAGAAGTGATTTATAGTAACTAGAGCAATACAAATTAGTGAATTAAAAAACGGCGCTGTCCAGTGACTGAATTTAATAAAATAATTAATATATCAATTATAAATTTCCAGTGTTTCATTTGCCTTCTACAATCGCGATTTTATAACAAAAAAATTTAAGGATCCTCCCCTCATTGATTCCATCCGTAATCAAACCACGAATGGAAAACTTTTTCAACCCTGTTCACTATGGTTTAGCTATATGTACCCCTGAGTGACCTCATTTCCTCTGCATTTAGTCAACTTTCCTTCCTATTTTTCCAACTCTGGACTTCCGAGATGGTACCGGGACTATTTTATGCACTGCTACTCTCATATCCATTAGCAAGTTTCCATTAGCTTACATTAAACATACTTCCCAAGAGCACAGACTCTTCTACTCGTTCCAAACATTCATCGCCCACCGGTTTTTCGCATGTTGTCTCCCTCATATCCTCACTGTCGTATTCGTTTAATATATAATAAATGAATTATAAGTTGTAAAAGATCTATCAGGTTGTAATAAATAAATATTTTTAATATAAATTGATTACATCTTCATAAGTCGTTCTACCAAACTGATACGCTTAAAAGTCAATAAAAAGGTGACTTGGTAAACCGAAATTGGTTTTTTCCTTCCCTGGACAGTTTTTACCAAGATTAATGACGTTTGTGCCCTTATTCTGAAGATTGTAGCGGCGATTAAATTTATGAGCGAGAAAATGTACCGCCTAGTTCATAACGACTTTGAAGTAGACAACAAGGTAAGAAAAATAAATGAGAGAAGAAATTCCCGGAACTCGTTAGCCAGAATATTAATTATTATCGATCCAGGTATGAAGCATGAAGTATTCATGGCTCGGGGAGTTTATGCTTTTTACTTATTCACCATGGTCACCTCGCTTACACAATCGAATACTGATAATGGGTGATCCGAATTCAACCATCATTTTGAGCTATCAAAAAATTCAATTTTTTTTAAATAGTTCATTATCTGCCAAACGGCCGCATCAGAATTTATCACAAGTAGCCATTTTTGATGAAATTTGGAGGCTTTTTTATAAGGCCCTGCTCGAATATCTCTTTAAGGGGTCACACTATCCCGGAAGCTAGAAATTTAGGCAGACATTAGGTGATTTTATTTTAAGGAAGTGATTAATTATATTTTTTTAGTGGCACTTATCTAGGTATATAGGATTAAATGAAAAACATTAATTACCTCAGAGGACTATATTCCTGCCTTGGTTATAAGTACAAATTCAAGTTCAATGTTCAAGCAGCCGTTACCTAAAATAAATAGTTATGGAGATAGGCGACATCAAAGTTTGCATTTAAAAAAAAAAAGTTGACTTATTTTTTGTAAAATGTTCGACTATCAATACAGTAACTTTTAAGAATATAAACAATTCATTTCCTTTTATACAAGTTAAATAAAATAATAAAAACCCTCGAATTCCAATTCTACAGACTTTTTATCCCTTTATTTAACTTGTATTTCTCTTCTGGAGTGAACGGGTGTGCTTGCCACCAATTCAAAACAGAACTCGAAATAGAAGGCGAAAAAATCCCTTTGAAAATGGCCAGTGCTATCTATCCGAAACGTTGAGTACATAATAACAGTCTTTCTCAAGACTACAATACGCGGGTTATCCTCGAAAATAATCCTTCATATATCTATATATATCCTCTCTCTACTCTATCTCCTCTCCCTAGTCCTCTCTCTCTCTCTCTCTTCTCTCTCTCTCCTCTGTTTCTTTTGTTAATGTCAATAGCAATATTTCTAATTTTTATATTTAGTATACGTTTTATTCTGAAGAAGGGACAATTCACTCCAAAATATGCTGATAATTCAATAAATATGTGGTTGTCACAAACTTTTTTCTTGTTAATTATATAAATTATGTTAACACAAAGTCATTTTGCAATTGTTAATAAAGGTACAGTTTTCATTAGCGAGATTTCACATACGACGCTTCAAATCGTAAGAGATAAAAAGACAATCACATTTAAAATAATGGTAGATTTTGGATCACCCTTTATATATCAATAGAAGCATTCCGTGTGTACTAGGTGAACGAGTATTGTTAATTGACTTTTACGATGGTTTGTTGTGGCAGAATTTATACTTCCTTCCGGTTATAACATCGCTTCCGGTCGAACGGTTTTCTCGCAATATGGTATTTGGCCATGTCATCAATCACGCCGTGAAGGGTATAATACAATTTCTTTAAAAAAACGCATACATGTCTCAGACGCATGTATCATACCACAGTGTATAACATATGAGTTACTTATCTTGATAGTTTTACAAAAATGAGGTTTAAACTTTTGGTATTTTTTTCATATTAAAATAAAATAATTTTTTCATTCAATCTATACAAATTTTATACATACAACATTTAAAGATTTTAAGAATTGTTATATATCAAACATAACAATTTCGTTGTCTGTTCGTCTATCTATCCGTATGCCTGTAATTTCATACAAAACGAACAACGAAATTAAAACAAATTATTATTAAATTACTAAAACGAAATTACGCGGCTGGAAGTATGGCGCGCACCTCTGCCGCGCAAATGCCAGTGCGGAACGCTATCAATACAAACTTACGTATAATTAGTTTATGTCATTACATGTATGTAGGAAAATCCTGTTTCAGAAAACCCTTTCAGAGATTTGCAACAGATCAATATCCGAAGTGTTATTGTTTAACATAGCGGTAGCTCTTACCACAGGCATAAATATCGACAAGATGGTATGTATATTGGGATGTGAAATAATCTATTTTTACGCTGTCTTAGGTAATTGTCAGGAACATACAAACTATGATTCCGCATAATTTCAGGACTATTGATCATATCGCGCAACAATCGATAAAAATGCGTTATCAATTATATTATATTCTTTTTAGATTCTAAACTATTGTACCTAGGCATATCCTGGAGGAACTCGGTTGGATAAAGCCAAGCATAATGCTCGTACTCTCTCACGCAGAGATGTAAACTTGTTCTGTATTTTCTCTACCATAGGAGAGTACTTAAGCGCATGTGACCCCCAAATCATCAAGCCACTCTCGAGTTTACTTTGCACCAAGGAGTTGTAAATAGTTCTCAGTGCGCGGTTGTTTTCAAAAACTCTCGCAGTACGCAGAACAAATCCTAGCATTCTTAATAAGACCGCCTCCGTGTGATCGTAAAATTTCAGGGTGCTCACAAATCTAATGCCTAGATCCTTAACATTCGACGTTCGTGTCAGATTTCGGTCACTCATTTTGTAGCAATAAAATAAGGTTTTTAGGCCCTAGCGAACGATGTAACCGAACACTCAGAAACATTAAACATAAGTTTGTTTCGCCTCCCCCATTTTCATAGGATTATGTGATATATCTTCTTAAAGGAGATCGTTAGTTATAACTAACAATAACGGAATTTCCAACAATAATAGAAGAATTACCAGGTCACAAAGTAAATTCAGCAATTAGCCTCGCATTAGGCTTCACTTGGATCTCGACTTCTGGAGTGAACGGGTGTGCTTGCCATCAATTCAAAACAGAACTCGAAATACAAGGCGCAAAATCCCTTTGAAAATAGCCAGTGCTATCTGTCCGAAACGTTGGGTACAATATAACAGTCTTTCTCAAAACTACAATACGCGGGTTTAAATTAACCAATTCTTAAACAATTTTAAGAAAGAAATCTACACCAACATACACCTTGGCATATTTTAGTCAGATCGCCACAGTAACAACATCGTTCAAAATAATCCAATCACTAGTGTATATAATATATGTATATATATATATATATATATATACATAACAAGATTTGCAGTGTATATAACCATTTGTGTGGTCGGGGCATGAACGGGGTGTTTAACAATTCTTTAAACAATTTTAAGAAAAAAGTCTACACCAACATACACGTATTCCCTAACTTCTGGCTTCTATCTATTCGCTAGATATCGCCCTAACATTTGAAATTATGATACTGTCGGTAACTTTAATTTAATGTATATAAGTAATATAAAGTTAATTTTCAGTAATAAATAAAATTTTAAAGCTAAATGTTATATCATTAAATCCATCACATGTTACAAATAATAATTTTTTCCGTGTATATTTTTCTTTGCATCCTCCGTAAGCAGTTGAAATTGTAATATTTGAGCGTGATAACGATTCGGAGCCTTCAGCGGTTTTGGTAAAAAAATATTTACCTCTAAAATACGGTGAAAGAGAACTGCAAACTCCAGCTTAGCCTGCATAGAACTCGGATAGTAATGTAATAAATAGAACACGTCTGGGTTTATTTGGGAAAGATATAAGAGACCTCGGCATATTTGGACCATATACAAAGAAGATCCTAAAAATATCGGTGTATTTTTTATTACAAAGCGAGACCAAATCGATATATTTTTTTTGTGTTTATATAGGTACCTCACCAAAATGAATTATGTTTCTTGTGTGTGGTGAGGGATAACCATTTACAATCATAGGTATAGGTAGTGCAATCTAATTAAATAACAATGAGAAAAGAAAGAAAAGAAAATCTAATATATAAAATCTTAATTAATAATACAACATATAGAATAAGCAGTCAAGTAAACAATAAAAATATGTAAGCAGTTAAAAAAGAACAAACTCAATCACAAAGTCATTTCTATAATAAATGAGAACCCATTCGGGTTCATTGAGGGAATATGCACACAGGGCGCAACCGCAAAACATTCACCACCGTGCAAAATAAACTGAACAAATCAAATAATTGTACAGGTTTCTTCATCGATTCGTGGAAAGTACTCGACAGTATCTCCAACGAACAACCCGTATCAGAACCAGAAGAAAACGGTACTGACCAAACGGGTAAGAAGCCACTCACCGAACATACCTCAGATAGTCAGATCAAATGAATCTCCAAGTAATCCACCAATACGTGAATTTGGATTCCCCCAAGGTACGGTCCCTAGAACTTTACCATTTGCCACTCACATAAAGGACACATCTCAACAAAATCAACGGTGAATTGGTATTCCACGCAGACGAGACTGCGCTATGAGATATATCTCAGATATTTTGTTGGAATAAAATCTCAACAAATTAAGATGTTTATCTGAAAACAAACTCAGAGTTCAGCTTAACAATGGTAAATATTCGGACAAAACAACATGACATCGAGACTACATCTAAAACCTTAAACCATAAATATCTACATTGCTAAAATTACAAATATATATTTCGTTTAAGTTACTTTTAGGTAGATTCACATTCACTCAATTAAAGGATGGTCAATGGATTTATATTGAAAGTTTGACGTAAAATATATGTGAAGGGAGGCTTAAGACGGCGAATCTATATAGTGTATACACGGAGACTTGGAACTTGGCCGACAATTGCATTTAATTAATTTCATGGAGCAAAATGCTCTACGCTCTATGCTCAGAGATTGTCTCGGGATGAATATCTTCTTAAAATCTGTTTCGTGGATACGGGTTAAAGGCCACGAATTGAGTTTAAAAGCAAAATAATAAGAAATAACTAGTTTGATAATTTATTACACAATTTTTTATTATAGGTATATTTTTTACTTTATTTCAATTTGAATTTATTTTATGTTAACTAACACGATAATATTATGACTTCTTTACATTATACAAAATTAATAAATAAAAAAATATTTTTACAACGTACCTACGTATATTATCTTCGTTCAGAGTTTTTCGGGAATAGTCAACTTAAAAGCATAATACGGATCGCGCACCGTATTCGGAGAATTTAAAATTTGCAATCCGATGCTCATTAGCGTAACGGCGAGGTGTAATTCCGTTACTTCCAACCGTTAGCCCGCCGTTATCGCCCTTAACGGATCTATGAACATTTCACGCTCGCTTTGGAGGCCTTTCGCTAATATCCCGCCGCTGAATATTTTTCTGTCGCGAAATGTGAGGAATTTCGCGAAAGCTCAATTCGCCCCACATTCGGGACACGCGTTGCGAATAGAGCTTTAGTTAAATCAGGAGCTGCTTTGTATAATCTGTACATTCGGGTTAATCCTTACATTCGGTTTATGTTTTGTATAATTGTTCATAAATGGAAAATTGCAAGGTAAAAACGTTCTGTTTAACTGAAATTGCACACCTTTCAAACCATTTTTAGTTTGTTAACAAAACTTAATTTTTATTTATGTGTACTTTATATTTTAGTACTTAACACAAACATATTTTGCCTACATAAGAATTAATTATTAAGCTATCAAAACGCGAATTTTAAATGATTTTATTTAATAAATATGAATAAATTTTTTTTTTCATTACTTTTATTTTAGAATATCACAACTAGTGTAGATTGAGTGACTAGACGAGAGTGAGTCTCTTCTCACCTAAAGAAGGAAACGGAGCTTATAAAATAAAGCAGTGGAAAAAAACAATAGAATATTGTTATTATTCATAATTATTAAAATGGATTTCCACAAAGTAAATGCCACCACATTAAATTATTTATGATAATGTTTTATTTAATTTTTCAATAAAAACATATTTCGCAATTTTAAAACATAGTTTTATGATATTTAAAACATATAAGACGAATAATACAAATCAATCTATCCAAAAATTATTTAGTTAATACCGAGACACGGACGCGGAACTTTTCCAATCTGGGGAACTGCCTTTACCAATTTCACGATTAAGATTGAAAAACTTTGAGACTTCTACATATGTAAGTCTTTCATAAATGCTACATCTATAATTCCGTTATCAAAAAGCTACGAACTTTGAATTTTGTATTGAATGGTGAAAATAGGTGATGATATATTTTTTCCGTATATTCTACTAATTGATTTTTAGATTAAAATACTCCAATGGAAATCCTTATTTCGTTTTATTTCTATTTTATAACTTTATAAAAAAGGGGGAATATATTTATTGGAAATTTTGATAAAATTTTAGTTCTGTTTATTTTTAATATGTTTATTTAATTTTCTTGGCGGCAAATACGGCTTCGTCTAAAATTAAATTACACATTGCAAAGTAGTAAACAGTGTGCGGTTATATTAAGATAAACTATAGCCTCATAGAGACGAATCTGTGAGTATGAGAAACGTATGTGGAAGTCTTTTTATACGATGGCCTAGGGCTTACAACGTGTATGTCCTCACATACAACTCTCGCCTCATCCACATTCATACATCTTCGCATGCAAGGTCGACGATTGTTGAGGCTTCTAACGGGGCCATCTTCCAGTATCTGGGTAAAGTTATTCATATGTTCAAATCTGATAAATAAAAAAAAGATGTATAAAAATACTTCCTATCCGTTTCTCGTATTCATAGCTTCATCTCTGTGAATAATTAAGCTATGAATACGCGTTTCTCGTATTCATAGCTTCGTCTCTGTGAAACTCCTATAATTTATCTTAATTAATTAATCATCCCTCTGGGGACAAAATCCAGTAACTGTGCTATTACATACCTTCATTTAAAAATTATGTTAATGTACGGTTCATTCATTTTTATATTATTGAACGCAGTCCTTGAATATGATTTTTACCATAGACAATAAAATTTCTAGAAATTACTTTTTTATAAAATCGATGAAAATCTCATTATTTGCATAAACAACCAGTAAGGCAGGTTGAATATATATAAATGTATGTTCTTTTTAACAAATAATTATTAATTGTTATGATATTTTCATGATTGTGATAACCTTGCATAACTTTTTTTTCAATGCATTGTTTTCTGATTTGTTAAGAAAATACGAAATCAAAATAATTGTAAAAATAATAAATAAATTGGACGTTCTACGGAATTGTATTATTTATTAAAGATTGGAGTCAATTATGGTAAAGTTTTCCTATAATTTATAGTTTCGCCCATACATCCCCAGAGCCACTCCGAAGTTGGACAAAACTCTGGAAATCGCGCGATCAATCTCGCAAAACTTCACAAAATGGTGGTATTTTTATTATTTTTTCCCAAGCAAGCTTTTAGTTAATGAAGTCAAAAGCTACGACCCGCTGGTGGTGTAATGCCACATTAATGCCTGACCTGATTTTGCCGTACTATTAAATCAATAAACTATTCATGTTGGCGGTGTGCTCGCGCGAAAGATTATTTTGTGGAAGTGTTTCTGGTCGAAAAGAGATGAAAATATCGCGTTTTAGTTTTAGTAATTTTTTAATAACGGAAGGATTTTCAAAAACACTCCGAGGATTAGGTTTCTCACTTGCAGTCGTGTGTTTGATTCCCCTTGAGTACATTTCTTATATCTTCATTATTTTAAATGTTTCCTCTTGATTTAATTTTTTATATTATTTATATTGTATATCCGTATCCGTGGGGTATATATACAAAGACATCAATATCCAAAAAAATGGAATAATGTTTTGAATGCAGTCGCCGATTATTACTTATTTAGAATGTACTGAATTCTAGATTTTATGTTTCTGTACTATCTTTTCCAAAACATGTTTCCTATAAATTTATAGGCTCTTCCTATAAAATCTTGAATTTAGAACGGTAAAATTAGTAATCTTCTAATACTAAACAAGTAATAATTAATGAATGATGATGAAATTAATTTTTTCTTGGATATTGCTTTAACAACAATGGTGGAAAAGTAATCACATCCTTAAAAAAAAATATATGATAATAATTCTTTATTTAATACTAACTTACACATTTATATGCTCAGCACATGCATTATATCTGTGTTGATATGGAAAAGGGAGACGAGGGACAAAAATAAATGCGAAATTAATTTAAATTTGCCAATCGGTAGAAAAAATAATAGGTACCTATCGATTGGCACATTTTGCATTTTTTGCAATTTTTGACAATTGTCACTATTTTTCATATCTCTTTAGATTTATGCATATGCTCTAATATAATCGAGCATCTTGGTAATATTTTAACTTATCCTTAAGTTAAACATATCTTTCTAAAAATGTCAAATAAAAATTTAAGATTAATATTTCACTTACGCATTTCTTTCCTTTCTTATTTCCTTTCATTAAAGATGTGTATTGCACTGTACATTTACACGTCACACTCTAATTTTGTTGTCATTCTAGCAAGTTACGGACAGACAACAAGAAATAATTATATTTAGATTTGATTACAATCTCAATAAGATGTTTTTCATGCTTACATAAATTTATTCAAAGAAAGTACTTGAAAAAGAACATCTATTCTACTGTATTAAACGTATATTTTGATAGCATTTTATGAAAAGAAATAAATTATACATGTTTTATACAAGTTTTATATGAAACGTACACGTCTCAGAAGAGAGGATAATAATAACATTAAAAATAAACTCAGCTTTTTTTTCACCAAAAACAAAACCATAAAATTGTGAAACATCGGAATTGTTTTATGTATTGTGTTCCTTCATCAATATGAATAAAAGTTCCAGAATACAAAATTGGAAGCGGGTTGCGAGTGCGACGCAGGCAGACGCTTCCTGGTACGCCTGTTTCTTGAAATTGGTTCAGTACTAATTCCAGCATACGATATCGTGAGATATGCGCGATATACGCACTACCTTTCTTATTACAGGGCGATCATAAAGGTATTCTCACATTGCATTTACATTTTAAATTTTATATCTTAATTTTATATTTTAAATTTAAATTTATTATATATTTGTTAATTTAAAAATTTGTTTTAATGTATACTAAATTATATATTTTAACTCTTTTTGCTCTGTAAATAGTCGACTGCCTTCAAACAGGTAATCCCTAGTTAGGCAGTCGAAGTGTAACACAAAACAACAAATAAGACATGAATAAAACTATTATTAGTATTATTATTATTATTATTATCATCATGAATTTAAATAATCACTTACTGGTTTCAGAAAGATTAGTCAGAGATCAATATTCCGCTATCATTCCAATTTCAAATAGTAATCAACGTAAATTATTATATTCCTGATATTTAATATTTTGTTTAAATAAGATTTAATATTAATAATTCAGCCTTCTTCTTTTAAATATTAAAATACAGACTGAAATCTAAATTCAAAAATAATATTTTTTTTGCAATTGGCAATACGATAATTGATGCAACGGATAAAACAACTTCCTTATATCTTTGAATTGTAACATAATGAATAGCTTGTTGGTGTAGTGGTTATGACGCTCGCCTAGTAATCCGGTAATCGGTGGTTCGGGCCTCATTCTAGGACATCAGCAAATTAGTTATATTTTCATAGCATAAGCGTTAAGCTTAATTTGAAAATAGTAAGAATATTGATGCGAAATGCGTACCGTGTTAGAATATCTATTAAAAAATATATATATTAATATGATAGTATTTAAATGACATTATGTCATGCAAAAAAATTATGGGCACATCACGCCTGTGGTTGTGCAAAATTGTATAAAACAAAATAAAATAAATGTATTGACTATTATTTTTAAATGAATTTTAAAAATTATCTTTGCTCGCTAGCCAAACGATGCATTTTAGAATATGTATTTGTTTGTGAATTGTCCTAAGATGAGGAATTCGTAGTTGGGAAAACAATGAACCATCTACAACGATGATATTTTTTTAGTTAATTTGATATATATTTTACATTGTTCTCATCACTAATTTTTTGAAAACAAAGTATATTTTTATGTTAATAATATCACTACAAAATGATTTTGCTTTTTTCAAAGAAGTTGATATACGTTGAGAAGAAGAGAGAGAATATAAAGATGGAAAAACATAAAAAGGATCGACAAATTAAATCTATTATGATTTTATTTTGACTTATTCCCTTTTGATTCCCTTTATATTAACTTGTGGTGTCTGCTTGCTTGCTCGCCGGCTTGCCGTCGAAAAAACTTTGGATCGATTTTTGACCCTTTTCCCGTGATCCAATCGAGTTGAAGTCTGAAGCCGAATCTTGCAAGCAGACTCGTGGCGACGATCAAGAAGATCTATCAAAGTTTAGTTAAAAAAAATTAATCATTATAGTACAATTTCAGATTTTTAGAAATTTTAATGTTTTTTTCAAATTGGAATCATTACAAAAGTTTGATTACTAGCAACGGCGGTCCAATAACGTCGCGGAATATTTTCTAAATTTAAATTACTCCGTCGGTATACATAATAGGTACTTCACTACGAATTTCGAAAATCTAAATTGACTGACAAATGTTTTTAAAATTTAATCTTCAAAGCATGAATTTTCGTATCAAAGCTCAAAACATCTGACATTTTAGAAATATATTAAATTACTGGAAGTTTAGTGTTATGTTATATGTTTTAATTCGTCTTTAATTGTTGTTATATTTTACAAAGATAGGGAGTATAATAAAAACTTGGTTTTTATGGGTTATTTAAAAAATATATATTAATAATAAACTGTTAGATTTTAATTAAAAACACTTATTTACAATACTTTGTCCGATATACGAATTTATATTTAAAATAAAGTGTTCCTCTTCTTAAATATTCTGGAAAGCTTATTTTAAATTTGAATTTAATATGTGAATTTCCGCCCCAAGTCTACGACGTGCGACCCAGACAGTTTTCGTGGATTCGTTTACGTCATCGGCTCGCACGCCACGCACCCCATCGTGCCGATCAGCTGCTCGCAAGGGCGGCTACACATTTGCTGTGAAATTGGAGACGGCATTTTATTGCTCGGCCAAGTTTGGTGTTGATTTATATCACACTTTGCGTGTAATTTCTCCAATGTTCGCCTTCAAACTTATGTTTACGTTACAGTCAATGACCTTGTGTTGTAGATAATAATCGGTAAAAATTCTGCTAATCCACTGAGACTGCACATTTATGATATATAAAAAGTTCATTTATTTAAGAAAAAGTTACGTATAACGCACGTCTCATGTAATATTTAATCTGAAACATTTAGATGAATGCAAGTGAAAAGATTAGTATGTACATATGTTAAGTAAAATAACTAAGGAATTAATAAAAGTACAACAGGGAAATGTAATTACATGTACGAATTGTGCAATATTAAACTGAGGAAATATTTTTTACTATATATATAATTTTAATGTTTTGTTATGAGGGTTAAAGTGATTGTTTTCTTGAAATTTTACTTATTCGTTTAAATGTGCCACCTTTCAAAATGGTTTTATAGAGGTGTAATAAATTCGATTCAATATGTTCTTTTGGATAACATTAATTCGGTATTCTTTTTTAAATGTTTTGTTGCTACTGCTAAAATGTACACAAACATTGATATTTGGTTAAATATAATTTTATCATTCTTAAAATTTTCCTTCAATAACATGAGATCTACAATTTTTTACTAGGTTCATGTCTCATGAAAACTTATATGTTGTGGTATAATAATAACATGCATCATAGATACTAAAGATGTGTTTGAAATAATGGAACACAAACTTTAAATTATTTATGTGGACAACCTTATCAAAATAACCTGCATTTTATAAGTTTCCGGTTTTTAAGAGGAATTTGATATTCAGCTTATTTCCAATATATCTGATTTCTTGTACGAAACATGTTATTATTTATTTACATAGTTTGCATGATGCTAATGTTATTAAATTTTGATCGCCTTATTTTTTTATTTAAACTTATACATATTTTTATTATTACAGATCGTGCCAAGCCTTGTTCAGGTTGTCGGCATGTTTCTTTTTCATTTTATTGCATAAGTAAATAGCATACATATTTAGTTATAGTTACAGTTTATAAAGGATAAAATATATATAGAAAATAATGATATTATAATGAAAATGAGTTGTCTGCAAAAAATAAAGTATTTTTCTGAATTAAATGGTACATTATAGCCTTCTTTGTTATTTAAATGATTGATCCAGCCTCGCGCATGTATTTCATTCTAATATTTTCAGTCCATCACAAAAACTGCAAACACCTTGTTGTTTATAATTTATTTACCACCCTTCCTTTCGCGGAGCCCATCAATCACCGAAGAGATCTGAAAAGCACCCCCGAAAGATACCAACCTTCGTCTGATTTTCATCCCCCAGACTTGATGTTGTTGTACTAATCCAGAGATGACCAACTCACGGCTTCATCCCAGCATGTTCGGATGGAAAAAAACTTTTATATGTTTGTTGACATTTAATGTCTCAGTGACTAAGCATAAATTCTTTCGAGCTTACTACTTAACACTGCAAAAAGATTTTATTTGCTGACTGGTATTTTTGTAGTTAATGTACGACCGTTGTCAGCATTGCTCGAAATATGTAATAAAAACAACTTACATAATTAATTGTAAATGTTCACAAGTCATACAGAAAATTAAGATTAATTATTGTAAGCTTTTTACGAATTTTTCTTTTCTCTTTATCAACCAACCAATATAAACGAACAATTTCTTTCCCGTTGTTTAACATTTACCAAGGCACAATATTATATTATTTAATTTACGATTGTGTCAAGCATTTTTGTATTCTTTAATTTATGACAGACAAATCATACACACCAAGATGTATAGATCCGCAGAATTTTACCGTTGTATTAAATTCAAAGTCTGTTATGCATCTTTTGTGGAGATATTTGCATTACAACTAAAAATTTTCAAATAAAAATTCACTAGAACATTTCTATGTTTATATATGACATGTATGATACTGATATGAAAAATATAAATATAACAATTAAAAATAATATCATAATTATAGGAAAATCAGATCACAATTTTTTTTATGTTAGGGATATTGGTAACACCTTTCTTGTGAGTAAACTAAATCTTTTAACCAGTTATATCCGACCTTTCCCCCCCCCTGAGTGCCTTCCAAGCTTTTAGGTTTTGATTTTCTCTATTATTGTGCAGAAATTCATATAATTTCTAAAATCTGTGGAAAAAAAAACTTGTAAGATGGTTCCTGTTACACGAATTTTAGTTGTATTGTCCTTGATATAAATAAAATTCACCCAAGTAAGATGGTAGGTACGGTTAAATGTTTTATAATTTAATATATTTATTAGTATGTTCTAAGAAGACAATTACTGGATTTTGTCTACGATCAATGATTAATATAGATGCCTTACAGAAACAAAGGAATGTATAGAGGTCTTTATTGATCACTTAAGCCAGCCAAATCAGGTAGTATTCCCTGTGGGCACCCAATAAAGACATTCGTACATTCTTTCCCATATATAAATAGCTTCGTCTCTGTAAGACATTTATAACCTATCTAAATTAAATATTTGATAATTTACAAATTAATATTTGATAATTTTAATACAATTGTTGCATATTTTCGTTTAACCCGAAGATGCTTTGTACGAGAAATGTTTAAAGTTTTTGCCCGACCCATACCTTAAATAGCGTGACCCGCGCCGCATGATTTTAATTATTAATTTTCCCACAGACGCCGACGCCGACGCCGACGCCGCAGTTGTCTAGGCCTTCTCCAACAAGGGTAAATCCTAATGGTCCATTCCAAGTTCCTCGCGAAGTTTTCGTGATGAAACGCCTTTGTTTTGAAGTCATTTAGCAGCTCCATATCTCCCCACTTCCTTTCAGTGTGTGGTACAGCAAACTTCTACGCCATTCTTGATAACTTATTCTGCTCCTTGTATATGTTTTGTTTAATTCATTTAATGTTCAATGTACGTGCAGTCCAAAAGGAGTAATAAAGTATACACTATTTTTATAGCATCATTTAAAAACCGCTGTTGTAGACAGGACAAGGCAATTTCATTTCTAAGCTCTTCATTTCCGCACATTTCGATCTTCCTTTACCACACTATCTTACGTGTATTTATGTTAAAATAGTTTTATAATTAAATAATGATAAATTATAGAAGTCTCATAGAGACGAATCTGTTTATATATGAGAAAAATGGATGGAAGTCTCTTATACGATCTCTCAGGACTTACAACCTGTATGAGCTGGCTTAAGTGATCACTCTACATTATGCAAGGTTCACCAATTCCATCGTAAGAACATTCACACATTATCAAATTTTTTGAAACTTCTGTATACATATGTTTTCGAAACAAGAACATTTCATATATTGTACTGGTCTCTGCTAGAGACATCTGTTGTTATTTTTTCTTCTTAACAAGTTAGTATACATAGATTTCGCAACTGGTAAGGAGACTTTATTTTCTTTTTCAAAGTGGAGTTTTTTTTAAGCAATATTCCTTATTAACGTAAATATGATATATTTTCCAATTATTACATATCTACTAAAATACGCCTGAAAATCAATATTTTCAATATTTAACTCTTATCATGCACCAGCATATTATAAGTATAAGTACTGTAGTATCAGTGTATCCAATACATAAGTTTTATAATTGTTTTTCATGGTCTGATAAGATGTTCTTCAAACGCGATATTCTTAAAAAATATTAAAAATTATATGTTTTCTCATGTTCACTCGTGAAACACCTATAGGAGAAAATTTACCTTTTTTACCGTAAAGTGAAGAGATCTAACTATACTTTACAACTATACAGTATAATTTTAATATTTTTTATAATTGTTTACCATTTTTTGGAATACTTTAATAGTTGGATTGTAATTCATTAAATATGAATTAATTGCATCAAAATGATATTTTATCTTCTCTTAAACCTAACATCATAAAATCATTGCAGCAATAACATTTTTTTAAACTATTGATACCGGCTATTACTTTGTGCATTTCAAATTAAATTAAACACCAGTTCACTTGTTAGTTAAATCACAGTTACGTCACAAGGTAAGTCACAGTTAAATCACTATATTTTTGGTATGACAAACCACTTTCGGAACCGCCGTTTGCTATTCAGGGTAAACTACAAACTAAACATTATAAAATATAGGCAATTATATTTTTTGGAAACTTATGCGTATCTACCGTATGACAACATTTTAAACGTTCAACATTCTTTTATTGCCTGCTTTTATTGTTTTTTTTCCAACATTTTTTTTAATATAAGACCATGTTGTACACGCTCTTAATTGAAAGGTGGACATAAACATTTCTTGCTTTTTTTTATATGCATTTTTTATTCAAATAGTCTTTCAAACAGTCAACAGTTCATAGGTGTTCCTAGGTCAAAATTTTCATAAAATATTATATAATTACACAATACACTTTTTATGATAAATTAATAATGTCTTATTTATTATTAACACTTAAAACGGAAAATTAAAGAATTTTAAACGATGAAAATAATTAAAATAGTATTACGGCAGGTACACAGGTACAAAAACAAGCATAAAAATATATTTTGTATTGTTTATTTTGTAGTTTACCCTGAAGAAGGAAACAGATTGGTCTTCTTGAAAATATAGTGGTTGAAACCAAGTGAATGTTTTTTTAATTTAAAAGTATATTTTTAATATATATATTTTCCAATTAATCTTATTTGTTAGCGCGTTTTATTTGCGTTGTGGAAATGAAATGCATAAATAAATAACACGTTTTTAATATGACATAATAATATGCCGTAATACGTGTTTATAAATAATATGGTCTCTATTTTCATAGACTTATTCAAAGATTTTTTTATAAGAACACTTACAACAGTGTTTACGCGTTAACGTATTACTAAAATTTATTCCAAAAGTCTTACTTGCTACCAGATTGAACGGTTCACAAGATTTCTAATAACATTTTAGTGATCCAAGTCTGGCGAAGTAAAAACAGTAAAAAGAAAAAGGCCGGAAAAGAAACGTAGACATTATAAAAAAAAGGCCTAGTCGGAAAATGTATAAAAGGCAAGAACCAAAAAAATGACCCACATCAGAGAAGGGTTGTTTGAACGTTTGGGTGGTTTCGCTAGTAAGACTTATGTAGTTGTTACAAGAACGTACATACTACGTTAGTAATGTAATTTTTGTTATTGAAGGACCGATATTGATGAGTCACGGGGTTGGAATAAAATGATACTCTTCATTTTCTTACTTCTCTCGTCTTGAATATTTTACGTTATTAAAAGGGCTGAGACCCAGTTTTAATCAACATAAGCCAAGTCCGTGACCACGCACAAATGTATTTTAATCGTGAGTCGGGACCTGTCGGAAAGTTACCCTTATTCGGTAACTTCATTTGGGTACATTAACCCTATCCAGATAATAAATTTCTAAGTTTATTAATTTTGTTTTTGAATTATGGATTCGAATTACAATTGTAGAAATACGTGTATGTAATATCAAACATGTTCTAAACCTTTTTTTATTTTTTAAGCTTCTTCCTCAAATAAATTAAAAGAAAACACTTTGTATAAAACCACTATTTATTGAATTATATATATATTTTGGGGCCAATGGTCACTTCACGATACAACGTATACTAAAAATTAAATTGGAAGTATTAACAAAACCAAAAAGAGATATATGCAAGTTAAATAACTTACTAGGAACTAATGTGAAAATGAATTTAAAAAGTAACTATTTAGCACAAAGGAATTGGTTATTTCTAATATTTAATTTAATTTTCTATAATTTACTTTAATTCATCTAATTGCAATCATTTGTTATTCGTATATAAAATTTCTAAACCTTTGTTATAATCAAAAGAATGTTTTTTTTCCAAATAAACTTACGTAATTCAAAATAATTACTGCAATTTATACATCTTAAATGCTCATTAATTCTAATATCAAAATATCTACAAGTTTTACCAACCTTTATAATTTTTTTTGCAACCATTACAAATTAATTTTTAAATTTCCGGATTTTTTTAAATAAATACATAGTACTTTTATATAAAGCGACTTCTTTTTATTAGTATAAACAATGTTACCTTGTTGTTATCGATGAATATATTCTCAAACTTAACATTAGTATTAAGAATTTAAAATTATTTTTTAAATTACTTTTCAAATTCTGTATACCTAAAAAAATTTATTATACATACAAATTTATATTGAAAAATCGCCACATGAATAATTACGAGAGTGTGGAGAAGCTGCGAGGAGAGGGAGGATCTTTCTGACATTGTTACGCAAACCACATCTACGGGCAAAATTTTAGCGACCCCCATTCCTCTCTCGTGACTGTGAAGGGAAGATTTTCATTTTACTTTTTAAAGATATAACATTTATATATTTATAAATAATAAATATGATTTCTTTTATAGCAATGATAACTAGCAAATATTAACAATCAAATTATTATTATATATGTTATATCTCACCAAAAAGTAACAAGATTCTTGCGTGTGGTGAGGGAAAAGTACATGTTCTTATTCCCGACTTTAAAGTCTTCATGGGAGTCTTAAATCTGCCATTTTTTATCCCTTGAAATCGATGTTGTGGTCCAGTTTGCTGGTCACTCGCCTATATTCCAGGTTCCTTTTGACATGATCTTATATACGTGCGCGTATTACGGGATTCATCTTCTCTTGATACATGTCCACTCCATTCTTCTTGGTTTCACCTTTCTCAGGGTATGTGGGGGTTAAATTGAGATTTGGTACACTTTTGAGAAAACGCCGTGGTTAATATACATGAATACTTTAATAATCTTATTTAGCGTTAGTTGGGATCGAGTTTATCATTAAACATACTGTGTGCCTATAATCCCCTTACTTAATCCGTACAATTTACAGGACGTGTTAGGAACAGAATTATCATTCAATTTCATTGGATTGGATTCATTAAGCGCAGTGTTATTTTTTTTAAAAATAATACTGTAAATATTAAGATTCTAATACACGTGTCTTCTAATAAATGTTTTTAATTAAAATGTTTTCTTTTTGTAAATGAAGTAATTAATGATGAAAGTTGTACAGAATAAAGTATTTAAAGGATGTTACTAATTTACTGGTGAAATATTTTTATTTCTAATTTATACGGCGTGCAAGATTAAATATGTAGGTAAAATATAAAGATAAGCAAATTTCGCAACACAACTGCTCATGCATATGGATATAATTGCACGGTAATAGGCAGAATATTAAAATCTAAAATTGATAATAAACTTAGGGAAATATACATATTTAAACTAAGGCCAAAACATTAACACCACTGATAATATTCTTTGGCGAAAAATTCTATACAATGATCCGATTTCTACTTAAATTACAACTAAATTCCATACTCAGTTTAGACCCGTTTTTACATAAATAATAATACTGGTAAATTTTTTTCTAATAAAATAGAGATGCGAACATGGAATACATGTCAAATCAATATTTTTACTATTTTCAAACTAAGTTAAACGCTTGTATTATAAAAATAGGACTAACTTGCTGGTAAAGAGTGAGGTTCGAATCCGCGACCTTTGGATCACGAGGTGACAGTCTTATCCACAAGACCAACAAGCTAACTTTCATTTAATACAAAAACAAAAATAGGTAGGTATTTTGTAAAAAAGCTATATAAAATAACTTGTGGAGTCTGTGATTAAAAACATATAGATAAATACAAGAACAAAACAAAATTGCCATTGCCTAAAAAATAACAACTTCTCGCAATTCGCCAACACATAATTTATGAATTTCTTTTCGATCAATTTTCCAACGATTCTTTCGACAGTCACAAATTAAAACTACTCTACTTGGTTCCTCATAAAGGATGGATAATGTGTAATTTAGAAATCTTTGATATCCTAAAAAAATTAAATTCTGAGAAGACACACATAGGAATAATATCACATTTCTCTGATCCTAGACTTGTTTCTGTTAATTACCAATAAACTTCGTGGCTCCCTGCTCCACCCGAATAGATTGATAAAAAATCGTATTTAAGTTAGTTATAAACTTTAGCCGATGTTGAGAGGAAGTGTTCTTCTCGAAACTAAAGCAGTAATAAATATTTTAAATATTTTGTTTAAATAAAGATTATAATTAAAGTAAATGTTTCGGTTACTTACTGAAACTATATTTTTAGATTTCTTTATCAATGACTCAAACTATTTTTTTACAAAGCACCTTAAAAAACCTACTAAACGCTTTTACTTATAGCAAACTCTTTAATTGTGGGTCATTTTACGAATGGTGGAATGTTTGCTGAATATTTAGCTTTGAGTAGAAGCAGAGTATCACATTTAATAAATTGGTTTTAAAGTATTTTAGCTTATTTAAGGTTTCCTTCATAATTTATTCTTGTATTATAGAATATTTTTACAATTTAATGTAAATTTTATTATGATTTTAAAGTGAAAAGATTAAAGTTAAGGTGGGGTTCCTACAATTTGGAAATAGCCGTTTCATGAAATGCTCCCTTTATCCTTTAACCTTATACATTTTTAGGGTTAAGGGTAAACCATACCCAGCCGTATCTTTAAGGGCACCCTCCCTTCACATATATGGGGTAGTAAATATTTAATTCCCTAACTTGACCGAAGCCGGGAATAGGAGGTTCTTTCATCGCTGTTTCAAAGGAAAAATGTTTTGAATATTGGGTAAAACTTAAATACGGGGAGCTCTAATAATCTGTATAGTACGAACAGGTAATCTACACAAAATTAACGTTTTTTAATAAGTGTCCTTCAAAAATTTCGAAAAACAATTCCGTTACGAAAGTATAATTTACTTGGTAGCCGCCATGTTCCTAAGTGAATTGTGCCCTTAAAACGATAAGGTCATTGATATTCTTTACACATGATATATTCTTTACTTAAAAATTCATTGAACTATATAGATTGGAAAGCAGCCAACCCAAAAAACATGGAACTGAGAAAAAGTGAAACGGAAAAAATGTACAAAATGTGGAACCAAGAAAGAATCTAAAATTTCAATCTACAAAAACCTTGTAAATCGATTTTTCATAATTATTGCATATTTTTGCGTAGGGCTCAGTATTGAGATGTTTATTTATATTTTTCAATTTAATTATAAGATTTTTTTAAATTTAAGAAATTTAATTATAATTATAAAAAACTCATATTTACGAATATGCGAATTCTATGAATTTAATAAACCATGAAGAAAAAAATATCTGAGGCGTACAAATGTTTAACCCCCATCGATTTTTTCTACAAAATTATTTTTTTGTAGAAAATATCTAACGGGGTTTAACGTTAAAAACATCGTGTAGAATTAAAAAGTTACATAATGCGTCCATACCACATATTTGTTTTTAATTAATATTTTTTTCCAAGGATTTATAAATTTGTCGCCGCAGAAAACTGTCAAACCACTTTTTTTGTGTTGAAGAGTTAATTTAACGGTGATGGCCGCGATGTGGGTTTAAAAAACTATAGCAGTTAAAGCTTGAAAGTTTTCAGCACATAAAGATATTCTTAGCATTTTGTGGGTTGAATGCTTTCTGCATAACTCCAATTAAGGAGTCATATTTAGATTTTTTTGAAAAGTAGAGATGCGAATGCGGAATTTATGTCACATCAATATTTTTACTATTTTCAAATTAAGCTAAACGCTTGTGCTATAAAAATAGGGCTGATTTGCTTGTCTGGAGTGAAACCTGACGGAGAGCGAACCTGCGACCTTTGGATCACGAGGCGAGAGTTCTAACCACAAGACCGACAAGCTACTCTATATAAAACTATATAAAACAATAATTTTCAGAAGGGACGTAATTCTTCATATACGTCAAGCTTCATATAAGTCAAGGCAACTTTTTAACATCGTTGATCAATAATATTAAATTCGTTTTATTTATTGCTGAATGCTGAATCATATTGGCGGGGCTGAAACCCGCAGACGGCCATATATTATTGTTCAATATTATTGTATTATTATATTAAAGTATTGAGTCTGCTTTCAAGATGAGGATGTTTTTATACCGCGTCGTACTTTACTAACAAACACCTTGTTACCCGCATTTGATGCAGAAAGTCAATACAATTGATGACTCGTCAATTAATTTTAAATCCAATAAATGTTTATTGAACGGCTTTCAACATATTGAACGTCCCTTTTATTGATAATATTTATTCTCACACCGTCAATAATATTGATAGTGTGCGAGGACCTTTATATATTTACATTCACTCTTAATTTTCTATATTGATTGACATCAATCTTATTTACTCCCTTTCTTTTAACTCGTAGCGTCTGCTTGTCTGTTGCCTGCCGAGAAAGCTTTTGATCGATTTTTAGCCCTTTTCCCGTGATCCAATTGAACTGAAACTTTGCAGGCAGACTCGTGGCGACGATAAAAATGATCTAACAAATTTTCGTTTAATTTTTTAAAATAATAATGGTATAATTTTGGATTTTTCGAAATTTTAAAGATTTATATATTGTTTATTTTTCGAGCCCAACGCGCGCGAAACCTGTTCCAATGAGAAAGGGAGTATAATAAAAACTTAGTTTTCATGGGTTAGTTTTTTTTATTTTCTACATTATTTCTGTATTTTCTTCTATAAAAAGCGTATTCTGTAACATTATAAAATGTTTTTTCTTTGTACAATAATGTTAATATTGTACAATTGTACAATAACTAGGACTATTTTCTATCCGTCAGGGCTATTAACGACCTGTTGAAAATCTATATTTTATAAAATTTAGTAAATATTTAAGGACTAGGGTATGCCTATTTGCTCACGCAGATCGAAAATTAATTATATTTGGGTATTTTCAAATTTTATTAAATAAATTTATACCACTTCGATGCCGGGGTCTACTTTAGTTAACCCCGTGTGGTTTGAGAGAAAGGGTTTTCTAGTTAAATTGGAAGCGACTGAATTTGAATATTTTAATAAAGTGTATTTAAGCAACTGAAAGTTGGGATGCAGAATTTCAATCACAATCAACGGAGACCACAGAATTTTAAGTGATTTTATGCAATCTGCCAGCCGTGCTTCATAAATAATAGATTCTAGTTGTAGATATAAATCCTCGTGAGAAATGTTAGTTCATTACGTAATATATACATAAAAGACAATAAGCTATTATAAACTCTTACGTATGTAAATAATTTATGTATTCACAGAATATAAACTATTAATCTACATTTCACAATGATTTTCTATCACATGTGTTCGAAGAAATTTGCAATTTCGCGAAGCGTTGCACATTTATTGAAGAGGAAATTAATGTATGCAAGGAGGATCACCAATAGGGGACCGATAGAAGGATTCGTATTATATTGCCGATATCGTGTGCTTGTATGAAACTGAAAACAATCTAGTCTACAACTATACTGATTTCACAAATAAAGTTTCATTTGTGGATCATTTGGAGTAAATTATCATAAACTTTGCGCGCAAATGTCGAGTTACTTAATATAACCAGTATGTCGACATATATCGAGATACTAGGAGATACACAATAAGGTGTTGGCGTGGTAAGTTTATACCTACAGTATGTATTTATTAGAGTGGGTTAATGTTAATAAATTTTAATATGGACGCTTAACATGAAATAATTAAATATACCTATTAAAAATAATTATTTTTTAATATCGTATCATTATTTAATGTTTAAAACAATGATATGGATAATAACAATATGAATATTTGGGTATGTTTGTGCGGAACAGCGAGTAAATAGCCATCCGCTTTATTGAATTTAATATTCAATTAATACCTCTCTATATGATATCATGAAAAAATGAAAATTACGCTTCCTGTCTCCGGAAACATACATGAGAATACCAAAATACGCCAACAAATTATAACTTATCTGAGATATGCTATTCTCTTCAGCTTCGAAGAAAGTCAAAATCGTCAGCCGCAAAGATCTTAGTGCCGCCCTTTAAAGCAGATATCTTGAGAAGTTCCAAAAGTTCCTTCACGTCACAAAATAACACGCGAAGGAAATATAATTGGTGAAATATCTACCGGAAAAAAATGATCACAAAAATTTACTGATCAAATATTATATCCGTTCATTCAAGACGAAAAAACTATTGTTTTTTCTCTTTCGAATTTGGAGTCAAATCAAATCTTTCTTCACGCCGGCGAGGCGTGGCGCAGTGATATAATCTATTAGGAAAACTGTGCACTGGCGCAGGCTGACCATCAATGCCATCTTTCGTCGGATTTAGCTTCACACAAGCAGCGTCATTGTCGACATAATACGGAAAAATCAAATATGCCTCCGGGAGAGGCATTTTTTAAATGTATTTTTTGTATTATATTTTTAATAGTTATTTAATTAATTATCCTTTTGAAAGGTATATACATTTATCTATTATGTTGCCTTACCAATATTTTTAATAAGAAAAAACTCAATTTTTCCCAAAATCCATTCACAACGTGTTCGAACTAATCCAAATATTTGTGTAACCCGTACTGCGCGATATTCGTAGGAAATGCAAATATGCATTTCTTTACGTTTCATGGTGTTGGTTCGTAGTATTAATTATAATAATATATAAATATTTATGTAAATAATAATATAATAAATTTTATATCTATAATCTATATGTATATTTATTTCTATATATAGAATAATATACAATTTATATATAAATAAAAAATAATATATAATTATATAATAATATATAAAACAGACTAGCAAGTTAGTTCTATTTTCATAGCACAAGCGTTTAGCTTAGTTTGAAAATAGTAAGAATATTGATGTGACACGTATTCCGTGTTCACATCTCTATTTTTATTAAAAAATATATATATTTTATTCCTTCATTTGATTACTTCATAGAGTTCCTCAAAGTTCTTTAAGGGTATCGTTCTGAGTCATTCATGTTATTTGTTTTAATAATTACCACGACATACTCGTATTTTTTATAAAAAATTGCTTAAGAAAGATTGTATTTCTTATACAAAACCGTGGAAATACAGCCTATTATTAGCAGTGTAACCTAAGTCCACGCTAAGGGCGCGCCACTGGTTTACGAAGTAGGGATGAATTTTTTACTTACTAATAATAGTAATGTAATTTACTGTTGTAAACAAAATACGAATTCCACGTTATTATCAAATTGCTGACGGTGCTTGATTCTGAAAACAGTTTGAAAAGCTGGCAAATACGCTTCCTAGCAGTAATAGAAAATCTCTGCCTAAATAAATTCCGAGGCATTTTGGGTTTATGCTAATACAATTTAAAAGCGCTTTCAGAGATGATCTTACCAAAGTACCTTTATTGTACTCTCTTTGGCGACCCATTTTTGCTTTTTCTTCTACATTTTTTCTAAGAGTATGAAAAGATATCTTTATCCAAAACTGCCTAAGACATTTTCGTGGTTTAAATAAGACATGTAAATATTATACGAAAATTATTCCAAGCGAATCTAGTAGATATATAAATTATTGTTATATCAAAATTTCGTAATTATATTACTTTTGATATTTGATAGCCATATGTATACCCGTGAAAAATCACGGGACAATCGTTCCTTTAATGGTAAAACTTACTAAGAGATAATGGGATTTAAGATTCAAAATGTGACATTATTTTATGAGTTTTACCACTAAATATAAATAGACACGGAATATTCACTTAGGGCCGGTTGTATCAACTCGGTTTATAGTAATATTTCGTTTAAAGCGTAGATTTTTGCATTCTCCACCAATCAAACAACCCGTCTACGTAAAAACCTATCTTTAAATGAACTTTTACTTTAATCCAATTTGATACAACCGGGCCTTACTGATTTTTACCTGGAATAGAGATGGAAAAAATATTTATGTTTTTATGTATTTATAACTCATTTTGGCCAATATTCTGGTTAGTGAGTTTACCTCTAAAGGGACATAATAATAATATAATTAATAACGATCCTCACGTGTAACATGAGCCGCGCGCTTATTGGTGTTACACTTTTATCATCTAAAATTGTAATACCAGCAAATAACGGTTGTTACGGGCCAACAGAGATTCGAAGTTAGGATAATTGATAAACTAACAGGGGACAACTTGCCTCGAATGTTGGTGGTTCGAGCCCTATTCCAGGCCACCAACAAATGAGTATTTTTTTTCATAGAATAAGCGTTTAGTTTGACAATAGTAAAAATATTGATGTGATACGTATTCCATGTTCACATCTCCATTTACATAAAATATATATACAATGGCCCATTTTTAGCGTTCGTGTGTACAGCACATTAATACATAATTACATATGAAAAGGTATATCATCGTCATGCTAAATGTCTCAACTCAGTTGATAAAAATTTCGAGATTTTATTTTTGTATAATTTTCTTAATAACTAATAGTTAATTTAATATTACCTCCCCGTCAATTTATTTAGTATTTGATTAACATTTCAATCTAAAAATCACGATGATTATGGTCAAGTGCATTTAGAAATTAAGCAAAAAAATTTATCGCGTTTTGCATGGATAAAATTATAATTTGTTTAATATTCAAAATAATTCATTTCAGAAAAGCGCCAGGAGATATCTAATGTAAATTTATGCTTATTTTTAGAATCATAATAAAAAATTTATCACTGAAAAAAATGAAATAAGAAGAGAATAATTTTAAAAATATTTATTAATAAACAATTATCATTTTTATAACGTATTGACAAAAATTATACAATAATAAACATAATTTCCATTATTAGAAATTGAAAATAAAATCCATAACATTATAAGTAATTTGTATTTCAGATACATTTTAAATTAATCGTAATCACTTTGCAAACTTTATCTCTTGTGTAAAAAATAAAGTTCCACATGTAATTCGAACTTTTTTTAATTTCAAGGAATATCAATTTCACTTTTGGTGTTAAATATTGACACTGTTTAAAATTACTGATTTTTGTGTTATTGATATTTTCTTCTTAAATGAAAATTGTGAATTTTAAATAATCTATACGCCGTAATGTAGATGTATTGAAATTAATTATTTACCAACACATGTGCAACGAACATATGGTGGACCAATGTGGGTATTTTACGTATTACATTAATACATTGTAAATTTTATACACTGCAAATATATACGTATAACTAACTAACCATCACGCCTTTTCCTCCAAGGGATAGGATACACTTCTATTCTGGAACAGAAAAATACTTTTTGCTTCGACCACATCCATACATGTTTTCACCCACGCCCTTCAATTGTTGAAGTTTTAACATGATGGGATACTCACATCATGAAATCATGATGTAAGTGCCCCATTAATTCTTACGCAAACACTTCTTCCCCCGTACACGAATGCAAACTCCTCTGTGATTTATAATATAAATAAACAAACTGTTAGCTTCAATATTTTAATCGAGTTTAATATTCATTCATATAGCATAAGTACTTATATTTAAGCATTGAACCTAAGAAAATCTTGGCAAGACATAATAGGTTCTCGAGTTTGTGAAAGCTGTGTATTGGTAAGCTTATAAAGTAATTTGTTTTTAAAACAATTACATCATTAAATTCATCTAAAAACCTAATAGTTCGACTAGGCACATCGAAATCAGATCAGTCAAATAGAGGAGTTACATGACTCATATTAACATTTTTCATATATTATTTTCATTAATATTTTCACCATCAGATTTATTCATACAAGATCCACCCCTACAATTATGTAGGTACCTACGTATGTAGGTAACCCTTAGCGTAATTAACCAGATTAATTATGACGTCACTCCCGCCTTGCCAGGTTCGTCAGTGTCGCCGATTACACACAGCTAGCTATAGCTGGAATGTGCCAATAGTCGCTCGGCGATATGTCGCAATTACCGAATGTCAATCAATAATTATTGGAAATTGTACATTTTGCATGTCACGCCTGGCGGAAATTAAATTTGGCGAGGCCCAATACGGGGTGATTTTTTCGCGTAGCAACTTTTTCACTTTTACAAATAATTTTTGATTAATGACGTTATCTGAAAATTCAACCAAATTTTCGCTGGCGTCAAATAATTAAAAATAATTTAATAATATTTATGAATACAGTAATAATTTTTAACAACAAATAATTTTATGATAATTTGGCTGATTGCATTTTTGTAACTCATTAATTTTATTTCTTAATTTGTTTTTAAAATCTTCTTCTAGGTCTGGATTGAAGCATTGTCGCCTTTGAGTTCCAAATGTCTTGACCTTTTGAGTTTTATTAAGTTTTAATTTTTTTCTTCTTTTTTTTTACTGACTGGAATCTGGTAGTCTTTGGTTTGGTTACGCTTCCGTAGCTAGATGGTTTCTCAAGATGCGTACCATCCATAGTAATTAAGATTTATTATAAATCAATTTATTGATACATCGATCAAAATACACTGAATAGTTCAGTCTCCTGTCCATGTAAAATACAATATAAACGTTTAAATAAATAAATTAGCTCTATCATTTTATATACTTTTTCCATCGCAGCTCACAGGGAGCGTGGACGATCTACAAACACGCACCCTTAGGGGGTAGGTATAAGAAATTAAGAATTCTGTTTATGTAGGCATTTATTATTCCGTTGGCTGTCGTTAATTATCAATAATGAAGATATTATTTCTGCTTTAAATTTGTTTTAAAATTTATACAGCAATCCCTGCAAGTACCAACAGCCATTTCGTTCCATTGAACGAACTTGAATGGGGAATCACGCTCCAAAATATTTTTTGTAGATTCATAATCATATTAGTGCCCATTCAGTGTATGTAACTACAACACATGAAATATGGATGATACAGTATCAAAATACTTATGAATTTATTGATTATGTTAAGATGTGTTTCTTTAATTAATTCTTAATTCCCTGTATATTTTCGGAGTAATACTGATTAAATTTATTCTTCAAATGAATAAATTCTATTTCAAAATTTGGCTATTTTTGGAGATATTTGTACATTATTGGAACTAACAGTTACGTAGTTAATATAATCATTGACATAGAAAATATTAAATTAACGTCTGTACTGTTAGTTTTTTTGCCCAGTCACGGACAAATTTTTTATAAATTATTTTATTTATATTAATGTTATATGTATTCTTATAGCAAAATTAACGTGTCAACAAGAATGTGTCGTACGTACAATATATATATTGTGCTGACCTTAATGTTGACACTGATATTCAAAAAGTCGCTCTTACACAACATCCATTTTCTTAACAATAACCTGATCTAACATAACCTGAACCATATAAATGAATTATTTATTAACATATTCTTACATGATCACACTACAGTGATGCACTATATATACATATGCATGTGGCTAGAGCAGGCCGAAGACATTCGTAAATGGGATAGTGGGCTGAGTTTGAAATAATAATGTATTGTTTCTTACGTATTTTTTACCCAGTGTTCTGTAAGTATCTTATTAAAAATATAAACAAATGCTTATCATGATCGTCCATGTTGAATCTTTTTAATTTGACCTTTTTGTTTTGAGTTATCTGAACTCTTGGCCTCCGAGCTTGCCAGGAATTTTCTTGGACCTTTGTTTTATTTGGCTTCTACGTACGCAGGAAAGTAAAATAAATCAGCGAACGAATGCATCCAAGATGGCTGTATTCTTCGTAATTTAATGCTTTAAGTTATCACTTCAAGTAAACTGTCTGCGTTACGGTGCTTGTTTCCGTGCACGAATAAAATAGACGGCGTTTCGGATTTAAATGCATTTTACTTTCAAATTATTTATATATAAATATACATACTGCAAAAGTACCTTGTTTTAGTGAGTGTGATCGTAAATTTTTGTTTGTTCACTAAACTATACGCACGAAAGTACGTATAGTTTCAAAACTAAATTGAAATATCTACTCAAAAAATTAATCTCAACAGCGCTATGAAAAAATCTTGTCAAAAACAATCATTTTCTTTTTATTACATTATATCGTTTTTCATTATTCCATTATAATGCTACAATTACTTCAACAATATATAAAAATGCCTTCCACTTTTAAACACGAGAACTAAATTCTCTTTCTGTTATGCAAATGTATGATATGATGTAATTAACACCTTTATGTACGGTGTACATAATTTAAATTAAATGCAATTAAAAAACAATGTTGATTGAGTTTAATTATAGAAGTCTCACAAAATCCATGCTATTTATATGGGAAACACGTATAGAAGTCTTTATAGAACAGCCACAGGGCTCATGACCTGTATTAGATAGCTGAAATGATCCTTTTGCACAATGCGACGTTCACGAATTCCACCGTAAGAATACCTAGCCGTTATCAAAATTTTAAACGTTGTATATATAATATATGTTCTTTATCTGTCTTATTTCATTTATATGAAGGGACTATGTTATAGCCATCTTTGGACGAAAAGTGTTAATTCCCATGACATAGTATACATAAATAGATGTCGCCGCTGGTAATGATAATGGTAATGCTGCTCTATTATTGATTTGCGTGCCAGCTAAATGACTAATATTAAAACTCACATTATCTAATTTTATTTAAATAATTGTGTTACCTATCAATACCGAAAGCGATTTGGCTGTTACCGCCCAAGTACAACAGTGAAGTCAAAAAATACTTTTTGGAAAAAAATACTGTCTCTTCAATACATTTTCATCAAAATATTGTTCTAGAAATATTGGCGGCAGATAATGAAAGGATTGTAATTAAAGTAATTACAATCATTATAAAATCGATTTTAAACCAATGGGATTTCTGCGCTTCCATTAAAATTGCTTCCCAGCGTCGACATGTGTTGGTATTGGTACGACATATCGTGACGCGTTTAAGACATGATTTGTTTTTAAAATAAATTGCTTTGTAAAATAAAAAAAGTAAAATCAGAGAGCTTTAGCTAGAGTGATCTGCACTTAAATTCAATTTCTGATCACTGAACACCAGAATAAATGTACATGATCTCACGTAATTTCCGTGACCAAAATTAGGACTGTGACTGGTGGCAATAAATCAATACGAGCTTGTAAATTTTGAAACAATTATAAAAAGTTCATACTAAAAACATAATACCTTAGTAAATGTCACGCTATATTACAAGAACAAGTTTTTACTTAAGAGACTCGGATCGAGACCAACTTCTAAAAAATACGTCTTGTTTACTAGGGGATAAGACTATGCAACAATAAATACTTTAATTGCAGTATAAATATGTCTTACACAAATGCGAGAGGGAAAATTTTTCAGCTGTGACCCATTCATCTTTCCTAAAGAACTTGTTTTGTTTAACTCTGTACATATTTTATACTCTGTGATAGTAATAAAAATAAATAATAAAAATGAATAATTTCTATAGCGCCATTTTCGTGAAAATTTCACCTCAAGGGCGCTATGGGGCTAGCGATATTTTTTTAAATATCTGTTATTGAATATGTAAATATCATAATTATCACCTTTTAAAAACTCTATGATTATCGATAAATAACTGGTTATCCGGCATTAATTTCATATTTTAAAGATTTACCTGTAGGTTATGCCATATCTTGGCATTTTTGCATGTTCGCATCTAATATTATGATTGTAAATTGTAGTAAAAAAAGCCGTATGTAGAGTACTCGGATTTTCATTGAAGAATAAGAAATTGGAAAAAAAAATGCTTTCAAATGTTCATAAATCTTTTTTAAAATACAGAAAATAGTCGACATGCGATCGAGGCTTTGGGTAATGAATTTTTTTTTTAAATAGAGATGCGACCACGGAATACGTATCACATCAATATTCTTACTATTTTCAAACTAAGCTAGACGCTTGTGCTATGAAAATAGGACTAACTTGCTAGTCTGGAGTGAGGTCCAAACCGCGACCTTTGGATCACGAGGCGAGTGTCCTAACCACAAGACCAACAAGCTACTCATTATAGTTACAATTCAATTTGAAGTTACTAGTTGTCTGGCTAATATTTATCCAATATACACCAGCTCAGCGTCATATACAAAGCATTTTTTTTTTCATTTAAAAATTTAACATACCGTTGTTAAGTTATTGCCACCAATCTTATTATTATTTCATCCATCTTGGAATACAATTTCAATTTACATAATGCAAACGTACCCGTAACGGAGATGTTAATGTATTATTACTTCCCTGGAGTATCAGTAATACAGCTCAAGCAATTTAATATCATACAGGTACATGTGTAATACAATGCCACATCAGCACAGGCTTCTACCTGGAATATGGCATAATCTATTTAGAAACACGATCACTTTAAATCAATTTAACAGATGTGTAATAAAAGCTTATAATTTGCGTCGCTCAAGAGAAGCTTTCATATTATCTGACAGGTGTTTTTAGATAGATGAATTTGTTAAAGAATTAAAGTATCTTATATTATCAACAAATTTGCACGCACATCTGAAATATTTTTTAGAATAAAATGCTGTAACCTTTTTTAGAATAAAGCTCTGAATATTATTAGCTATCCACATCCACATAGAAATATTTGCATATTATACAATGACACAGAATAGCTTTATAAAATACTAGCTTACCCGCGCGGCTTAGCACGCGCAGATTTTTAGTAAATTTAGTCAAATTTTATCAATTTGTATATTAACCTTCACATGTAGATGTCGTTACTTTTTTACAGAATTTTTTGTGTTCTACAATTTCTCAATAAAAAATATTTAAATATTTCTTACCGTTAAGGCAGCGTTCATAAAAAACGCATCACTCGACCATTTTTTCGTCGACCTTAGTTGTAAAATAGGTCAGTACGAAAAGCCCTTTTATTTTAACGGGATAATGTATAGCTTACGTCCACTTTGATAGTCTATTCTAAATATTGGTAAAAAAATTTGAAATAGGATGAGTAGTTTCGTAGATTACCTCCTACATCCAAACTTATAATATACCTCTTTATATGTAACTATAGATTAGTATAGATATAAAAAAAAAATATTTATAAATAACTCTAATGAAGTTTTTACTATGTAAACTTTTATAGGAATATTTTTATTTTGTATGTATTAGGTCCTTACATATGAAATTGACGTTTAGTATGGAGGAACATAAAGCCGATTTTTTTTTATTATAATATATTTATTTAATCAAAGTATGTACCATTGCTATCTATGCACTTTTGCCATCTCATAGGTAGTTCATCGATCCCTTTACTAAAAAAACCATTCGGACGGGAATCAATAAAATCTTTGAAGGCGGTTTGGACTGCCCCATTGGAGTTGAATTTTTTCCTTTGCAAGAAGTTATCCAAATTTCGAAAAAAATGGTAATCTGTTGGGGCAAGGTCCGGAGAGTACGGTGGATGTCTTAGACATTCCAATTGAAGCTCCTCTAATTTGGTAGCCGTCTGTTGTGCAGTGTGTGGTCTAGCGTTATCATGAAGCAGCAGTGGCCTAGAGCGATTAACCAGCCTCGGTTGTTTAGCAGCTAGCTTTTCCATCATGGTTTGCAGTTGCTGACAATAGACATCTGCCGTAATCGTCTGGCCAGATTTAAGAAAGCTGTAGTGAACGACACCAGCACTAGTCCACCAAACGCTCACAAGTAACTTTTTTGGAGTCAATTTTCGCTTGGGGCATGGTTTGGCTGGTTCGGCAGGGTTCAGCCATTGCGATGAGCGCTTCCGATTATCGTACAGGATCCACTTTTCATCACAGGTAATGATTCGATTTAAAATCCCTTCATTATTGTGCCGGTTGAGTAATGCAACGCAGCAGTCAACGCGCGTTTGTTGATTTGCTTCACTCAATTCGTGAGGTACCCACCTTTCAAGCTTTTTCACCTTACCAATTTGCTTCAAGTGGATTAAAACAGTTTTATCACTAACTCGGATGTGGTTTGTGATGGATCCGCTTCCACAATAGCCTTCAATTCTTCATTATCAACTTTGGTCTCCGGCCGTCTTACGGGGCTTGTTCTGCAGGTCGAAATTTCCAGAACGAAAACGTTGGAACCAAAAACGCACTGTGTTTTCTTTTTGCGGCACCGTCGCCATACACATCATTAATCCTTCGAGCCGTTTCTGCAGCACTGGTGCCACGGTGGAACTCGTACTCGTAAATAACGCGATATTTCAAGTTTTTCATTTTGTAAACTGAGTGACGCAAAGAAAAAAACAATTGAGGAAAAAACAAATGAATTATAATTTTCAAAACACAAATACATGAGTAAATAGCTGTATAAATTTGGATTTGGAATTCCTAACCAAAGAGAAGATATTTGAGATCAAATTTGCCAGTACGGCAAAACACCAATTTCATATGTAAGGACCTAATATTAGAAAAAGAGTATGTTAATAAATGTAATGACTTCAATACTTCTACCTCGTTATTCTTTATATATTGATTTTTTAAATATTTATGTACCCATGATTTAAAAAACCGACAGCAAATTGTATCAAAAAACCGACAGAAAATTGTATTTATTGAAAGACTGCGATAATTGAGTTAATATCATGTATTTTTTAATATTCCAAAACCTAGGTTTCTGTGCCAGAACATGAGATTTACTAAAATTTTTAAGAGTTTAAAATTATTCGTGCAACATAAGCGCTCTTCTCAAGAAAGTTTTTTATGATACTGTATTGGTGATATTTAACTTATTTCAATTAAAAACTTTTCGATTTTTAGTTAAGTTTTGAAAAAACGACAGTTTTGCAGTGTTTTCCAATGGCATTGAAGTGTAGGCACATGCGTATATTTTTATTTTAAATTTTTTTTCATTTCTAGGTTTCTAATTATTCTATTTTTTGTAGTTGTTTATTATGAAAACGCCTTTTGATTCATCGGGAATTTCTTAAAATTTGTTTATTTTCTTCGTTTATATAATTAATTAAAACTGTATGATTTTGTTACATAATTTTTTTGTTACATCTACCCCACCTCACACGTTTTTTTATCAGTAAAATCATTTAAAGTAGTAAAATTATCAATTTTAGTTTTATTCGAACGAATACTATATTTTTAACGTTTAATGATCAAATATTGTTATACACATTCACACACTTCATTTTCTTCTTTCCCTCTAGAATAGCAAGTTTTCATACAAAGCTAATGGAACAACATAAACGAGCGTTCTAAATCAAATTCTTTTCCTCAAGTTTATGATGATTTTTTAAACACTGATTTATGGTGGCAGAAAGGTAAATTTTTCATTTCATCCACATTACATTCCCCGTGGAGTAAACTCTGTTCCATATTTGCAAGTAATTTAAAAGTTTTACGTGTCACCCATATAAACCGCGTAAAATTTTAAACTCTCACCATTCCCAGTATCCCTCTTCCAGAACAATTATTGCTCCAAAAAATCAACACAACACTTCACTTCTTTAAACCCTTTCACAACTGGAGGCATTTGGATTGTGCATTTATGAATATGAAAACTAATTTTGGTCCAGGTTTTCAGAAAATTATATTAATTATATTAAATATATTAATTAAAGAAAACTTGTTCAAGAAAACAAAACTGTGCCACGAAAGCTACAATGGTATTTATCCTGTTTCGATTGTTGAAACGTTCTGTGCCAGGCGTGTCCAGTGCGGTAGCGACTGGAATGCGTGATTTGTTGTCGCTACAGTGCTGATTGAACCGATTTTGAAAAATTAAATTCCGTTTTATTTTTGTCGTCGCACTGTGTAAAAATATGTAGTCTAACATTAGTCATCGTAGATCGTAATAATTGTTTCACATAAAGCGCTCAGATGTTTCACTTTAATATACAGGCTCGACACTCGACTTCCTGTTATTTTCTTAACATTTCTTGTGTCATCGTGTCGCTAAAAATATAAGAGCATTTTGCTCTGTGACCTCCATTACCGCTCTCCCTTCTGTGACCCTTTTACTGTTTTTAGATGGTTTGCTAAACATTTTTTTTCTTTCTTTCTTAAAACAAATTATTTCTCGCAAATAAGTATATAAACCTACTTCATTTCTAATATAAATTGCCTGGACAAACCACAAGGAAAAAATAGATATGAAATTTTGTAACATCTACATACATATCACAAATATTTAATAAATTGTTTTTGGGGCATTTAAATTGTTCTATGTTTAATAAACTCAAATCTTTATTTTTGAGTTATTTTATTGACAATTTTTTAATTTTATTAAGAATACATTTGTATATGTGCTGTTTTTGAAGAAATCTATGGAGTAAAATCCCATAAAATGATTGGCATGTAAAATAATTTCATGATTAACATAACAAAGTTACCAAGTTAGATCCAAAATATGTCGGCTGTGAAACGGCGTATCAGTCTCCGCCTGATTTTATTTGAGTGTGGAGTGAACGTAAAAAACTATTTAAACTTTATTTCACATAAAACACTTGCGGGTGCTCAACACAGTTTTTTTCTCATTAAATTAATTTGAATCAAGATTTAATTTTAAACTGCGGTAAACGTGCAGGGTTGAAATTTTACCGCCACTTTATCACGTCGAATCAGATACGTATAAATATTTTAATTCGGAGATAAAACTTCAATGTCGCTTGAAAATAGGCCCTGTACGGCGGGGTAACTTCGCAAACCACCTATAAAAGTAACTTTAACGTGTGGTAGTTTTTTTTTGTACCCTCGTTCGAGATTACAAACTTTGTTCTCGGATAAGTTAACAGTTCCCTAAGTTTAATTAGATATGAATTGGAACGGCCGCGCAGGGGCGGCGCGGGCTTATATTTATTTCAGGGCGGCCACTTGTACCACGATAGCACGTTCAGAGTTAACTTTGTACATCTTCCTCCG